>SADC01000109.1:0-104423 GCA_004194705.1 Ditylenchus dipsaci | reverse complement strand
AATTGAAGAATTGTTGCAGCCGCACAAAACAATATGGTTTAAACTTAAAGATTCAAATAAGATCTGTGAAGACGATACTCAAAGTACGAGGAATAACACTGGATTCTGAAAACATGTTCCATTTTACGTATGAATCTTTCAAAAGGAGCAAGTACTAGGGCAAGACTCTCCTATAATAATTCGGAATATAACATATCCTAAGAATAAGAAATCATAGTTAATATCTAAGAAGCAGTCTAAAAAGTATTCTCCTTGTAATAGAAAAGTTATCGCTCAGACTACCGGATTCTCCTTTTGGTTATGAATAATTATATTATTAAGATATAACAAAAAAAAAATAAAAAAAATTAATAGATATTTATATGACCGCTTGATCAGTTAACGTTTCCGGTGCATGGACTGGCTGGTCTAATATAGCATTGAGATACGCGGTTATGATAAAAGCTAGAATTTACTCAAGCTACTTTTTCCATAACTGTTCTGAACTTAGAAGACCTTAAGTCTGGGTAGCTAGTCTGAATATGTTTCATTGTTTAAAAATATATTTGTATAATTGCTTAAATAGACAGAATTAGCTTAGGCTTCAAAAATTTTAGACTTTTTGGCTATAGCCTTAGGCTTGTCGAGTTGTTTATGTTACTGAACAAATATACAATAAAAACAATTTTAGGCTATACACTTTAGATAGTTAATTAATAATGCAATCATTTAAAGTTCTTTCTAAAATACTCTTTCACATTTCTTTTTTTTGCATATTTCTTCAACCTTATATAATATAAAAAATAGTGTATACTCGACAACTTTGTTTCTTCAGGGTGAGGGTTCTCTCTGCACGGTTCCCATAGGACAGAATAGGTTTCTTTAAAGCTATGACTAATAATCTTTTTGCTAGAACTAACCGCTACCCGGCCAAAAGGGGGGTACTAGACTACTGGCGGGAGAATAGTTTTCTATCGTTTCTCAGTGTACTATTTTGCCGTTCAAAATAACTCAAAAGATACAATGAGAGACGAAAAAGAACTGTCCACCGCCAATTCAAAATAAGAACATGCCTTTAAGAGTATATAAAAAAAATTCACAAAACACAAAGGATTAAAAATAGCCAAAGCTAAGAATTCGATATTTGAATTTCATTCAAACACCCATAAGCAAATGTAATAAAAAATTATCATTTGAAACAGCAAAAATTTATCAGGTAGAGAATTCCACCAAAACTACTGATAAAATTATCGGAGACTAATTGCTGTGTTAGTTTTACCAAATGCAATCACAACAATAACAACCACAACTTGTACTCAACCTATTTCCCCTGTCCTAACACTAACTCAACAGCAACCATTAAAACAAGCTCCTTCCTGCCCTTCCCCCAAAACTCTGAGTTGTAGTACAACAATTGTCTCGCGCAAAAACTACACCAGTTATTTCTCTTCCCACAAAATGCCAAAAAATTGTACAATCAAGCAAAGAGGAATGAAGGGGAGCAAAAGAAGAAAAGTTTTTCTCTCTAACACCACCAAAAGGTGACATTGTGGGGTTGGGCTGCGCAGCCCGAAAATGGAGCACAAACTTTTCTCTTCCTTTGAGTTGGAGGCAGCAGTGCGACAGCCATGAAAGAAAAGGTGTGCAGTCAAAGCAATCTACCTTGCTCATCGTTTTTGTCAAAGAAGAAAGGGCTGGAGATCCGTTTGCGAGAGAGGGGCAAAAAGACCTTGATCAAATTCCTTTCTTATTTCTTCTTCTAACTCTCTAACCATTGAACGTCTCTTCTTTTTCTCTGCTTTTACGTTTTGGTTTACAGGCGCTGTTTTGCTGCCTTCAACCTATATATTGCAGTGTGTATAGGCGCAATTTGTGACATTCATTAGTGGGCCAACAATTGATTATTCAATTAACCGGTTTGCTAGATTCTGCTGATGTCAACAAATGCCTGGTTGGGCACGATGGTGGTGCAGTCGGTGAACTATTGGTGTCAAACAGTATTTAGGGCGTATGAAACACAGAAACAGAGCACGCCCAGCAATAATTCATCTTTGTTTTTGATTCAAGATAAACTTTTCTTAAGATGTATCTAGAGAAATGAGTCATCAACATTTTGCAACAAAAAACAAAGTTGGAAAAAATTTTGTTTAAAAAAATCACTAGGAGAGTATTTTCGGCGGACTAAATTTATCTGAGATTCAGTGTTGTCATTCGAATATTAAGTGAATGATTGCAAAATGCAGAAAAAATTCGTCAAATAAACAACATCCAGTCATGAAATTACGCACACTCATCAAAAACGTAAGCTCCCAAAACACGCTCAAATTATTTGCGCAATTGTTTTTGTTACAAGAGGATTACTCTATCTGTCTATCATCATCTACAACGACCTGTTCCCACCCAGCTAAAGTCCGACCAAAAAATATATGTGTTCGGAGAAGAATTATTGACTAAGCAATAAGCAAACATTGAGCAAGAGTGAACATTTTATTGGCATATAATCTTTTTCTTTACTATAAAAGACAAAAATGTTTATAAAGTATATGGACACAGATATAGACATGAGATCATTAGAGGAGAGCATAATATACACAAGTATGTGCTTGCTTTCTGCTACAGAAAAACAATTTATTGGACATTCTTGATGAGCTTTTTGTGACTTGTATTAGTAAGCTCCCGGCTTTTGCAAAGTTGGAGAGAGGCTGCGAACGGATTGACGGCTCCAAAAGGAGAGAAACCTAGAGGAACAGTGTAAGCTAATTTCTAAAAAAGATTCATGAAAGTGACTAACCAGCAGGGCTGTTTAGAAAATTAGCAGCAGCAGCGGCAGGCGTAGAAACAGCAGATGGATAAGCACCTTCCTGAAGATGGCGCATTCCTTGATATACAGGCAAGCCTACATGTGCGCTACTGTAACTGGCAGCTAATGTCCTAGGAGAAGCATGATTTCGAGCGTAGTCAGCGACCAGTTCTAAATATTCATCAAAGTTTTGGTCTTACAAATAAAAAGGTGCTACAAATAAAAATTACCTGATTCAAATTGAGCAGCGGTGTAAGCATAATGACTCAGCTGATCTGGTGTTCTGTAATAAAAAAAATTCAAGTGATCAAAATTCAGTTGGACTTTAACTTTTACTAAGAAAATCGACTAAGATTAAAAAATAATATTGCTAAAGTTTTTAAACTTTCAAACAAAAGTTTATAAGGTCTAGCATTTGCATTTTTGGGTCGTAGCCTTTAGCCTTTTTTCCACTTTTGCGTTCTGCCCTATGTATACTTTAGCCACATAGGCTTTATTTTAAACCATTTTTGATTCTTAAGAATTTTTAGTCCCGGCTAACGTGCGCTGGCCTACCCTGAGCCTAAGCCTAAGTTAAAAAAATAAGGCCTAAGTGGCTAAAATATAACATAGGCAGAACGCCAAAAAGTGGAAAAAAGGCCCTAACGCCTCTACGCCCATTTTTGTTGTTGAAAGAAAATGATGTTTGAAACCAAATTGTATGCATACCTGTTGTACAGCGCTTCAGCTAGATCAGCTGCTCTCCTCAATATAACTTCCTAGAAAATAACTTTTTAAAAAAGTCTCAAGAAAATTAGCACCTTTGGAAGCCTTTCTGGGTCATTGGGATATTTTGGCAGGAGCTTTTGTAGCCTTTGAAAACCATAATCAATGTTTGGCTCTGTGAGTGCTACAATAACAATAGAACAATTTTGAAAAATCCAAGCTAAAAATACTTACAAACATAAGTGAATCTGAATGAGCTGTTTGTTCTTCCAACATTATATAACTTATTTTTGTGAGGGATGCTAACATCAACTTGACCAGGGTTCGATCTGGGTGGTACGGTCACTTTCATAGCTTGTGCGGTTATTACCTAAACATTTTTCTTTGCTTATTGATAAGAGTTCAAGATCACTTTTGAAATGCTTTTTCAGTCCATCAGTTTAGCTTGTGAAAACCTCGACAGAATTTTAGATAAAAAAGCTACATGCGCTATATATAATTTTGTATCAAACGCCAACCTCAGCCCAAACAGTGCTAGATCCAAAGCTGACTTGTAGGCCATCACTGAAATTGTCTCCAATAATGATGGCTGTAGATCCACCTTGACACCAACTTTCACTCGGACAAATGGTTTTGATTGTAGGGATGGGTTGGAGACTGATTGGAGAAGACCCGTAGAACCTGGAGTTGTCGATGTTCTTGCATTTGTTTCATCTAAAAAACGATTCCATTTTTGTAATTTTTTAAATTTTAATAATGTGCAATTAACATATATCTGTTTATTTCAGATTTTGAATTTTATGCATTGACGAAAACCATACAAAACCGCTCAAAGCGCTATGCTTCACACGGCACCTTTTTTCAACCAAATTCTCATTGTTATTTTATACACAACTTTTTCAAAGTATTCTACAAATATTGTACAGTTCCAACTATTGCTATTAAAAAGTCCCTTGACACCTGTGGATAATCCTCATTTACTGCTTTCCATAACAAAAGAAGAGACTCATTAAAATAGTAGTGCTTACAACCAAACCAAAAGAAAAGGTATACGGTAACCACGCAATTAATAAAATCATTTTAATTTGCTTTTGAAATTCTTTTTGGACATTATTAAAAAAGATGCTAGTGGATTTACAAACATTTTTATTGAATTTTTGAGTCTTGCAACTTGAGAGCTTATCAGATAGACCAGGCCATCAATTTCTTTAGTTGCTCTGAATTTTAGTGTTTCAGAGGGAGAGTGTGTGTGTGCCTGCCACATTTGGCATATCCATTGCTGCTTTGTTGTGACATGCTGCATTGTTGCCTGCTGCTCTAGCAGTCCTTGACTTAATTTGCATAGAGCAGGAAGAGCGGGAACCAATGCAACCCATTTATTTATATTGAAAGTGTCAGAGGCAATTAAAAATTATGACTCGTGTCTTTTACCCCTTCTGGATAGATAAATAAATGAGAAGCGGAAGGAGGTGCCACATTAATTCAGCATATACATTTCCGCTTGTTTAAAACAATACAAACTACATTAAATTAAGGTAGATTTGCAAAGTTAGGCGAAAGTTGCTACCGTATTTTCTCTAATATGCTCACCGGTTTATTTATTTTCCAACCTATCCTGGGTGATAGGTTTATTTGAAAGGGCAGGTTTTTTTGAAGGGCATTTGTTTAACGTTGTCACGCGGAAGTGCCTCGGATTAATTTTTTCAAAAGTTTAGGAAAAAACATTTTTTTAGCCTCAAATCGACAAACGATTAACAAAGCTTTTAGAAAACAATTTTTCTTGGTCTTTTTATACTTCTAGTTCAATTTTGTTAAATACAAAAACAAATGACTAACCGTCCATCATTTCATTTCCCCGTTTTGTTCTCCTGCCATGCTTTGAGTTGTTGTGCACAAACATGTTCTCAGACACAGCCAATACATCAGTATCCACTCGAGGTGTGGCACTCAGCACCACCTACAAATTTGAACTTTAGACATTCTTAAAATGGGCATGCCCGTGTCTTTTGAAAAGTTAAGGCGGGGGACCAGCAAATTTGTTTGAATTGTCTACTTGTCTCAAATCTGGTATTAATGACCTTATGCTTCTTTCAAAAAACAGACTTAAAACTTGAAAAATTTATATGCGAACGCATGTAAAAACTCTTCGAGAATAGAATAACTGCTAGTCGCCGCCCCTCTCTCCGTTTCGGCATGCCCCTTTAATATCCAAAGACTGTAATACTAATACAGTCAACTCTGTCCATATCGGCCAACCTGAGGACCGCTGCAACCTAGCCACTATGGAGGGGTCTACTTTACCTGAAAGCGACGCATGTCTCTAGGGTTGCCCGCATTCTTCAAACAGTTCTGATTGCACTTTAGAAAGAACTTCAGAAAATATCTGGAATTTTTTAATGTTTTCTATTTAAATTAGTACAATAACAGTAGCAATTTTACTTGTCTATAATGACAGGATCACTAGGTGTTTCATTCCTGTTCCCGCAACTCTTCTTTTCACAGCATCGACTTTAATTGTTAAATTTTGTTTTCGATAAAAAAGGACAGTTTTTAGAAAGTCTACCTGCACATTACTTCATGAGTGAGCAAAACGCGACACATTTCTGGGTTTTTGTCTTGTCCTTCGTAAGCGATTGCCTGAAAAAAATTATGCTAGCATACAAAGGTTGCTTTTGATATATCTGTGCTCGTAAACTTTGCATCGTTTGTTTATCATTAAACTAAGTTTCGGACTAGTCACGTTATCTTTAGCTCATCCAAAATATTAAGTTTAGCTTTTATACGAGATGTACAGCGTCACAAAATTTAGAAAAAAGAGCGGTCGCAGTGACAAATCCCACCCACACGCAGAGTGCTCGGATAAAGGAGATAACCTAATATTCGTATTTCTCCAGCCTGATTCCATGAGAAAGTCTCGTGTTTTTTTATTCCGAGAAAATTTTCTTTTCGAATCACAGGGGAGTATCATAATTTTTAGTCAAAATTTAAAAATTTTGAATTGGCGCTTTTTGTATTTTTGAAGTGAATAAAGGCTGTATTGGAAGGAGAATGAAATAAAAAGAGGCCACTTTTATGGCAAAATGATAAAAAATGAACGATCGGATTTTCAGGCTGTTTTACCATGTTTTGCATGTTCGATGTGCATGTTTTACCATGTTCGAGGCAAAAAAGCCTCTTTTTGCGTTTTGTGATCAAGAGTGCTTCTCGGAATCATGTCCAAGGTAAGTGAGTGCGCGCATCTCTAACTCTAAAGCCTCTTGCAAAGCATTTCAAAGGAGCATTTTAACTTTATTCAAATTTACGAAAAAACCCCGTTTGTTAAAAAAGTTAGTCACGACAATCTGCGCTAAATTTGCAGCCAACCAATAAAATTTACCTGTTTAGAAACACTGTCGATCAGTCTAACATAAATGTTTTGTTCCGATCTCATTCCTGTAAAAAATTTAAATTTAGTCAATGATTCTTGATTGTCAATCCTTTTTTCTTGTCTCTTAGCCTTATGACTCAATAATAATTTTAGTTAGGTTGACCTTCTTAAACCTAGTACACAAGCTCAATTTGGAGAACCCCTTCCAAAAATTATACGACCAAATTTTATGAGCATTTAGACAAGGATGGTGCCCAGGCAAAAGCTCAACCATTTTCTTTTCAGCTAAGCCAAAAAAGGGAAAAAGAAAAGACGATATTTTAATTAAGGGAATTACCCCGTTTGCAAGACTTTATGGATGGCCATATTTGGTGAGGTCATAGTACAAAACTGGTTTAGCTCAAATTTCAGTGAATAGCTACGACAATACAAAATGCTTGTGAGCCAAGTATTTACGGTGCTCAAACCCGTAGTTTTGGGTTTTTCAAAATAAGTAAGTGGATATGAGTGATAAACAACCATTTGCAACACCCAAATTGGCATGTAGTGCTTATTGTTTGAGGAGAGGTCTGAATATAATAGGATTACGGTCAATTACATGACCACCCCTTGGCTTGCACTACTACTACTTGGCTGCTGTTCGTGTGGAAGATGAAAGTGAATGGACATCATAATAGACAACTCAATTACAAGTCTTAAGTAAGAGGATGATGATAGAGAGTGCTGCCGGATAGAGTAATTAGACCAACGGAAAAGCCCGTTATTTCGATATCAGCTTGTTTGTCAAAAGCCAAATTTTTTGTAAATATATAATTTTTCTGAAGGCAGAAAAAACTTAGACTCACGAGAGAACCAAGTGAACTGTAATATTTAAATCCTTCAATTTTTATTTGCTCTTAACATTTTTTATGTTTTCCGATTCACTAAACACGGAAAAACATCTTAATAGCCATCGCTGGTATTGACCACGAAAATTTTTTTTTTGCACGCCTTGGTCTGCCATTTTTTGTTATTTTCCAAATAGTAAAAGTGTATCGAAAGTGTATTTGTGAATCGAAAAAAAGCGGAGAAAATAAAAATTCGAAAGGGTACACATTTGAAGTTTGATTGGTCTTCTTGAAAGTGATTTAGAGACTCATATACAGCTTATATAGCTTTAACCCAAGCAATAATATATAAGAAATCTTAAGATCACTAACCATTAGCAAAGAGTAGTGAGAGCACGTAATGTATGCCATTCCTGGTGTTTTCTCCATGAACCTCCTTTTCTTTTCCACAAAACCTGTGAAACTGGCATGTTCAATCTCAATCGGTTGGTGGCTCTGTCATACAAGTTAACAGTAAAATGAAAAAGTTGCTTTTTCTCAAATTGCTCGGAGGTGGGTGTTCAAAATGGGCTCTTGACAATTGCGCACTGAAAAATACAATTAGTTAAAAGAATATATTTCACAAAAATTTAAGCCATCCGTTTTCTTTAAACTAGCAAAAAATGGAACGGCAAAAACATTAAATATTCACTAATACCCATGCCTTGGCCCTCAATTCCCCGGTGGGAGCCGGCCAATTAGCCAGGCATTGCACAAAACCTGCCTCAAATTCCCAAATCACCAAAATTTAAGAGAGCCGCTGCTGCAAAAAAAGATCTAGAAAAAGGGGTCCCCATCCAGGACTCTGGGACCAGTAGCAGCACACAAAAGCTACTATTGGATGGGGAGTTCAGATAAGTGTTGCAGATCCAGTTGTTGCAGAACTCCCCTATCGGGCATAAAGTTGCGATGGGATAGGGGCCCAAAGGACACACCACCCCAAATTAATTAATGTGGCTAGATAACCAACCTGCCAGGAGAACTATCAATAAGCGGAGGTGCCCAGGCGGACGCCCTCAACAAGCCTTCTTCTTTGACCGACCTCAGCAGGTGAGCATCTTGGAAACCGAACATTACAGGATACATTCTTAGGCTTAGGCTGGAAATGGACTAAAGTTGTGGTTGGAAGCTGGCAGCTATAAAGCTGGAATTGAGAGTGGAGGGATTGTCCTCAGGGAGTATTTTAGGGGCTGGTGCTTGCTTCAGCTCAATCGAGAGTGTGGGTTTTGTACAAGTAGATTGCAGTGGCATGGATTCCCCAAGGAGCCTTACTTCATTAGGGCAGAATGGTTGGTTTGACTGGATGGATGCCTGCCTAGTTCTTCTTCTTTTTTTGAGGGTGATGCTCCACAGTTTGTTTGATGATGAGCAATGGCCACCGTAGTAGTCTTTCGCTGCTTTTGGTTTTGTTGACGGTTGTTGTTTTTGCAGAGAAGTGGTATGAATATTTTTGGAGGGGTGTTGACTAGGAATGGATAACAGGCAATAAGGCATGTGTATGGCTTAGTTGCCTAGGCTTGCATGCCTGTTTTGCGAATGCTAAGTTCCGCCTTCTTTTGGTGGCAAAGGACATGTCCAATGGCAGAGCCACTTGTCTTGCCTGCTTTCCGGCTAGAAATGCCCCTGCTTTGGATTTTTGATATACGGTGAGTTTGATTAGGAATAATAATAGTTAAAATAATTGATTTAGTAGATTGAGATTTCGGTGTTAACTTTTTTGTATAGGAATAAAAATATTTTATGATTAATGCTTTGTGCACCAGCTGTTGTTTGCTTGTGTTTGATAGGCTTTTAAATTCGGTAAAAGACAAAAGATTGCTGAAGAAAGGAATGACCGTTTATGGCAGGGCTAGCAAAGCAACAGTTGGATGATTTGCTGTCGCAAGCAAATGTATATTTTTTAGTAATTTTCTTCCTTGTGTGCAAAGAGATAAAAACTAAAGAACTTTTTTAATTTAAGGCTGCCTCCAAAGGAGGTCGGAAGGCGGATGTCAAGTCTTGGATATTGCGTGGCTCTGAGAATTTTCCACGATATTTTTTATGTGAAGT
Organism: Ditylenchus dipsaci; assembly: GCA_004194705.1. NCBI lineage: Eukaryota > Metazoa > Nematoda > Chromadorea > Rhabditida > Anguinidae > Ditylenchus > Ditylenchus dipsaci. The sequence goes on along the minus strand of SADC01000109.1, from coordinate 94,657 downwards.
GATTTTATCGAAAAAAATTCAATTATTTAGACAAAAAAAAAATAAAAAAAGAAAATTGGACGACCGACCACCTACTTCGCCATCCGACTTCCCATAAACATCCGAGAAAAGATATTAGCGAAAGTTAACTTACCGTATTTCCTCTAATTGCCCCTCCCCTAACTTCAAGTAATTTAAAACTTATGTTTTTATTTACTGTTCGAGCTGTCTAAAAACTGCCTGCGAGGGATTTCGAAAATCTAACAGGCACTTTTTACACAGCTCAAACAGTAAATTAAAAAACGAGTTTTGAACCACTTGAAGTTTGGAAAAATTGCATGCTTCTAATTGCCTCCCGGAGCGGCAATTAGAGGAAATACGGTACAGTCGACGCTCTCTATAATGACTCTCAAATGACCGCCTAAATCGAGTCATTATAGAGAGCGTCGTTATAAAGAGCGTCGTTTTGACGTAAATGAGGTCGTTCGTGACCAAGTAGCTGTTTTTTCCAGGTCGTTATAAAGAGCGTCGTTATAGAAAGCGTCGACTGTAGCTGAGCTTCTAATCTGTCTCTATTTTAGCGTGGTTTTGTTAACTGACCTACCGCATAAAAAAGCGTTGGGTTTTTTTGTCCGAAAATGGTGTTGTTTTAGTGTTGCAGGTTGTTAAATTCATTTTCGTAATCCGGTCACTTAAAAAGTTTAAGCTGGCGTATAAAATGTATTTTGTCTAGGCGAAAACTTAAATTTTGAAAATTTAGAATTTTTATTTTATCTTGATCAATAATTTAGATTTTCGAAAAAGTCAACTTAATTCTTTTAGGTTTAGATCTAAATCATTTAAGAAACTTGGGGCATTTGATTCAATATTTTTAACAGACTACTTTTTAGACCTTTTTATCATTTCAACTTCCGTATTTCTTCTAATAAGCGAGCATGCCTGTTTATTTACCAATCACCTTCTAGGGTGCCCGTTTATTAGAGACTGCCCGACTATTGGAGACGGCCCGCTTATTTTTTCGATCAAATTTTTTTGTAAGCAAACAACAAAAATGGTAAAAATATAACAAAAGTGGTGGCTGAATCGTATAATGCCCCTTAATCTTGAAGCATAAAGCGGAAAACAGAAAAAAACAAGCTTTTAGGCTTTTTGAGGATCGGTGAATTCTACAGTCGGGCCAAAGTGGTATGGTGCCCGTTTATTGGAGACTGCCCGTTTATTTTCCGATCACCCCTGGGATGCCGTTAATTAGAGATTGCCCGACTATTGGAGACTGGCTGCTTATTAGAAGAAATACTGTAATACAAAAATAATGTTAAGACAGCTTACAGTCTTATCTAAAATTTTTAATGAATTCAAACCAACAAAAAATCTACTTTTGAAAAATGCACTCCTAGATCTTTTTGCATTTTATTAATAATTTTGGTGTGGATAACTTGAGTAAATTTGCATAAATGACAGATGAATGAGAATGCTGTTATTGTTTCAAAGCTCTTCCGGTCATCTAACAATAGCAGCAACAACAAAGCTTGGTATCCCTCCCAAGCTTTTCAAGAAACCCTAGTTTAGAGCATATATCTTGAAACATTTCACAGTCAAATGGCCATCCATCTTGATTCCTAAGCTGAACAAGGAGAGATATGAAAAATGAGCAGTGGCCAAGTTGTCTGCCTTTGAAAAGTGTCAAATCCAAGGAAGAAGTTGCGCAATGGAACTATTACTACTAGTAGTGGTCTGGAACTGAAGACAGCGACCATTAAAATTCATGACATGGGCACACATCAAATTGGCGACAGATGTTCATTTATATACAGACTGATGGTCAAGTTAAAACTTGGCAGGAAAATGCAAAATTTACTTGAACATAATGTCTATCATTAGGCATCAATAACAGGCAATTGTTTTAAAGATAATTCCACAAAATTGTGTAATAGACTATCCAAGTATCTTATTTCTTGAAATACTTGCCGTGAAATGCCTATCCTCAGCCATAAAAATATTATTCTTTTTTTTTCAGGTTAAACAAATAATTGATGGGGAAACGATTTGCTGGTGGAAGAAATGCGGCCGAAATTACGGCAGAGATGAATTTGGCGGTGGAAAAAAACTGCGGAATTTCAAAAGGTCTTTGCGTATGTTTGCCTTGCTTATCATTTTTCCTGACACCGCATACGTGTGGCCAGCATGGTCTCTTTTCTTATAAAATTATTCTTTGGTCTAAGATCCCACTCATATTTTGAATTTTACTCGAGACAACACATATTCAAATCTATTTTCGGATCTTGAGTGGAATTAGTTCTTAGCCCAAAAGCTATTTCTATAAGCAAAGCGACCATGCTAGACACGAATTTGGGTCAGAAATAATAATTTCGCGAGTCAAACATACACAAAGGCCCTTAAAAAATTCTGCCGTTTTTTCTGCCGCCAAATTCACCTCCGCCATATTTCCCGCAGCCACTTTTTTCCGCCGCTATTCTACCCGCCGCTGAATCATATCCACAACAAGAATTTTTAGCTCGCTTTCATGTCTGTTTTGTGCTAAAAACAATGAGTCAGCAACAGAAAAAAAAAATGCAAAAATTCTTGCGATTTGCGATTTAAAAAAATTACTCAAAATTAAAGAGGGCTCTATTGTGCAGGAAACTTTTATTTTTCAATCTCTTTTTAGAGAGTTGTTTATTAGAGACAATACGGCACATAGCAAAAGAATGACAAGTCTTTAATCTAAGCATATTATACCTATCCGACTAAAGAAACCATAATAAACTGGACCTTTTAAGCATTAAAATACTTCAGAGCAATTAAAAACAGAGAACACTACCGCATTCCTTCTATAAATCAACTTCGCTAAAAATGACAAATGTACCCAATATTTGATATAAATGTCGCTTTGGAGCCATATTTTGTTGACAACCTATCAGAGTTGGACCCGATCAGAACCCGATAATGTATTATAAACAAAACTGGTGAAGAATTAAAAGCTAGATTAAAATAGATATGTATGTGAATTGCAAAATTTTAGTAAAGGTACATGCGAGAAATCTTAAACTGCTGAATTTAAGCTGAACTTCTTCGAGAATTCGAAAGACTCTTCCAACAAAAAGTTTTTCCTTGTTTTTCGGTTAGGTAAAACATAGAACAAAGCCTCACGTCATTAAAAGACCATGCCATCGACGATTAGTTTAACAAATTGGTCAACAAGAGAACAAGAATTTATTGTAAATTGGAGGCCCTCGACTGACATTCCAGGATCTTGCCTAAGATAGAAATCTACTTGGACTAGTTCATCGTTTCACTCAATATTAAAGCAGGCGATCAAAAATTTTTTTAGAAATCGGATGCTTGTTTGTGGCAGGGTAAAAAGTCAAACTTTTACCTCTAAAAAGCAAAATTTCGATTTAAAGGTCTCGTTTTAAAATAAAGTCATTAAATCGAAAGTTTTCGCTTTTAAAGAAAAAAAAATTTGAAAACCGATCGTTAAAAACAAAAATGCTTGCAACTTTCTGGAACAGATTTTTATAAACAGGACTAGCATAAACCTCCAAAATCGAGGTGGTACCAACTAGAAATGGGGGCCTTTAAATCAAGGTTTGACTGTAAGCAAAAAGAAGATTGTCCGTGTTTAATTTAAAATTTGTTCTTACGAATTGAAGCCTAAGTGTTCTGTGTCTCGCTTGTGCAAGCCTTTTCAAAAAAAAGGGTTTTGCAAATTTATGATTTTAAAATACCTAAGACTTGATCAAAAGATACTGATAACATCTTTGGCTGTTTTCTGCATTATCCGAAAATCGATCAACTCCAAAACAGTGCAAGGGTCAAGGCCATATACTTAAGTAAATTGTCAACACCAAAAATACATAATTTAAGACAATTTTTACTTGAAAACTCCCATCAATAGTTATTGTTTGTATGAAACAAACAACAATTTTTTACTAGTTTGAGTTTATAGAAAAAATTACATTTGTTAGTTGAAAACTGGTAAGTGTTAGTAAATGTTAAAGGACCCTGTCTTTTTCTTATCATGACAATTGGAAAGGTTTGAATGCGCTCGGTACCACACTTATTTTGTAATAATAATTTCCTATTTTTATTTGCGCTCCAATCCATTGAAATGTGAAGTGTGCTGGTTTTTTGGCCGCGAAGCGGCCAAATATCTTTGGTTTTGTCGGCGCAAAAGGTGTGAACTAGGTGAAGAGTGAAAAAAAAATGGCTTAGAGAAAAATACTCTTTGGAAGGGGTGCACTTGGGTGGTGTACGGTCAGTTCGCCCCACGATCAGTTCGACCCGTTTTTGTTTTAGGCTTAGGCAAGGGTAGGCCAGCGTATGTTAGGACGGACTCGAAGATGTTCCCCGAACTACAAAAAAATTAAAAAAATATGTTTCTTTTTTGTGACATAATGGTCATTTTTAAAGATCGTGGGGCGAACTGACCTGTCTCCCACTTGGGTTGCTGTCTGCTTGACAATGTCAGATCGGAAAGCTTATCCGACTAACACTGCTCCACAACTGTCCCCGTCGAAATGTGACTTACATTGGATAGAAAATAACGTTTACAATTTTAAATGCAAGCAAAAAAAATTTGGAAAATATTATTGACAAAATCTATGCGGTCCCGCGCGCATACGAACCTTTGAAATTTTCATGATAAGGAAGAGACAAAGTCCTTTAAAGAATTGTAGTTTTTCATTGCGTTTTGCAGTGAGTTCATTCTCTACAGTTTTCAGCAACTACAAGTCTAAAAGTTTTAAGCACTTTTTGAAAGCATTGCACATGGCACTAAAACTGATTGTATGGCGTTTTGTTCAACAGAGAAATAAAACATAGAGACACATTAAGGTGTTGCTTGCTTCCTGTGTGAACACAGTGATTCACCGCTTGCTCTACAAAGCCTGTTTTAGTGTCTTTTTACTAGTCTTCTGAGCTTGTGTCTGCAGGACGAAAATTGCGTAATTAAAAATGCTTTTCCTAAGTATCCATAAATAGTGGCTTCTAACTTTTTACTGTGTCTTTTCCCAATGTATAATTGGCTATTTTATTGAATGGCTAAGAAAATATTTCTCCCTCTCTTACGTCAAGCCCCAAAAGCTTATTGTTCGTGGTTGCATTGTTTTTGTTTTGTATTAAAAGAGGCCCACTTATCTCCTGTTTGTTTGATCTAAATTTCCCGTCAATTTTATTTCTTTTGCTCTCTACCTGTTGGTAATGTGTATAGCTAATATTTTAAAACACATATGTTTGTATTTAAGATGTGCAAACAACTAAAAATTGCTTGCTAGATTCTCCATGGATTTGCTCGTTTTCACAAATGGCGCTTTAAGAGACATTTCTGGCGTGAATGAGTCAACAACGTGAGCAATTTTAAATGCTAAATCACTTTTTTGCAGAAAATTATGGTATATTTTTTTAGATGTGCTCAAATTGTGTACGCCTTGGCTCATGCCACTAATCAGAAAGGCAGATTTGTGCTAGTGGCTACTTTTAGTGATTCAGTAAGTACATTTTTTGGTCAATATGGCACCTTAAATCTGAAGGATTTGGCCATGCGATATACAAAATAAGAGATAATGTGCTTTCAATATAACGGCACTTCATTTCGATAGTTATGCTAAAGATTGGCTATCATTTTTTTATAATTATACCAGGGCTACGATCTGTCCTTTATTTAAAGGGCCATGTATAATGCAGAATTACAATCTTGAAATTTTTGAATCAAAGATATTTGGTCATTTTTGACAATATATAGATTATTGAGTGATTTTATCCGATTCTTACTGAGCTTCGAGCACAAAAATAAAGATTTGAAGGAAAACTCTGAACGTTTAGTGTCTTAAAAAGGAAAAACTTCAAAAGGACTATGCTCCCGCGTTCTAAATAGTCACCCGACAATTCAATTTTTTTGTTAATCATTGATCTTCTGTTCGATTTTTTAACTTGGTCTCTAAGTAGAAACAATCAACTTAATAAAAACATCAAGTATGACTGTTTACAGGATGTCCTAGAAAAAAGACCACTGCACTTTGAGAGCACCGTAGGACCTTTTTTTATTCTTAATTTTTTGTGCACGATATGTAATCTTGTGGCCCTGGTGATTCCCTCGCAAATGATATATTAACACTGTGAAAGTGACTTAGATATAAAAGATATACAGTCGACTCTCCCAATAACGAACCCCCTGAATAACGAACTCTCTCAATAACGAACACTTTTTTTGGTTTGGTTTGGCTGGATTTTCGATAAAGTACTTATAACGGACCTTCTCAATAACGAACTCTCTCAATAACGAACACCTATAGCCGGTCCCAGGGGTTTCGTTATTGGGAGAGTCGACTGTATTGACAGAACAAAAAAAAAACCAGGGTTTTCGATCCCCGAATTTTCGGTTTGTCAAATTGACTCGTGGTCAAAAAATTTGGATAAAGCTTTATTTGTTGTAAAAACATTCTTGCCATATGTTGTACCGCAAGATGACATACCGTGCACAAAAAATTAAGAATAAAAGTTGGTCCTCCGGTGCTCTCAAAGTGCAGTGGTTTTTTCCTGGACATCCTGTAGGACATTAAAAGTTCAGAGTTTCACTTCAAAATCTCTATTTTTGTGCTCAAAACTCAGTAAGAATTGGATAAAATCACTGAATCCTCTCTGTATTTTCGAAAAGAATAAAATGTCTTTCATTTCAAAATTTCAAGATTGTAATTCTGCATTATACGTGAATTATTTTGTTTAGGAGCATGAGCACCGTCTTACACCTAATGAAAAACCATATGAACTTGTTTTGAAATGCTCTCAAAAAGGAGTTGAAGTTTCATTTGAACTTCGAAAGATTGACTCAGAGTTGCCTCAACAACAAATGTTAAACTCAGTCGGAAGTGGTGCTCACCGAGAAAGTGGTCAATGTGAGCCTAAAGAACAACAGTTATTAGAGCACTATCATCATCAGCAGCAACCCACTCCAAACAACGTCTACCTCTTCTTGTTCATCTTCTTGTGCTGCTCAGATGGAAGTTGAGATTGCAAAGATCAGAGCAATAGCAGATGCAAACACGCCCACTTCCCCTTCTAGTACATTCACTGCTGCATCATCTTCTTCGTGTACAAGTGAATAGTTCACCATTGTAAAAATTATTATGTTATTGTCTTCAAGACCGAAAAGTCTTTTAAAAGACTTTATATAGGGTTTTCATATTTTTGAACAAAAAATTTCTAACATGACCACACATAAAAAGAGGTTTTGAGCAGTCATGTGATTCGGTATAATTGATGCTAATTTAGCTTATGTCTTACCTAAAAATCGTCGGTGCCCACTTAAAGGAGCGGGACAAGCCCTTTAGGTTTGAAAAAGTGGCCTCGGTGGCGCAGTGCGTTTGTATTTTTGGCCCAAAATGGTGTGCAGGTTCGATCCCACGTGGTGACTTTGGTAGTATTTATTTTGGCTTGTTTGACCATTTTTAGAGGTAATTAGACTTTCTTGATGCCAGATTCGGAATCAGCGATCCAAATTACCCATAGTATTGGTCAAACAATCCAAAAAAAGTAAAGTGCAGGCATGCGGAATCGAACCTGCGCACCCTTTTATGAGCATAAAACGCAAACGAGCTATTTTTATTCTCAATTTTTGTGCACGATATGTAATCTTGTAGCCCTGGCGCTACGCACTGCGCCACCAAGGCCACTTTTTCAAACCTAAATGGCTTTTCCCCCTCTTTTAACTGGTAAATCAGCCCCTTCGCATTTGTTTTTAATTTTGAACAAATTTAAAAAATTTATTTGAGTACAAAAATAAGAAATACAGTCGACGCTCGATACAACGAACCCCCTGGGGACCAGCCACAGGAGTTCGTTATATCGAGCGTTCGTTATATCGAGCGGCAACTTTGGTCATTTTGCTTCAGCGCTGGCCAAATAAACCAAAAAATCGGCTCGTTAAATCGATAGTTCGTTGTATCGGGGTTCGTTATATCTAGCGTCGACTGTAGAGGAAAATGTGTTCTGAAATTAAACTTTCTTCTATCAATGAATCAACAAGTAGACAGTGAAAAATATTTTGTATTTATTTAAAATTTAAACTTATATCATAATAAAATATGATAAACTTTTTTGTTAGTAGGCTTACCTGAGTGCCACCCCTCAAGCCCCAACTATACCTCACAATACTTCAGTGCCCATGTTAGGGAGACGTGAACAGGTGAAACGACCTCCACCACCCTCCTACAACAGGATCATTGAAGAGCGGTGCAATTCTCTAACTAGGAACAATCAACTCACAAAAACAACAAGTATGACTCTCTTCAAAGAAGTCAGCCGATCAACTCTGCTTTCAACCTTTACACCAATACTAATGAACTCTACGAAAGGAAAATGTCCATAGAAGAGTTGAAAAATTATGTAGAGGCACAAATGTAATGTTTCAAAACTTTTGTTTTTTTACTTAATTTCTTGTTTTTTTAGCAAAACAATAGCTGCACAAAGAGCAGAGCTTAAAGAATTGGAGCTAGCCCTGTCGAATGATTCAGAACGAGAGCTAGTTCAGCTTAAGAAGCAACATGTGAGAATATTTTTGGATTTTTTAAATTTTTATTCGATTTATTCAAATACATTAAAGAACAACCTGCAAACTGTGCTAAACTCTCTCCGCAACGCCAACTGGCCAAAAGAGTGGAATGTGAGCAATCAGAAGCTGAAAGTCTGAACACAGCCATTGACGCTATGAAAACAGCTATCGAAAATAAAAGAAGGTAAGACTTTTTGTTACGAAATTTTTCACTTTTATAACCGACGACTGTTTGATAGTGTAAACAAGATGTAAATAAAAAAAGGTACATCAGCATGTGCAGATGCGTATTCAAGAAGCAGTTTGTTAAATCAGTATTTAATTTGCGGAGCTTTTTGAGAAATATTAGTGAACTTAGAACCAAAACAACCATTCTGCTAAATTTTTTCCAAAAAACTGCCCAACATTCTTTTCCCGCGCAAGCGCTAAAGAACCTTTCAAATTATGAGTTTAAAAGAGCGTGCAACTTGCGTGACTAGAATTTTTTTTGATGTAAGGTGCAGTGGATAAGGTTCGCAGGTTCGACCCCGCTTGGGTGCACTCTAGTTCTTTTGAATTGTTTGACCAATTCATGAAAGTAATTCGTCTTTTTGACGCCAGATTCCAAACCAATGGCCCTAATTACCCCTAGAAGTTGGTCAAATAACCTAATATAACTGGCGGGCCACCAGGTGGTGGTCGAACCTTCACACCATCTATGGAAAACAAACACTAACGCTTGTCCACTACGTCATATAGCAAAGAAATTTTTAGTCACACAAGTTGTCCGCTCTCTGAACTCAGACGATCTCTATATAGTTTGAGCTAATATGATAGAAACATGGGTAAAACATTATGTCTTGGTCGTTCAAAGTATAAAGATTATGAAAATAAGAATACAATACTGATCTCAAAAAACTCAAGCATCCGGTATTTTAAAATCATTGCCGGCATTTTTTCAACAAAAAACTTGTCAAAAATGAAAAATTTTCAGAGAGCTTCATCAAGTGTTAGAACTACAGCGCACCTTAGAACTCCAATATGTGTTTGAAGAAAGTCAAGAACTAGGGCCTGAAGACATAGAACTCAGGGATCTCAATCAAATGGCTTATCCACAAAATTTGAAGCTATATCATAGAATTCTGTAAAAAGTTTATTGATATTAGATTACGTTAAAGCTTTCGTTTTTTAAAACTCTTGGAGCGAAAGTAATTAATTATTTTTAAGTGATTTTGTTAATTTTCATCTTATTCTTAAAATAGCACCAAAAATATTCACTGTCTGCCTTTATACCTACTTCTATTTTTGACGCCCACCTAAAATAGCTTTATAATTGACTTATATATTTGCTGAGAAATTTTGAATAGCAATAATACTGATGTAAAGCTTTATATTTTACATGCATTTTTTTGTTTAAAAATACTTTGATATTTAATAATAAAAAATTTAAAGGTTAATTTAAATGTACAGTTAAACGTCGATTTAAAGAATTCTCTGGGACCGGAAAAATGTTTGTTAAATCGAGGCTTTCTCTTAAGTTAAACCCTCAGTGGTGCTTTGGGTGCTTTGGTTGCTGTATATGACACTAGTGCCAATTTTCCTATAATAGTCAATCTTAAACAGATTCAACCGAAAACCAATGATTTAATCGTTATATGTCCAATGTATTTATCGTTATATGTCCAATGTATATATAAAATACACATATTGATGACAGCGATTATGTTCACGGAAAACAAAACAGGGTGGTTCTGCAATGCATACTAGGATAAACTCGAATTTTTTTTCTAGTTTAAGTCCGTGCCCTTTGTCTAAAACACAAGCCAAAAACAACAATAGGCCGGACCTAAGCAATATTAAGGATCGAGAACCAGGCACAGAAGCATCCGAAAATTCCTGAATTCTCATTCGATCTTAAAAAATGACTGATGTGATAACCAAAACACGAAAAAAGAGAACGTCCGTACCGGTAATTAGAATTATACATTAGGACGGTGGATTGAACCTAAAAATAAGAGACATAAAATCCTTCAGAAGATTTTTGGTTAAATTCTTGTAAAACGTGTATAGATTTTTACTGGTTTTTAATTTCAACCATCTAAATCGACTCACAGTTGATTCTTTCCCTTCTTTTTCAGGAAAAGCAAGCCCTTTTTCCTACTTTTCTTTATACATATTTAATTGACCTTTGATAGCTTTGTGTGTGCAATGTCGTCTCAAAGCTTGCAGAAAATAAAAAAAAAAGTGAGCTGAAGAAGCTTAAAGCTTTATAAACTAGTTTTCCTTATAGCTGTTATTCTTTTTGAACCCGAAATGGTACCTTTTCTACCCCAAAATGCTCTTTTCTTGCCCAAATTTGAAAAAAAAAGCCTTTTTTCTCAGCAATTATTTCACCAATTTTTATTTTTTTACAATAATCTTGTAGCTCTGGATCTAAGCTTTCTAAGAAGTCAGAAAGGTTTGAAAGTTGGTGATAAAAGTCTTTAAATAAAGCAACTTTTTCAATAACTTGGTCCATTCAAAGACCTATCCTTGCAACTTTTTCAAAACTTCATTTGGTCAAGTAAAAACTAGTTAAAAAGCTGACATTCACAGCTACAAGATGGATAAAACAAATATAAATTGATTAGAAAATCACCAAAAACAAAAGCTTTTTTTATTTTGGGGCATGATAAGAGCCTTTTGAGGCAGAAAAGAGGGTTATTTCGGGGTCGAAAAGTATTTCAACCTTCCTTATTCTTCTTAAATACTTTAATAGTTACCGTACTTTCTCTATTAAACGCCCCGGGGCTTTTATTGTTCAACCCCAAAAAATTCTGAAATTGTTAATCAAAAATGGCCTTAACTCTGAAACCTAGTCAAAAGGGGTCGTTTATTAGAGAAGGCGTTTATTGAAGAGGGGGCGTTTAATAGAGAAAATATGGTAGTTGTAAAAAAATATTTCTTAATTGTTAGGCAATCCGAATTATTAAGAATGTTAACAATGGTTTTTTTCGTTGTGTTGCAAATTGTGAGTGCACTATAAGAGCTTATTTGTCCAATAAAGTTAAATAGGACTCTGTAGTTTAAATGCTCTAGCAAAATAAAATAATTTCACAAAATACCTTTTCTTTTTCAAATGATTGACATCATTGTTTTTAAGCGCTTCTTTTAATATTTTAAACATTACATTGTTTAATGATGTAAAAATGGCTTAGATGTCTATTTTTCTTTAAATCAAACATCTTTAATGGCTCGTTCACGGACTGCGATTTAGACTGAAACTAAAGGATGTCCATAGAGCTCTTTAAAAATTTGATAAATATACACAGAAAACGTTATAGGAATATCAGGAATGCTCGGTGGAGAAAGGAAACATGTGAAGAAACGTTTAAAAGTTGCCTTTCAACCGTTATTGACATAAACACATAAAGAAAAATTGTCTAAGTCTCACTCCGTGAACACCTTAGACTGAGACTTAGACTGAGACTAAAGGTGTTAATGTGGTGTTAATGTAGCCAAAAAAGTCTTAGTCTAAATCTCAGTCTAAGTCTAAGTCGCAGTCCGTCAACGAGCCATAATAGTTCACCTTGTAAAATATTTAAACTTTTTCACAAGTTTCTAAGATTTTTAAAAATTTTTTTAGCGACATCTATAATAACTCGATAAAATTTCAAAAAGTCGAAGTTTTTGAATGAATGGACGAAAAAGTCTTTGAATGGACTGAATTTTTCGAAAAAACCGTTAAATTTGAAAACTTCAATATTTTTAAAGCTCATTAGTTTAGTTCATAATTGATCAGAATAGGAAATCTTATCATCATATAAATACCACTTTTGTAAAAAGCATAAATAAATGCACGAGAAAATGAGGAAACATGGTTTGACGGGGTAGACTAGTGTAGTGCTGTATTTGATTTGTCGGAATGAATTAATATGTGCTATACAAATATAGTAATTATTACAGATTAAGTGCTTCATTATCCCAAAAAATTCACGCCTGAATCTGCTCTTAAAATCTATATGCCTTCTAGTAATTTTTTTTAGAATTTTTGTTTATTAATAACACAATCTATGTTATTTAGAACTTCCAAGTATGTGGTGGCATTGATCTTGGCACAACTAATAGTTGTGTCTCAGTTTTTCGAAACGGACAGCTAGAAGTGCTTCACAATTTATTAAGTAACTATTTAAGTGTTCTACACTTTTAAGGATCCTTGCTTTGCAGATAAACAACCACACCGTCTTATGTCTCCTATTTGCCAGATGGTACATATGAAGTTGGAGAGGCCGCTGTTGAACGGCGCTCAATTGACTCAGACAACACTGTTTATGGTAGTATTCATTTAATTTAAAATACTTTTATATTCTTTCAGACATAAAAAGAATGCTCGGCAAAACTTACAAAGAGCTGGTTTTGATCTCCAAATATTGGTCCTTTAAGTTAGTGGATAGCCAAGAATATGAGGTTGAAGAATCATTTCTTCCTAAAGTCAAGCTTTTCTACAACGGAAAAGAGCACAATGTGAAACCAGTCAAGTTGTTGTCATTGATTCTTAAAGAATTGCTGAACATAGCCAAGCACAGGTTGGAAAGCACAAGGATAAGACAAGCTGTGATAACAGTACCGCCAAATATTCCCCGGTAAGCTACAGTTTTTAACGCGACAAAGACTGAACGGAACAACTGTTGCTTCTAGCGCAGAATTTCACGTAGATCATTTTTGATAATATGAGTAGGGATGTTTGGATGTGATGAAATAATCCAATAAAAATGAAATAACCATATAAAAATAACCCAATAAAAAAATGCAATAGAATAATAAAAAGGCTTGAAACATCAAGCAAATATCACAATATTCAAGCCAAAAAATTTTCGGCTTGAAAACTTTACAAAAAAAACAAGGGTTATGGACGAAAATTCAGGGTGTTATGGCTTGGTTTCGTATTTTTACAAAATTTTATAGGTTATTTCCTGAAAATAAAAAATCACGTGATAGAGCGCAAAAAACTACATCAGATACAATGGTTAGATTTCAGATGAGATTTTTTTGAATGGTTTGAAGAACTAGGGTGGCAGCCTTTTAATGGCTGCATGATTCTGGCTTTAATTTTTCTTGAATTTGCAGTCAATTTTTTTGAACACAATTTCAAACCGGTTATTGGGTAATTTCATTACATCCAAACACCTATACTCATATTTTCAAAGATCTACGTGAAATTGTGCGCTAGACGCAACAGGCGTTCCGTTCAGTCTTTCTCGTGTTCGAAAAATTCACCTTTTTTTAACCTTTGGTAAACTTTCTTAACCGGTTAGTCTGGAATTGGGTTTAAAATCTCCATCACCGACACTTTGACGGCAGCCCCCTGAGGTGCCGGTCTAAAGAGGTTCGACTTCAGCACCAAATGAATGCTTTTTGTTTAGATTCAAAAGGCTCAAACAAAGCAGCGATGAAAATGGCTGGACTTACCGCACTTGAACTGATTTCAGAGGTCTTGTTAATGATGTCTTTTTAAAAATTACAGAGTTTTAAAGTTTAGCCTTGCGCCGCAGCTTTCGCTTATGGGTTCGACAAAAGAAAATACAGTGGATACAAAATATTTGTATTTGATTTGGCGGTGGCACATTAGATGTCAGTGCCGTTGAGGTAATACCTTTTATGGGCATCTATTAATTTTAAAAAGTCTCATTTTGAGTTCCCCTTTTCATTTTGGCTGTAACTAAAAACACGCACCAAAATACTAATTTCCCACAGTAAATTACTTATTTGCTGCAGCAAATACATAAACCACAGTGTTTCTCGGTGTTTTTAAACTATAAATTTTGCGGTCGAAAAAACCCAATAAAAATATTTCTTTATGAATTTACTGGAGGAATCTATAATTTATTACGGTTAATCAGTATTTTACTGCGGTAAATCAATTTCAGCCTTTCATTTTTTATGATATTTTACTTAAAGTAATTTTTATCCTAGGGCTACATGATGTCTTATTACTTCCATAACTTTTTTTATAAAACCAAAGCAAAGATTATAAAACCAAAATTTGCTGTAAAATTATAAATATTCGCTCCAAAATTAAAACATGCCTATTTTAAAAATAGTATTTTTATTCTAAAAAGTCGGCAACTTCTATATAACGACCTCCGAAGAGTTCGTTCCCGCATAGGGTTCGACACTTTTTTTCACTAATTTTTGGAGATTTTTACCGGTTCTTTTTGGTCACTCTGATTTTAAAAACGAAAAATCGCTTTTAAAATAGTGCAGTATTCATAGGATACCTTGTACAAATTGCACTGTGACTATGCATAATTAGGTGGGAATTTAAAAGTTAGAACTTCAGGTGATTGGCAGTCATTTCAAAACACTAGGTCACGAAGGAGACCCAAACCTAGGAGGACGAGATTTCGACAACGCCCTGTTTAATTTATGTGTGACAAAGTTAAAGGAGACATGCAATGAGGATTGTTTTGAAGGAAAAAACAAACAGAAACTGATGCAGGAATGTGAGAGTATCAAAATCGCCTTGTCTGATCATGAACAATTCGAGTAAGTGGAAAAAAAAACAAATTTGTGTTTTTTGGTTTGTTGTTTGATATTACTTCAGTTGCCTTCAGAGTTGGCAAAATAATTATTTAAACAAAAATTTTATTTTTACATTTGAATGAACCAAATGAACTTTGTTGGTCGTATGTTAAATTGTGTGGACAGTCAAATTTTGATATAAGATTGCCCTCAAAGGTTTTTTTATGATTTTGACCTATGTTTTTGAAGTCTCTGGTTAGTTCTGATTCATCAGTATAGTCCAAAATATCGCGAAAATTTCGATTTTGCCGATCGTTTTTATCAACTAAAAAAATTGCATAAAAGACCCGGAAACCTCCATATAAGACCAACTTGTCTTTAACAAAATGGGTCTTATATCGACGTTTAACTATGTAATAAATTTGCACTTGGCTGTATTCTTTTCACACCCATTTTTTCAAACGAATGAACAGATCTGTCACGAATATGAAATTAGAACATTAGAACGTAAAAATCAACTTTTTTGAAATGATTCCCTTTTTTAGAATATAAAAAATGCCACTATTGGGCCTGTCCTTTTTTTACTTTTATTTTATGCAGACAGTTTTCTGCACTCGACCAGTCTTATTGATCTGCGATTAGAGTACCGTATTTTTTCTTTAATCTTCCACTCTCTAAGAATCCCCCACTCTAGAGAGGGGTTGAAAAATAATCCCCCTGGGTTTTAATAGAGAAAATACGGTAGGTAAGCATACGTTAGGATAGAATTAAACATGCTTTGAAACTACAAAATAAGTAAAAAAGTTTAAGTCCGTCCTAGCTTAAACTAAAGAATATTAACTTGGGTTTTTTAGAATTGATCTAGAACATCTTCTTCGAGCACCAGAGTATCATGGCAAATCCGTTATAATAAAACGCAGTGAATTTGAAGAAGCTAGTCTATTGCTTGCACTGAAAGCCCTTGAGCCTGTAGACAAATTGCTCAATTCATGCAACCTATCCACAACTGACATTAATAAGGTGTTGCTTATCGGGCTTTCCACAAATATGCCACTGATTCGTCGGAAATTGTCCAAGCTGTTTCCCGGCAAGTTGGAATTCAGCATGGATCCATCAGAAGCTGTGGCTAGAGGAGCTGCACTAAGAGCTGCCCAATTCAGTCGGCAAGCTGACAAGGTTTTAATTAGCCAATATTTAATGTTAAGCTTTTTCGAAAAAAATATATTCAATTTTTTTGAGATTTATTTAAAGGGTAAAAATCCACTACTCTGTTAGAAGAAACACGATATGGGCTGGAAACATATTTATCAAAAAACTTCATTAAAGACAAAAAATTTCGGTTCTTATCGGTTATCCGCACCCCACCCCCATTGTTTAATAAATATGATGATGATGTAACTTGACTATTTTGTGGAAAAAGTAAGTGGCGTGCGGATAACCGATAAGAACCAAAATTTCTTGCTACGTGAAACAAATTTCAACCAGTTGTTGTTTATTTTAAAAATCAAGTGTTATTTTTGTAGAGCGTTCGGCAAATGAAGATTCAAGATGTTACTTCACTGTCTTTTGGGTTGGCTATCGGTTGCAATCGCTTTGAAAAAATGCTTCCGAAAGGCACACCGATCCCAA
Source organism: Ditylenchus dipsaci (assembly GCA_004194705.1). Classification (NCBI taxonomy): domain Eukaryota; kingdom Metazoa; phylum Nematoda; class Chromadorea; order Rhabditida; family Anguinidae; genus Ditylenchus; species Ditylenchus dipsaci. Next base: position 78,021 of record SADC01000109.1, on the reverse strand, counting down.
ATAGTGATCAACAAAAGTTACTCGGGAGTTTACCACTGAACTAAATGACAAAAAGAAACTCGTGTTCAGAGTAAGTATTTTTTACACTGCTTAAACATTTAAAAAAGCATACCACTGCGCTAGAGTGCATGAAAATGCTGACCAGCTGCATATTTCTCACCGAGGTTTTTTCTGATTTTTATGACATTCAACCGTTTTTCAGGTTCAAACTAAACAAGATTAAAACAAACAAGGCTAAACAAAATTTAAAAGATTTTGTGTAGGAAATAGACATGTGAGAAAAAAAGCTACATGCTGCTCATTTTACAATACTATCTATTTTTAAAACTCCACTTCCTAAACCAAAAGCAGTATAATTTTTTCAAATTTTAACCAGACTTTTTACTCTTCTCAATCTATTTTCCTCACCATGCAGGTGTATCAAGGCGAAAGTCCACTAGCAGACCAGAACCTGCTAATTAAAAAGGTGGAGATGGTCTGCAAGGAAAAACTAGGCAAAGCTGGCACAGCAATCATAATAGTCACCATGGAGCTAGACCACAGTGGAATGTTAAATCTTACCGCCAGCGTGGGGATGAACACCCTAAAAGCTTTGACTTGAATGATGCTCCACTGAGAACCACTCCTGAGGAGGTTGAACACCGAGTGCAAATGGCCATGCAGAACAAGGATAGAGACGAGAGAGAATATGCTAGACAAGAAGCTAAAAGCAAATTCAACACTATTATAGACCAGATTCTACATGACATCAAAAAGGTAATTAGTTAAAAAAATTGAAAAACAGTGTTTGCCAGTGAGTTAAGGTAAGAAATTATAGCAAAAAGAGCCAAGCATATAGCTGCCAATCCCAATTTTAATTTAGCACCGTCCTATCTACCCTGCAGAAAAACGCAAAGTGAATCAAGCAACATCTAGCTGTGCTGTGTACAGAAAATGGCTAAAGACACATCAATGGGCTACTCGACAACAATACAATAGTAAAATGGCAGAGTTTTCTGAAGAAGTTAAGAATCCATGGTCAAAAAATTTAAGAAGCGAAAACATTCTACAGACGATGAAGAAGCTCGAGTTCATCTGAAGAAGAAGATGACCCTAGAGACTTGATTGAGTACAACGGAGCATCCACTTATTCAGATGATGAGCCCACGATAGACGTCAAGTCTGAGAAGTCTGACTCCGACGATGAAACCCTTTGGCTTTGTTGAATGATTAAAAGCAAACAGTTTTTGATAAAAATAATAAGATATTTTCACCAAACTTGACTGAGAATTACAACCTGAGTTTGAGAAAAACGAGATTTAATTTTTCACACATCTTAGGCAACTAAATTTACTCGAATTCATTATTGAGCTGTCTGAAAATATTTTGGAGACATTATTCATCACTAACATAAAAGTTCACAAAATGCTGTTATATTATGTGCATACTGAATTAGCTACACTAATCCCCATTCCATATAAAAGTTAAGTTGGTAGAACTTTGAATCGAAATCAATTTTTCAAACACCTCTTTCCCAAACATCTTTTGCTCTTCTAGGTCTTCATTTGCTGATGGTGTTCTACGCCACAGTCGATACGCATATTCTCTGTGATTTTTCTTTGGCATGGCGCAAAAAAGTGATATGTTCACCTGTTTCCTGGTTGCCTACCTTAAACTCAGATATGGTGATTTCATCTCTAGGTTGAACAAAAGTGATTGCGATGTTACAGCACACTTGACCACGATCAAATACCTAAATTAGCAAGCTTATTACATACTATCTTGATATCTACCGTGTATCTTCGATCAATTGACCCGGGCTGTTAAATTTAGTCCCTAAAAATCTGAAAATTTTTTTGGTCAATATTGAGATTTATGGGTGCTCAACCAAAATCTAAGAAATGGAATCAGGATAATTCATGAGTGTTGAGAAAACGCGAAAAACGATTTGCAAAATTGTCTTTGTCTGAGATAGGTCACTGAGGGTAGCGTTTATTAGAGGGGGTATTTTTGCAGGAGGGCCTGTAAATGAAAAGTACACGGTATTAAGTGACAGATTGTCTAAAAATGACCACTTTTCAAGAGGAGTTGGCCACAAAGAAAAAATGAGAATTTTCTTTTGTCCCTATCTTGTAGCCTAACTCTATGGAGCTGAAACGGCTAGACTTTTGGTACTATTGCGCTTGGTAGTCCAATGGAAATTTAAGAGTTCAAAAATATTTTACTAGTCCAGCCCGCACTTTAGTAGTCAACCTGCACATCAGTATCCAGCCTACACTTTAATAGTTTTATGCGTTTTAGCAGTCTAATTAGTTACAACCAGGGCCGCAATTGGGGGGGGGTCATAGGGGTAATTACCCCCCCCCTTAGGGTGGCCGAAGGCCACCCTAAGGGGGGTATTCTCTAGAGGGAGACTGCTGTAACCAGGTTTGTGATTTTTTTCACTATTTTGTAAAATTCACTAAAAAACACGTAATTTGCACATATTTTATTATATAAAAAACTTGTAGGTAGATTTATTTGGATGTGTCGAAAAATAATTATAATCAAAGTTACAAAAAATGAATTTGTGAAAAGAGTTTGAAACATGGGCAAAATATTGCGCAACTAGTGATCTACTAATCAGGATGTAGTTGCACTCATTCGACACTCAAAGGATGCCTTCTGTAATCAAATTGCACAAATTTTTCAAATTTTAGCTACAATTCCACGCAACTGCCCACCTGAAAGGGCCTTCAGTGTTTTGAAACAAATAAAAAATGTTTTGAGAAATTCAATGGCTGATGAACGTCTAAATCATCTAGCCCTTATTTTTGTTCACAAAGACATAAGTTTGCCAGTTCAAGATATAATTAACGAATATGCTAAGTTTAACCATCGTTATGCTTTGCTTAAATCTGTAAAAATAAATAATTGAAAAAATCTAATAAATATTGAAAAAATTACAAAAAAGATAAGAATAACACAAAAAATCTCATTTTAAAAATTACCCCCCCTTGACTTGAATCTATAGTAATATCAAAGAATTACCCCCCCTTGAAAAAGTTGAAGTTGCGGCCCTGGTTGTGAATGTTCAAATGTCATTCCACAATGTAATGTATTAAAATGGTGATTATTAAAGAAAATAAAAAATAAGATTAGCAAAAAAACAAAAAAATCGCAAAAGTAACAGTACAAAATAATAATAATTCATTTTCAAAGATACATCTTTGTAAGAAAAGTGAAAGCCGAAATTTTTAAAATTTATTTTTATCTTCTTCTAAAGTTTAATAAAATCAATTGTTCACCTAATATTGGTATACTTTATTATTTTTTTGCCTGCAGCAGCTTTGCTAGAAGAGATATAGAGCTAGGTTTGAAAGATAAACTGTAGCTTTTAGAGCTTCACAATTTTCTCAGTGAGCTTTTCGAAGCTCTTCAGAGTTTTTTTTAATCTTCATCTATACAAACTTAGCGGTCAAAAGCGGTCATATCAAACTTGTTCCCAGCGCTAGCTCTAATTTTAAGAAAAATTTCTTTTTTTTTTGACAAAGCAGAAATTCACAGTTGTGATTCGCAAAAAATATCCTTTCGTGTGGAGTTTTCATTCCTAATTGTTTTAGCAACTCTGTTTTTATTGTGTTTTCCAGATGTTCTGAGAACAGCAAATTATTTTTTATAGTTTTAACAAGTTTAGGTGGAGGCAGTTGCAGACAAAAACAAACACAAAGCTAGTATTAATGCCAGCCAGGGTACATTAACAGTTGCCATAGAAACCAACTTTGCTTTATCCAATTGGGCATTTGTGTCCAAGCCGGGGACCCTGTGTTCTCAAAAGGCCAGCCAGCTTGACAAACTGCAACTGAATCTTAGTGGTCTTTTTGGGGCAGAATAAATGTCCTTCGAGGGCCAATTTTCTTTTTGCGTATTTTTCAACAACTACCACTAGAATGATGATCAATGTTCACTTGCTTTCTTTTTCCGTAAAGAACGAAGTATATTTAATTAGGTTGCCGCATGCAATGTACTTTTTTTAGCAAAATTTTAAAAATAATGTATTTGTGCAGATGTATCAAAATAAATATTACATTAAAAAAAGTAAGAGGGTCCTTCTTCAATCAATTTGCAAATTTAATGACGCTAACCACGAAAATTCTCAATATTGTGAAATGGTTGTTATAACTAGAAGATCAAATGTGTTTTGTTACCATCCAAAAACACTGAAAATTTTAAAAATTTTATGCTAATTTGTATGGTTGTAGTAACGGCTATGCTTGATAGTTTATTGAAAAGGAAACATTTCTACAATTTGAATCAAATACGTTCGTTTAACGAAAATCGTTCGTACAAAATTTCACTTGAAAAAAACCGAATGTGTTTATGTCCAACTATATCCAAATCAGAAAATTTCTTAGCAAAAAATTTATTTTTTTGAGCCTCACATTTAAACTGTTTCTCTATGGGTCAAACATGCTCTGAGACGATTTGAAAAATTAAAAAATGCGTATTTCTTCGTGCCAGTCTTTTCTTCCTTTTCTTATAAAGCCATATTCTGAAAATGTGTTTGTAGTCATCATCATATAATTAGTTGGTCTTTTCTTTCTCTCTAATCAAGGGTTTCACTGTTCCTTGCATTGCTGCCTGATTCTATGTCATTCTTTATTACATTTTATTCTTCTAAATATATTTTTAAATCATAACTTTAGTGAGCAATTTGAGTTCCAGAAAAACAAAAAGCAGCCCAGTCGCTAAGCTGACTTTGACCTTTTTGTTATGATTTGCTGCCCAGCATAGTCTTTCTGTATATTTTTTTGTGAAACGATCTACGGTCCGAAAAAATATTTTAAACCATTTCAAACGGCCATAATTTTTTAATTTCCAATCGTTCGTCGAATTTTTTTGTATTGGAAAGAGGATACTCTAGGAATTAGTTTGACATGTTATTTTACTTTCTGCTGAAAATTTGATTTGTGCTTTGCTTTTAGTCAAAATGCCGCCTTACGTCGTTTCACTTCTGTGGCGATCCATCACTGTCCACACTCTTTGCTAAAGCACATAAGACGGCATTTTGAATGAAAATAAAGTAAAAATTTGAACAAATTAGCAATAATCAAATGTCCAATAAAAAGTAACAAATGATATTCAAAAAAAAATTTAAAGTTTCCTCTTTCTAATAAAAACAAAATGTCGACGAGTGATTAAAATAAAAAGGTTGTGACCGTTACAAATGGTTCAAAATATTAGCCTTACCCTGTAAATTATTATTTTTAACTTTTTAAAACCAAATAAAGACCACATTTTTTCAGAATATGTGCTGTTTGCATAGTTCTTTTTTTTAACATACAGTCGAACTTATCATTAACATAACGTGTGCTCGGGTCGATTTGTTTGTTTGCAAACAAAACCCTTCTAACTGACCTTCCCATATACATGTACATAACTCTCTCACACATTCGAACCGGTCTCTTGCAGTTATTTAATTTATTTTACGGAATGTCTGAATATGCCACAAAAAATTGTTATAAAGAAATTGCAAAGAAAGAACTATTGCAAAAAAATATTTTCGTGGCATTTTCATGATTTTCGAGGCATATTTCAGCCTATGCGCAAACAAAATCAGTATGAACCAATTTTTTCGATTCAAATTTTATTTTTATTGAAAAAATAAACAAATTTTAAGCCCTATAGCTTTTTTAGTTGTTTGAATGACCCCTACAGCATCTACCTCTAACACCTCGCACTTGCCTACTAAAAGTCTGGCGCCAAAGAGAGGAGAAAGCAAACTCCAAGCAAACAACCACCGTTTGTGGTCAAACAACCTCAGGACATAGCCAAAGCTGACATTGCCAGGGCTATTAACCAGGTTAACAAAATTACTTTAAAATCTTTTATATTGAATTGATGCATAATTAATGTTCATTTTTCGAAATGCAACGCAACTTTGGCATTGTATTTTTGCTACCTAACAAATTCCAATATTTTTGAAAATGTCGCGCGACATTTTCCAATATTTTATCGTCGATTCGGATGTTTCGTCCGAATTCACCGAAAAAATATTGGAAAATGTCGCGCGACATTTCCAAAACATTTGAATTTGTCTGGTAGCCGTATTTTTGTAGCTTCCGGGCACATTATATACCAAAATGGAGCTAAGAATATTAGCTAATTTTGGTATGTAACATGCTCAAGATCACCTAAATATTTTGGCCAAAAATGGTTGCATTTTTAAAAATGCACATTTATTATGCATCAACCCCCTAGGATGATTTTCAGTACTTGTGCGATCCGGCTTCCCATCAGTGCGTCCAGCCTGCAACAGGAGTGTGAACGAAGAAAGATTCCAATCGACCATCTGATGCGAGCAGATTCCAATGGTGATGATGAAAGTAGTACAGCTCAACAAAACTTGCTACAGCTTTTACTTCTCGAGCAGGTTAATTTTTAGCACCCAAAAATTCTGCAAAATTTTTGGAATATTTATCAACATGGTCTCCCTAGATTAAAATCATTTTTGATAACTTTTTACAGATCTTCTCATGTTTAGCTTTTGCTAACTTTGATGTAGAGTGTCGAAAACACAATTTTTCTGCACTACTGGAATTTGCCCACCCCCTGCGCTACTGGAATAATATGGATTTTTTGTACGAAAACATCTTTCGCACAAAAAAATTGTGCAAATTTATTTTTTTTCGGCGCAAATTTTCGTTTGCGATTTCTAATTAATTTTTCAAACTTTTTCTTAAAGTGAATACACATCAGGTAGTCCTGCGATTCTAGTTTCTTACGAGATATCATTTACCACAACATCTTCGTTAAATTTAGCACAAACAGGTAGAAGTATAAAGCAAGTCAAGAAAAACTATTTGGTTCATACTTTTACCTTTTTGTAATAAATTTTTCGATGTTGTAATAAATAATATCACTTCTGGAAAAAGGTTAGAAAAATAAATAGTAAAACGCAAAACCAAAATTGCGTAAAAAAATAAGTAAATTTGCACTAAAAAAGATCTTTTGCACCAAAAATAATCCATATCTTATTGGAATATGCATCCCCAACACCATCCCACCCCCCCCCCAATCATATAGGCTCACGGCATGTCCATTATTTATATCAGGTAAAAAAAATTCGAAAATGGCATATTTCAGTAGGGTCGATTTTCGCCTGTCTCCGTGTGTTTGGGCCATATCCGCCTGGAGTCATAGATAGAAGCCACAGGGAACCACACGAAAATCGCATTTTGAAGTTGAGTCAATGTGTGGAAACAGAAACCATAACTTAATTATTTAACTATTTTTTACCCCTACTCATTTTTGCTTTTGTAGTGTCGTGTTTGACTTATAGGAAAAAAATCACAAATATTTTGTAGTTAGGTAAAAATGTATGCTCTAAAGTCATTATTATTGCAAGCATTAAAAAAATACTAATTTAGAACTTTTTCGCACTCTTATTTTTAATGATTATGTAGGCACAAAATGGGCAGTCTTCGGAGGCGGATACGCCTGATTATCAAATAGAGAAGAACTACCATGAGCTACAAAAAGATTACCACAAAGTGGTTAACATAGATAGCGAATTGATTGACTGCTTGGAGCGATTGGCCAAGGGAAAAACTGTGAGTTTTATGACATTTCATAGTAAATCACATTTTTGAAATGTGTACGGCGTCCCGTCCCCGTCTTTTGAGCTTTCCACCGGCTGTTGAGCAAGCAAAAAGCAAAGAAAATCAATATGCTTTTAGATTCCACCTCAACTGTTGAGTGCTATTTCGGAACGGTTGAGTTCTTCCACACACATTAACAACAACGCTAATTCCCTCAAAAAGAGATCCAGAATGGCTGAGAGCCCAGCAGAGAACAGCAGCAGTAGTACCAAAGCCGTTCAATGTCTCCATCACCAAGCCCAAAACCTCAAGTTCTTCCAAGCGAGCAATAATCAGGTTAGCCTACTTTTTTATGTGTGTTGTTATTGCTATTGCTTTAAACTTTCACTTGGTTTCAGACCAGATTTATCAGCTCGAAAACAACAGCTTAAGAAGGATGCCTTGAGGCTGTCTAGAGAACAAGACCATTTGTTGGACTCTCCTCCAAGTGTCAGAAGTCGATTAAAAAAGGCTGATTCTATGGCAATATTTTAGTGCCAAGTGATCCACACACCACTAGCCATAGACCAGTGGTTACTAGTGGAGCTGCTAGTGCTGGTGCTCGAGCCAAAATGTAGTTTTCCTAAATTTTATCTCAATTTGTGAACAAGCAAGTCTTTGTACTTCGAGCTGCATTTTTGATTAAAACAAGAAGTTTTATAACATTCATTAATTAAATTTAACAACCCTTATAGCTAAAAAAGCCCTTATCAGGTCCAATTAGAGATGATGATTAGGGACCGAGCGGTACTCCAGGACGTTACTTTTTTGGCGCATCCATATTGGGACCGGTGCAGGGACTTTTCATACATAACATATTTCTTCTAACAGGCCGCCCCCTCTAATAAGACGCCCCCCCCCCTCAACTTTAGGTACCTATATATCGGCCTACAGAAAAGCTGTTTATTTCTTGCACAGCTGTTTATTGAGTCTTAGAGAAAATACGGTACTAAGCAAGAGTCAGGGACCGAACATTAACCCTCTTTTGCCGGTTGGTCATATTTTGGCCAGTTCGAAAATTCATCCAAAGTACGACTTATTGCACATGTTCAGACACAATTTTTTAGAAAAAAGAGGAAAAGTTGGCAATCCTTTAGTGATGAAAAGACTGAACCGGAGACAGACAATAATCACTAAAAATTCAATCGAAATGTGTATTTTTGGCAGTTTTCTATTACACGGTTGTATAACTTTATTTAGTTTGGGTACTTTTGATGATTTTTATAAAAGTGTTTGCAAAATTATTTAAAAATTTTGAACATTTGTCTTCAAAATAGCGTCAATTTTTAAATTGGCGCCATAACTATTTTTTACCGCTTTGAGTCGGTTGGCCAAATTTGGCCAATTAAGGATTCCACTTTTCTGGGATTTTTTTCTGCCAATGTTACTTTTTTCCGTGGTTGCCAAGTAAAAATGCAAAATTCTGTTAGGAAAGATGCATCTACGTAACGCCGGCAAAAAACGGTTAACCGAAGTTCGATCGGTGTTTCGGAACTCAAAAATTTCTATAGCGGGATTTAGGCTCGACTTTTAAAATTTTTTTTCGAATTTGCACCAAAATTGGTCAAAAACTGACGATGGACTCGGAGACGGGAAATTATCCAATATTTGCCCCGAGATGGACGGATTGGTCTCGTTCCGTCATCATATCCACTTCTAATCATAAAATAACTTTTTTTAGATTTGGTGATCTTCCGAAGCAGAATGGTGTAGACACTAAAAATTCACAAATTCCTACAGCAGTGCCTTCTCCACACAGCGACAATAACAACAACAATACTGCATTAGTTTCTTCTAAACACAGTGCTAATACTGGAGTTAAACCACCCATAGATGACATTACAGCCAATGGCCGAAATGTTGTTGTACAAAAACAATCGGCTAAGCCAGGGCACTCTAGTCTAATAGCTAGACAAAGAGCGGTAGCTGATGCTACTTTGTACTAAATTTTAAAAATAAAATTTAGGCAAGCCGCCAATCTACTAATGGAGCTCCAACAAGCAGGAACTCAACCACAATGGATGTCAACGATCCCTCCAAATCAATAGAGCACCCTCCCTGTCCTGTAATCAGACTACCCAAGTGTCCTCATTAGCAGATTGTTTGAACTATACCAAGATTTCCAATCATTGGTGATGAACCCAAGTGCGAGAAGTAGTGCTCTTCTGCTTCAGGCTCTCAGACAGGTCAATATACTTTAAAATATTGTTCTATTTAAGGTCCAAATTGTTTATTTTAAAAAACTCCTCGGATGGGCCGATTATATTCCGACAAATTTTTTGTTCAAAACTAAAAAGTAGTTTTCTGTATGACGTACTACTGATTTTGTTCATTTTTTGTAGGTTTTCTCTGGAGTTTATTTTCAATTTACAGGATGAGTCGAATTCGTGCAGCGTTTTGTTTTGGCCATAACTATTTCATTTTTTGACCAGTCGCCAAGATTTTGTAACAGTCTACTATTTTATTTGACACCAAACTTACATAACATCGCTTTATTCCATAACACGACAAAACATTCGCCAAAAACACAAAATATCAACAACTTTTAAAAATTTCCTGGTTCATTTGATATTGCCGTAGGCCTGTTACACACTTATTCTTTTCACTTCAATGCAGCAATGGAGCCCCTTTCATACGAGTTCTACGAAAAATCAAGTTCAAAATGAAAAGTGATGAGTTTGGTGTCAAATAAAATGGCAAACTGTTCTCTTTCGATAAAAAATATGGGCTATTGGTCAAAAAAAAGGTATGGCCAAAAAAACGCAACACTATTTGACTCACCCTGTAGCACTCAATTAATTTGGCTGCAAAGCAGATTCACTTTTCAAGAAGCCGTATCAAAAACTGGAGGATTAAAGAGATTTTTTAATGAGTCCATTCCCATTTTCACCTTAGTTCCTTTGTTGTTTAATGTTAAATTAGAAAAAAGTTTTAGAAACCCCTAAAATCAAACTTTACGTTTTGTTTTGTTTGGAGACCCTGTGTTGTCTGTAGTTCTTTTTTAATCGTTTTTTGTAACTCTACGATAAGTGGATGGATAGAAAAAACACGAATATACAGCAAGTGGCAAATGTCACTAAAAAGAGGCAAAATAACCACCTGGGAGGTCTTTTATTCGTAGAGACCGTTAAATGAAAATATAACGGTATATCTTAGATTCTGTCTTTCTCATGATTGAAAACAAATATAAAGTACTCACGATTATTGAATAATCATTTGACATATTTCAGCAAATAACTAGAACTCCTTCTCTTGCTGTAGCTGATGAGAACATTCAGCAATTTGCCAGCAAAGATATTTTATCGCTTAGAAATCGGAAGAATGTAATATTTTAACATGAAATTACTTTTTTGCCATAATTTACAAAACTGATTTTTTTGATGTAGTCTGTCCTTGCAACAATTCTAACCCAAACAGAGCCAGCAACAGAACCTAAGGAAGAGTTGGCAAGATTCCTAAATTCCATAGCTTCATTTCGTAATGGAAGGAAGTATTTGCTGTCGATAGGACAGGGCAAAGAGATGCTCTATCAAGTGGCATTGGCCTTGAGGACCAAAAGGCTAACTCATTTTGCAGCTGATCAATCTTTGGCAGCTCTACAGAAGTTGAGTATAAGGTATGTAGATAGTAAAAAATGGCACTCGCTAAAAACCTAATTTAAAATACAATGGTTTCTGAGCTCAGTGGCATTTTGGGGGGGGGGACACTTTTTTCACTCCAAAAATATTCAACATTAAATTTTCGAATTATTATTTTTTGAATTATTTTCAAAATTTTGAACTGACCACTAGTCGAGCTTAACATTGCTTGACATCGCCAGATTGGAAGAGCTAGCCGACTTTCACTAAACTACAGCTATCTGACATTATGGTTCTAGTGGACTATCTGTTGCCTTTTTTGCCTTGGTCCCCCCTGTTGATTTTTAACAAATTTAAGCACTTTTTGAACAGAGCAAAACAAATTCGTGCAACAATTTAAAACTTATAAGAAAATTCGGAAATGGGACCAAGTGTCGTGAAAGAAAAGTCCGGGAGAGAAGTGTCGGGAAAGAAATGTCCGGGAAAGAAGTGACTGGTTCCCCTATTTGTAATTATGATATGTATTTTCTTTCTATGAATTGTATATTGTAAGAATAAAAGCGTTTGACTAAAAATCCTCTGATTAATGTTTTAAAATTAAACGAGCGCATCGCATTGGGGCATGCAGAAAATTTCGGTACAAAAATTTAATCTCAATTTTGTTAAAATCAGCAGGGGGACCAAGACAAAAAGTGCTTAAATTTGTTAAAAATCAACAGGGGGACCAAGGCAAAAAAGGCAACAGATAGTCCACTAGAACCAGCAATGGAGCCCTTTCATACGAGTTCTACGAAAATCAAGTTCAAAATGAAAAGTGAGGTTTGGTGTCAAATAAAATGGCAAACTGTTCTCTTTCGATAAAAAATATGGGCTATTGGTCAAAAAAAAGGTATGGCCAAAAAAACGCAACACTAATTTGACTCACCCTGTAGCACTCAATTAATTTGGCTGCAAAGCAGATTCACTTTTCAAGAAGCCGTATCAAAAACTGGAGGATTAAAGAAGATTTTTTAATGAGTCCATTCCCATTTTCACCTTAGTTCCTTTGTTGTTTAATGTTAAATTAGAAAAAAGTTTTAGAAACCCCTAAAATCAAACTTTACGTTTGTCTACGAAAAATCAAGTTCAAAATGAAAAGTGATGAGTTTGGTCAATGGAACTGCGATCGACTTCACTGTGGACTGTGGTGCTCAAGTCAATACGCTGAATCAGTCTGCTATCGCTGCTATTGGTGGAATCAAAATCCTTCCAACAAATTTCCAAGGACGCTTTCTCGATGGGACCAAGTGCAACTTTTTGGGTGAAAGCAACGCTCTCTTCCATGCTAATGGCTTGTCCTCGATGCAAAACTTTGCTGTGGTCAAATCTGGATGTCCGAATCTGCTTGGCCTGCCTGCTATGTCTGCTCTTGGATTCCTGTCAAAGCGCCTTGATTCTCTGCTGCCCTGTGTCGAGTGCCTGCGTCTAGTCAAAGATGAAGGGGAAGAATTCCGTCACTATGTCAACCGTCTCAAGGGCCAGCTCCGTCTATTCAAGTTCAGCTCTCTCAAAGAAGAAGAATTCAACTGCCTTCTTCTCCTGCTGGGTCTCAAGTCAAACCAAGATGCTGCTCTCCGAACCCGCCTTCTTCATCGAATCAACGAAAGGGAGAAGCTGTCAAGTTCGAAGAACTTGAGTTTAGTTAAATTCAAGGCAAAATAATGCCCCGTAAAGGTGAATAGGGCCATTTACTGTAAGTATTTTTACATTATCTTTATTATCTTTACGTTACGTTATTTATGAATTTTTCAAATTTTTTAAATTAAAATACCGTATTTACTGAATAAAGTCCCCACGGGGAGTTATTTTTCAACCCCTGAAATTCGAAAATTTTAGACCGATTTTGGGATTTTCGGTTACAGTCAACCTCGATATATGGCCCCACCTCAAGTTCGTTCCCACCTAGGGTCGACACTTTTTTTAACCCAATTTTCGAATATTTTATCTATTCTGTTTTGACAGTCTGGTCGCAAATATCGTAAGGATTCCGATTTTGCCGATCGTTTTTTAATAACTAAAAAGTTTTTGCATTTAAAAAGCAAAACCTCGATATAGTGGCCCTCTATTTTTTTAAGGGGGGCCACTATATCGAGGTTTTGCTTTTTAAATGCAAAAACTATTTAGTTATTAAAAAACGATCGGCAAAATCGGAATCCTTACGATATTTGCGACCAGATTGTCAAAACAGAATCAATAAATTATTTCAAAAATGGGGTTAAAAAAAGTGTCGGACCCTAGGTGGGAACGAACTTGAGGTGGGGGCCACTATATCGAGGTTTGACTGTACTTAACCAAAATCTGGAAAGTGGAATCAAGAGTGCTCGTACTAATTAAGAAAACGTAAAAAAAATTCGCGAAATGTTTGTTCTAGGTTGAGATATATGGTCCGTAAGCTGAGAAATTATTAGAAGATTGTGAGTTGATACAGTAAACATACCGTAAATGCTCCACTAGGCCATCATCCGGACAGTCTCTATATCCCGACAACCCAGAGGGTGATTCGAATACAATTGTATAATTTTTTGGATTCTGTATTTTTTTGGTTTAGAACGCTGGTTCAAAAGGAACTGATATTGAGTGGGATGATTGAGTGGTTGCTGCTAAACTACCTTGACCCTTTCTATACACTTCTGTAGGTAATGCATCAGCCAGTCAGAAACCAAGCAATCTAGGCATGGAGTTTGGCACTGCTCTTCTCATGAATCTGTGTCTCAACAGTGTAGTCAGCCAGTCCACTGTTATACGCTACAAAGACCAGTTGTTAAACCTATTGAGTCATTTGTTGACCAGCAAAAATGTTCAGGTAAGTTTTATTTTTATTGCCAATGACCAAAGAAATGATTCAGCTAATTCCATACGTGTGTGGCACATTGTATTGCTTGCTGGGCGCCCACTCCAGGTTTCGACAGGCAGCAAGGGAGAGGGATCTGGAGACTATTTTGAACAGCCAAATACCTAAAACTTCTAGCTTAGAGGTTCAGAGGCAGCTAGGAGTTGTACTGGCAATGCTCAAAGGAGGTAGTATGCTCAAATATTCACAGAAAACAGCTTCAGATATTTTTACCATTGCAAATTCAAGTAAGAGTAGTTGAGTGAAAACTTAATGGCTCTATGACGAACGTAAGTGTAACTGTGAATGCTTTCGGTATTGTGAACACCCTTTGCGTTTACTATTATATCAATGCTTACACTTACATTTACACGTATACCGTATATCTTCTATTAAAAGCCCATGGGCTTTTATTTTTCAACCCTCCTCGGGACATGGCGTTTATTAGAAGGTGGGCGTTCATTAGAAGGTGGGCTTTTATTTTTCAACAAGTCGACGAAATTTTTGCTTCAAAAATTCCGAGCTCAGAAGATGGCCCGAGATGGCTGCAATGACTACGAAGAAGCAATCTCGAGGAAGAAATAAACGAAGAAACCAGCTTTCGAAGTTTTAATGAGGATGATATTTTATTGTTTAATGACTGAAATTTTATTGAGTTCTACCGAATAAAGATTTTGGTGGGACATGGGCGTTTATTAGAAGGTGGGCGTTCATTAGAAGGTGGGCTTTTATTAGAAGATATACGGTACTTACCCCTTCACTATACGAATGCAAATGTAAATGCAAATTTTTACATACCGTTTCACTCTAATAGTAGCCCCAAGGTCACTAATTGTAAAAATCGATCTCAAAAACTATTGGGGGAAATCCGAAATCTAAAAAGCAGAACCGGTAGAGCTCGTGGAGATAAGAAAATGCAAAAAAAATCTTTTCAAAATATTGACTCTGCTTTAAAATACAGACCCTCAAAGTAGAAGGGTCACAATTAGAGAGGGGGCTACTATTAGAGTAAATACGATACTTGCTTTTATTCTTAAAACTCGCATAAGAAGAGTGGCTTGTCAATCAAAATCTCTTTAAAATTGCAAAAATAAAAATTGGGCCTATATATTCAGCAGGATATTGTTTTTCGCACAAAAATAGCTTTTAGGAAAAATTGCGCTAATTTTTCCAACACCTAAGATGATGAGTCTATGGGAAACTAGTTTTTTCAACAATTTTCACACATAATTTTGCATATTTTTTGTGGACAACACCATGTTTATTTTCGCATACGAATTAGCTGTTTTTTTGATGTTTCAAACTTCTGAAATAGCCAAAAAATGCTGATCAGTAGTGAAAATAAGAAATACGGTGAGAATTGGTCAAAAAGAATTAAAATAATTAAAAGTGGTCTTACAACTAGTTAGACAGACAAATAAGAAAATAAGTAGAGCTGGCATCCGGGATTTCGGGATTTTACTTTCGAGCGCATTTTTGATCACTTTTAATGGACCTTAATCGCTGAAAATTTCATAATCTTTAGCTACTTTTTATTCCTCTATCTATTGGATGTTTTACTTTTTAATTGACCTGCGACCCTGAATCCCGGAGTCCGGAAATCGGAATCCCATTAACGAGATTTAGTCCAGAAAAAAAAACCCAATCGACGGAGAAAAAAAGTAGCTATAGGTTGTGAAATTTCCAGCTAATTATGTCCGTTCAAGTTGATCAAAACTTGAAGTTTGAAAATAGGTAGTCCATTGTAAAAGTCCCGAGGCTTCTGGTTAAGATACTGATTTCGCAAAAGAATGAAAGCTATCAAGCGATTTTTGCTTATAACGTCTTGACTTTTCTGCTGAAAATTTCTCACCCTGCAAGTGGAAATTCCCATGTTTTCTGTAGAGCTGAAGATTGTCAGTATATCCGAAATTGCAATATATGGATTTTTATCATCTTTTTTTGTTTCCGAATATAAAATCTGACATAGATGATCTACATTTACTTTTACTTTTAGATTATAGTTATAAGGCGTCTATATAAGATTTGACATTCGGAAACAAATGATGATAAAATACATCTATTGCAATTTTGGACATATTGCAAATCTTAAGCTCTAATTTTCTGCAAAGCATTTGCCAAGCCTTATTTAAGCCCAACAAACTACTTTAATTTACTATTATCTTGTCAAATTAGCAGTTTCACAGCATCCACTTACTTACTAAAATGCCTAAATGTACATAGAAGGCTTACTCAATATTTCTTCATCTTTTCGTTCTCCAAGAAAATACTATTACCAACGAAGTGGACTGGTGGTGCAGACAGCGTCCCGCTCAAAAAATTCTGCTGCTTACTTCCTAGCTCAGCAGCAACAACCACCAACACTAGAAAGCGTCCAGCCAAATAAAAAAAGAAGGAGGGAAGCTGGTACCAGTCACAAACACACCTCTCTAGGGTTGTCACTGCCCGTCTGCAAAGACAACTGGCTGGCACAAGGCTGTGTCTATTTCTCTGTGTGCTGGTAACTCATCAAAAAATGTCTTTTGCTGTAGCAGCAGCTACTGCCCCTTCTCTTCATTTCGATTTGCACTCCCCTCAATATTTTTTTGCAGTGGAGTGACCCATAAAAGAGAGCTGTTTGCGAGGACGTGGATGCAAAGACAGGAAACGCTTTCTTAGAGCACAGGCGATTGCACGCTTTGGGCGTGGACTTGCTGCAACCGCTGCTATGCTTTTTTGTTGGAGCAAAGCAGAAAACGGTGGGGATAGATGTTGTTGCTGCACTGGCTGAATATAACTGCTTGCTTGCTGATTTTTTTCCGTTTTTTGTATTTTTTTGCCGTTTATGTTGTGAGCTCTTTGGCTAAACCAATTGCAGGAGAGATAAATGCTTTAGACTGATTTGCGAGATTTATGCTCAACCCAAGTTCGACTCAAGATGGATCCCAGGATCCCTTGTTAGTGCAAAGTGAATTTTCGCGGTTTTTTTTAAATAAATTTCATTATCAAAGGAGTCAAAGTACCCTACGATGAGTCGAAAATGAGAAATTTCCCGATTTTCGTCAGTATGTATCTTGGTAAAATAGAATTTGTTTTTTTCAAGCGATTCAGACTTTTTTGCGTGCCTAGTTGGCTGTGTGCTTGTTTTTTTTGTAACCAAGAACTAGGATAACATTAAATTGGATGTCTACTGCATCAGAGTTTCAAACTTTTTCAACGAGGGCACATTATCGAGGTTAAATGCTACAGTTAACTGTTTATCTGGCCAGGGGCGTAGCCAAGGAGGCTGACTCCCTCATTCTCTCAGATTTTTTTCAAATTATTGTTAATTTAAAACACTATAAAACTCGAAAATGGTGTAAAATTACCTCTGAGGGGCGCGATTTATCCATCCCCTGTCAGAAATTTTTGGCTACGCCTCTGCAGCTGTCAACCCTTTTAAATTTACCGATTTTCGGTAAGTTATACGGATTCTGGCAGGTTACGATAACTTTCGGTAAGTATTGGTTTGGTGGAGATATTATTTTGGTGTCAAAAAACTCTTTGCCGAATTAAGATTAGATATTGATCGCAGAGCGAGTACTGTTGAATAAATGTTGACTATATTTCTATTTTTCTCTATTTTTCCGAAATTTTTCTATTCTGAAAAATTTCGCGGTTTCTAATTTTTCCGGAAAATTTCACAATTCTAGTCATAACCAACTGAGTAATTTTCTTACAAATTTATCTTATCTGATTTCATGTGGGTCTTTCATAAATTTAGTTTATTTTTTGACTATAATGTTTTTACCTCTATAGCTATGTACAATGATCTCTGATGAATTTGGATTTTAAAAAATAATGAATTCTACAAGCTGTCCGTTAAATTTGGCATAGAATTAATTTAAAAAAGTTTTTCTTAATTTGAAATGACAGATTTTGAGATCTATGCAGCTGTCTTCTCATTTGCATAAATTGATGAAATCAAATTCAATAATACATAATCTGCTTTAATTTTTTTAGCCGTTTCCCGATTTAGCTTTCTAATAAAAACAAATGGTCATTTATTTTTCCCATAGTTCACAAAAATTAGGCTGCATTTGGTCTTGTTTTGTAGCTTTTTAAAGTAGTGAAAGTCGGATTAACTACTTGTTCAACAAATATTCTCCAAGAAGACAAAATTCTTGAGCATTCTGATCTGATCAACTCAGCCGAGTTATATAATAATGCTTTAAACAACTCTAGTTTTTTTTCAAACCTCTGAAAATTTTACCATTTAATGAATAAATTTTGTAACCTCTTGTGTATTTTTCTAACTTACTTTATGATAAATCAAAAGGCAATTGGCGTTGGTTAAACTGTCTATGCCCGGCTTTTGACTTTAAAATTTCCTTTCAAGCGGCTTTGATCAAATTTAATCATGATTTTGATGAAACAAGTTTCGGCTTTTAGTTAATCAAAATGATTTGTTTTTCTCCAAATATATTTTCGGTGCAACGAAGCAAAACAAACGCATGCGCTACATATTTTAAGAATATTTACCATGGTAAAAATTTCAACCTTGAGGCTAATAATCAATTTCTTCACCTTTTTTCGATTGTCCAGTTGTTCTTTTTTGGTGTGCAATAGAAGAGAAAAACAGTGTCGTCAAAGAGAGAGAGAGATGTCATTGCACCACCGCCAGCTGGCACCAACTACCCGCTTGTTGCATTGCATAATGGAGTAGAAGTGAGGGACTGACTGACCTTGTCCTTGTCCCAATTCCACTCTTTTATCTCCTCTTTTTTCGCATTTTTTTAATTTTTTTCTCTGTCAAGCCACAAGCCTGCGACTGTAATTCAAATTAGTTGTCTTGACCTTTTCGGGTCTTTTTATCCAAGGTTGGATGAAGTTTTTCTGCTTGATTTACATTATTTATTACATAACCTTAACTTTGCACTTTGAATTTTGACTTGCGAATTTTTTGAAACTATTCTCTTTTTTGCGACCATTTCTTTGATAGTGTAATTTTTTATATAGTCATTATATATCGCTTTGTCAGGGTCTTCTCCGCTTGAGGCTATTGTCAAATTTTCCGTGACAGTGGGTCTACTCAGCCAAAAATAATTCTCGGCGGAATTGTATATGACAGAACCTCTCTAAGCCTAAAAAAAACTAAAAAGGCATCAGCTGGGTTTGAAATCATTCTTTTCAAAATATTTGTCATTCTTTTGATCCCTGAATCTACTTTATTTTTGAAATTTTTATTGTACCTTTTTTTCGCTTATAAATGGCAGTGGACAATGAATAAAATGACTCCTTTTCCTCAAAAATAATCAAACGTTTTTTTAGACAATCGTCTTTCTCTAAATTTCATGCGGACCCTGAATTTCAGCCTAAAATTCGGCTGCTGTCAGCAGTTTTGTCAATAGAAGACCTTAGTTGAAATAAAATATTTTAAATAGGCTATGGTTTTCGATAAGAGGAACCGACGCAGGTCAAATCATGCCTTAGTTATTACGGGCCACCAGGACTGTCGGAGGTTTCAGCTCATCCTCGTCTTCGATCTAATATCACAAGAATCACATACATGGCTCAATACATAGAATTTAGAATTGTTTCTTAGGTCAAGTGATTGTCTTGTCACTTTGTTCAAAGAAATTATCGCCGCCTCTGGTTTTTTTGCGGAAATCACTAAGTAGCAGCTTCAGCTCTGCGAAATTCCTACAGTCTACTCTCGATAAACTGGCACCCCTGGGGACCAGCCTGGGGTGCCAGTTTATCGGGGGTGCCAGTTTAGTGGGATGTTACTTTGTCTAATTTCTCTGTCGGCCAGCAAATAGGGCTTTTTCAAAGTGCCAGTTTATCGAGGGTGCCAGTTTATTGGTGCCAGTTAACGAGAGTAGACTGTACTCCAATCTGGCATAACCAGGTAGTTTTTGCTGTGGAGTGCAAGTGCGCCGGGAGCAGCTTACCATCCAAAAAATGCATAGAATTTCATTTTCCAGAGTTGACAAAGCATTTTTTTTGTGCAATGAGTCCCATCCATGAGTATAAATATCCAATTCCATACATGAAGCTGAATGTGGTTATGGAATTCCCATTTTTCTTGCAGCCCATTGGGTTAGCCGTACTTTTCTCCGTCTCATCCTTCTGCTTGTCTCCAGCTACTTTAGAACAAAAACCAGCGGCAAATGTAGGAAGTAGCTGACAGACTAAAGACTAAAAAACTCGATGAGGGAGGCCAGCTAGTTGCTGACTAGTCCAAAACTCGGCGCATTCTCAGTTGGACACCAGCACTCAAATGCATTTTTGACTGAGGAAGGCCAGCATTATGTAGTTCAGTGGTATGACTGAACTCAATTGATGTCAACTGTCATTTTATACTATTATGTCACAAGTCTTGTTAAGACATGATGTGTCGGAAGATCATAACCACCGTTTGGGCAGATTCGCGGTAAAACTCGCGGTAAAAGACGGACATCCACACAAAAGGAGAAAATCTCACCGATTTTTTTCTTCAAATTGATATACAGTCAACTCTCGATTTACGAACCCTGGGGACCGGAAACAATGTTCGTTAAACCGAGAGTTTCGTTAAATCAAGAGTTACTTTTAGTCATTTTATTTACTCGCTGGCCAAATAGGCGTTGAAAAAAGTTCGTTAAAGACCATGAAACTTGATAAGCACAGCAATTTGCGGAATTCGAATTCGCGCGGACACCCTAATTTTGTCCATAATTTTTTGGATTAATTTTTTTTGTGTGCACTGAAAATTTTAATTCCATTTATGAGCAAACTTTTAACTTTATACTTATATAAGTAGATATGGGCAGTCAAAGTAGGATAAGTCGTTCGATCTAGTCGAGCAACGTGGGCTCGACTAGTGAGCGGTTCTATATTTTGAAAAATTTTACATGCAACGAAAAACAATTCGAAAACATTATTGACAAAATAGAGTGTCCCCGCGAATTCAAATTTCCAAATTGCTGTGCTTATCAAGTTTCATGTCCTTTAAATCGAGAGTTGACTGTAGTGAACTCTTGATAACCTTATGAAAATTCATGGTTGTAAGCAAGTCCCAAAAAACAAAAACAAATGATTGGAAAAATACAGTTGTGTGCTTAAGTGGATCTGGTTAAAGGAGGGGTGAAAGCTGTTAAGGAGATAGTCTCGACACGAAAGGATTTATCCAAGTTTTTATTTTTAAATGTGCTTTTTTGAGCCATATTTTATTTGGTAACTTTCTATGCAACTTATATTGCTTGGGTTCTAAAAGAAAGACCGTATTCCTTGTTGTACGGAGGATCTTGATTATTGGTTCAGGTCCATAAAAACGCAGTATGATAATAAGCGTTGAAGAGTGTGTTCTTTACCGTGCTCATGCCAACGCATATATTATTGTAAGCATAACGAACGTGTTCTGATAGGTCTCACGAGCATTGTGATATTACTTACGTATGAAGTAATTTGTTTTTGATTTTTCAATGATTTTATTGACATTATGTATGATCAGTGTTGTGTTCTGTTAGCATTTATTGTATACAAATTCTCCTACCTGATACTCTAGTAAAAATTTACTTCCATGCGCAAAGGTCACAAAACAATATTTGAAATAAGTGGTTTTACTCTTTCTCTGACTAGATATGCCACTTCCACATTTATAGAAAATGCCTCTAATTTGTGCCATTCTCTTCAAACCTTCATATAGAATTTTTTTAAAGGTATTGTTTTGCCTTCCTAGCAACCAAACAGCTATTTTCTATATATTCATTTTGCTGCATTAGCTAATTGAGCGGATTATTATTCTGCTAAAAGTGTTTACTAATGGGATCTTCTTATTTGGAACACGCTTATAGTTGACAAAGCCTTCCTGTTCCTTCTATAGCTACACTGTAGAACTAGGAAGTTAAATTAGAAAATTGGTTTGTTGCACATTATTATGTTAGGTCACCAAAATAGCTATAATTTTTTATTTTATTTTATATCAATTATTTTTTATTCGCCTAATTTAAAAATCTTACTAGCATTGAAAAGCCAGTGCTTGGAGAGAAGATCTTTGGGAAATTTAAAGTTGTACTGCTAAGTAAATAGAGTCACTCTTTTTGGGACACTCGCTACTTCAACCGGCCTTAGACGGTGCTAAATCGGCCAGAATGTATTTCATGGACTTCGTGTAATTCAGAACTCAGCCATTTGTCTAAAAGGCCTAGAAAATAATTAACTATATTGGGGACATACTAATCTGAACTAATCAATTATTTAGTTGATCTTTTCTAAGCTAAAAAAATATTTGAAAATTCATGTAATTTCATATTGCAAAGCTACTTCTATGCATTTTTATTACAATTTTTTCTATAATTTGCGCTAGTGCTGGACAGTGCTGACCTTCTCCCTGAGACTATAACTGTGACGGAATAGAAAAAACAATTTGGGCCACACTGCATTAGTAGCTGTGGATTAAGTTGTCACAGTCTATATTCTCGGTTCAGGCTTCCTAGTTCCACTTTTTCATTCCGCAAACAAACTAGAATATCTATTTCTAAAAAATCAGTAATCTGAAAGGTAACTTGCAATGGTAAAAGTGTTTAAAGCTGATAAAATTTGAACTTTTTAGATGATTTAAGCATTTTTGAGATATTTTATGTTATAGATAAGCCCCATACAATTATCGAACAAAATTTAAAGCTTTTTATGATACTTTTGGATTTGTAAAGAGTACAGGATTTGGAAGAGCTGGACAAAAATTTCATCAGAAATTATTAAACTATCGTATTTCTTCTAAAAAGTTCCTTGGAAATTATTATACTACCGTATTTCTTCTAAAGAGGCCCGGATCTTTTTAGAAGATATACGGTATAAACTTATGAAATTAAGAAACTTTTATATTTAGAGCTTGAGTATGACCGTAAAAAGAAGCAAAGCGATGAAGAAGATGAGGTAATTTAATTTTCTTACGAAACCTTTTAATTTGGCCGAGTTTTCCAAAAAATCTCTTTTTTATGTTTAAGACCACAGCCGATTTTCGTTTATGAACAGCAGTTAACATTGCACCATTTTTCGCAGCGAAAAAGACAGAAAAGACTTAAAGACAAAAAATACTTTAAAAAGACAGCTGATTTCGGCAACCCATCCAATAGTCTGTATTCTGTAAATTAATGTGTAAATTATTCATATACCGAGCTCAAATATCGACGCAGAGATGAACACACTTATTTTCTTTATTTGTTTGTTGCAGAAGAAGACTACCTAGAAGCTGAAATTGACAGCACTGATTCTGTTATACCACTCTCACAGAGCTGTTTGGTGAGACCTTACTCCGGCGCAAATACTGCAGTGCCTCAAGTGTGAACCAATTACCCATCGATTCATCAGCCAAGTCACTGAAAGAAGTGGAAGAAGAGTCGGTTCCGGTACAGTGCCTTCCAGGCGCAACCAAAACCTGCTTGTAGCAGTGCCTCCAACCCGTCATCGACGTCCCCTCAGCCTAATAAAAGACGGGCTGGAGTCAATAATTCAGTGACCTCCTCTTCAGTGCCTATTCAACAAAGGAGAAAAGGGTGACTATTCCGGAGATGCCAATCAGTCTAAAAAAGACAAGCTGTAAGTGGCTAAAGCACAAAGACAGTATGGTCAGAAGGTTGGGGATAGGGCGGTGATTGGACATAGGCAGCAATCATTTGCGACGAGCCATATCCCCGGTCAGAATGGTTAGATTCCAAGAAGGTTTGAATCGAAGCAATTCTATGATGTCTCATGCAACTTTTGTTGGAGAATGATAAGAAAACCTTTGCTGGTGGCTTGTGGATTTAAAGAAGGTGAGTGACACGAACGGCAATAAGCTCAAAACTAATGAAATTAAAAACGCTTAATGTATGAGCTGGGCACACTATTTTCGATGTTTTCCGGCTTGTTCGAAAATTTACCGCAAGGCAAGAAACAAATTTCAGTTACCTTTTTCGGAAAAAAAAACTATCCACTATTCAAATATCCAGAAACTTACTTGAAAAATTTTTTAAATGCATAAGAATCAGTGCGAAGTGGCAAATATAAAAACTTGAAAATAATTATTGGAGGTTGACATCCGTTTCTTATAACTAGATAAACAAAGCTTTGACATTTTTCAAATTCTAGCTGTCGCGTCTTTTGTCAGCAAATCTGCCAAAACAACTTCTAAAGTCAACAAAGAAAGGTATAATAAGGCACTTCAAATTAAAGGCTCTACTTCTATCTTCATAAGTTTCAGTATGATATTGGAGGAGAGTCACACACCTAGCACTCAGTCCCCAGCATACCTGCAGAGCCCACACCTCCAATATCGAAAACCAAACATACAAATAGTCTCATAAATGAACATACCTCTAAACTCGCCAGCCACTTAGCTTCACCGAAAAAGAGGGTACAAAAACCAGAGAAACATAATCCAACCTACAACAAACGAGATGCTTGGAAGGATGTGGACATCGACGAGCCAATAACTCTGCTACATGACTATGCTAACCAAACAGACTTGCTGGAGGAATCAGCAGCCCTGGCAGCTGTAGAAGACAAAATGGCAAGCACTAGAATACCTGACGATGCTGAGTAAGGATTTTTTTGATTAAATTTTCTTCTAGGTTGGGCTGGAGAATGCAGATAAAGCCATGAGCAAGAGAATATTTAAAACTAGTATTCAAGCTCAGTCGCAAAAGCAGTTTTGCCTTACTTTTATATCGATACAAGTTGGAAAATCAAGCAAAACTTGATTTTAAGACTCCTCATAGACTTGGATATCAGGCCTGGTATGCCTGGTTTACGATGAAAATACTGTACTATTGTAACTGACGATGCTGAATATAAAAAACTATCTCAGAGTTTTGAAAACTTCAAACTTTTATTTGTTACGATTGGATTTTTGGTGCGTTGATATTATGCACCTTTTTCCCATTTTGTCCCAAATCTCTTCTTTTATAAAACCTTATAAAAAGAACTCAAATATTAGTCCCAGTCCAGGTTACCCCGGAAAAAGTGCGTAAGGAATATATTAGTCCGTCCTATCATACGTTGGCCTACCCCTAAGCCTAAGGCCCAAGCCTAAGTAGTTAGAACAAAGGATAGTTCCAGAATGGGCCAAAAGGTTACATGACGTCGACACCCCGGATTTCGGAAGTGCTTAATGGAGAAACTTGACGATAGAGTGATACTATATATAAAATAATTTTTCTTCTTAAATCGGGGTTTAGCTGTCTTGCTGGATATGAAAACTTTAAAATACCCAAAAATTATTGAAAAAATATTTTAGTGCGCAGGAGTATGTTTCAATCTTTGGCTCTCGACCCAAAGTTATAAGAACTCCAGATCAACGCCAACAAACTAATGTCACCGGGGAATTAAGCTATACTGCTGCTGCGGGATCCCGCCACTTGATAGTTTCACACCATTAACCAGATAAGCAACAATGACCTCTTCAAATAATTTGCCAAGCCCACTTATTTGATCTTCGATTAGTAAATTTACTGTAGATTTTTGTAAAAGAATTGTAAATAAATATTTATTGCAAATATAATTTTTTAAGAAAACGGTGCAAGTAAGCCCAACAGTTTTAAAGTGTAAAGCAACCTGAAGGCGCATTCACAATGAGGAGGCTGCTTGCAGATCCTAAAACAGACTACTCCTTCAGAATCTCCGAAACAGAATCCCCGCTTTTTTTTCATTTTTTCACCATAATTGTTTAGTTCCTTTTTTTAGTTTCAGTTGATTATTCAGCTTCTCACATCATTTAGATGAGGTTTTAAGTCTATCAAATGAGTTAAAGGATTAATTATTGCTTCAGAAATTCAGACAAAATTATATGAATCCGTCTAAGAATCCTAACTTGAATTTGAGTGCGGATGCTTGGCTGGTTCTTTTTTATCTCAATTTTAAAAAGAAACATCTGTTTTTTTAATAATTTATCTGGTAGCCCTAAATCTTAGCTGCAAAATAGCACTAACAGAATAATTTTTGAATAATTAAAAAAAAGTTATGGCCATTTCTGAGTGTAAAAAGTGGTTTAGCATCCGCAAACATCTTTCTCATTGTGAATTCAGCTTAAAACTCTAATAACTCTTCTTTTGATGATCAGCGTTTTTTCAATGGTCAGCTTAGTCAACAAAGCAATTTCATCATACCGCCTCCAGCACTAATCTTATTTCATGCCTATCTCAGATAAAATTATCAATGGTCAGTATTCTGAGCATGACCAAAGAGGGCCAAAACGACAAAGGAAAATCATGGAATGTTGTAAATACATCCGGAACACTAATGCCTCAATTTGGAGTATTTGGTATCATGAAAAGTTCACTCTAACTACAACTCCGACTACAGCTTCATGGCCGCTTGAAGATTTAGAGATGTTTGAGAATAGTTGCTCGTCAAGAAAATTGGCACCCGCCTAAAAAATCTACAAATAGTAATAGTTTTAGCGTTGAGCGTGTTGACCAATCAAAAATACTCCAACTCGACTTTGTAAAGAAGTCGGAATTAGAATATTTTGCATAGTGGACACCCCTCACTGCAGCCCCGGGATCATTAACGAGTCAGGAGACTACTACAGCAACCTTTGGTTCGCTTTATTCTCATTTAAGATTTCAAAATAGGTGATTGTTGCATGAGTCGAGACAGATATCAATTCATAATCATTATCTCATGTTTGATAGGTTTCTTTTATTTGTTTCAATCGGTGTAATGTAATCTATTTTTCTATGTAATTATATTTATTCATTTTGAATTTCGTATCTACTTTACAATGGTTTTCGAAAAAAATCTTCTCAAAATTAAGCCAACTTCACCATTGAAATTTAAAAGAAATCGTTTGTCTGAGGTAAGACAAAAAGTAAAAGTGCATCGGGTTTGTTAAAAACTTAGGAAAATTAGAAAACACAAAAAAAATAAAAGAGAAGAGCATAAGTTAACTTGGACTGTGATATAAAAAATATTCGCAACCGCAACTACGTGGTTGAGCAGCTTAAATTGCTAAATATAATTTTGACTAATTCGTTTTTTTCCAATTTCCACTTAACCAAAAGTTTGTGTGAGAAACACGAACAAATAAAGCACCTACAGTAATTAAGTGTACCTAGCACGGTTTTTCAAACTATCCGAGAGTGCACATTGGTTTTGTTTGCATGACGCAGTATTATTTACATAGCAAAAAGGCCGGTTTTCCTTGAGTGACGAGTTTAATCCTCCCCACGGCAACTTACGATTTTTCAATCAAAGGTGAATTTTTTTATTATTAGCCTATATTAGCCTACGAAAAATAAATGTAGTTTAAAAATATCAGATTTAAATTTTCAGATTTACATTAAAAATATTAAGTACAGACCACTAGCAAAATTTTAGACTTCACGTCAAATACAAAGCAAAACTTAAATGAAACTTCTTTGGATTAAAAACGCCAATTTTGCATTTTTCTCAGTTTTTTTTAAATCGAAATGTAGGCCTGGATCTCATCTACAAGACAAGCCATACAGAATTCTCAAAGAGAGAGTTTTGAAAATTGGAAGCCATTTTGAGTGAAAAACTCGTTTTTCTTGTCAAATTTAAATCAAATATTTTAGTTTCCAGCAAACTTTTGATCAAAGCTTAAATGCGTATTTCTATATGATTTGAAAAATGGTGCCCAGGTGCACTTTAAATTTAGTCTAGACTTAATTTTATACGTTTCAAATTTTCCTAATTTTTTACAACCCGCATTTTTAGCTTTTGTTTTTATATATTTTTTTAGAATAGTACAACCAGATCTGGGAAAACTTGGAGTACGAAAAAGTATTGCAGAACAGAGAGTCTACCAGTAGACGTAATGGTACTGCATTATTAAAAAAAGCTTTAAAGGGAGGGGGAACTTCCTAGACGCATTGCCTAGGTCAAAGGTTCGACTTCCACTGGCTGATAACCTTCTTTTTTACATCCTTCACTTTACAAGTTTGGTGTCGAAATGATCCTGACACTCTTGGCTTTCCAATAAAACCATCACCTCAGGCTTTCACCCCTACTGGAGCTTGTATCCAGGCTAAAATAGGATAAATTCCCGAAAATCGATCGTCTTTGGGTTCTTCCTTGACTGGTTTCACTGAAAATTTCTGACTTTTATACAATTCACACGTTTCATGTACTAAAATGTAGCCGAGACGCCAGGCTTACATTTGAGCTATCACGCGAAGAAAAAAGTAATATTTAGTTTGAGCTAGAGTTTAAAAAACATTCAACGATGTTCAATTCCATGCCATCCTACATAGGCCTGTTATTTTGCATGAAATCCCAACATAAGGGCGTTTGGTGACAGTAAAGCAGTGCAGGAAATGGTTGCAATCCATTGCTTGATAGTTTTTGACCCTAGAAGTCAGCAAAGTTGCTACAGTCAAACCTCGATTTAGTGGCACCCCTAAAAGTTCGTTCCCGCCTAGGGTCCGACACTTTTTTTAACCCAATTTTCAAAATACTTTATCGATTCTGTTATGACAGTCTGGTCGCAAATATCGTGAGGATTCCGATTTCGCCGATCGTTTTTTGAAAAGAAAACACAATTTGGGTTAGAAAAGTAAAAGTTCGATATAGTGGCACCCCTTTTTTGAAAACAGGTGCCACTATATCGAGGTTTTACTTTTTTAACCCAAAATTCGTTTACTTTTCAAAAAACGATCGGCGAAATCGGAATTCTCACGATATTTGCGACCAGACCGTAATAACAGAATCGATAAAATATTTTGCAAATTGGGTTAAAAAAAGTGTCGGACCCTAGGCGGAACGAACTTTGGCTTGAGTATAGAATCCCCCCCCCACGGGACTGATCAGATCGAAGAGATAACATCATATTCGTGTTTCTCGACCCCGATTTCATGAGAAAGCCGGCTGTTTTTTTGGTTCTGGGAAAAAAAATTTTTCGAACCACAGGGGGGGGGGGGGTATCATGGTTGTTTAGTCAAAATTTGAAAAATTTGAATTGGCGCCTTTTGAATTTTAGAGGATTAAGGCTGTATAGGGAGGGGAAGGGAATAAAAGGGGGCCACTAATGACTCAGGGCCCATTAACAAGAAGATGTTGAACATAGTTTTGAATACTGGGGCCTACCGCATAAATAAACTCTGGTATGCATGCTTTTCATGCATCCAGAGTCACTTTCGAGTGATTTGTGTCTAAGGTATGTGGGTGTGCGCATCTCAACTCCAAGCCCCCAAGCCCCTGCCCCCGAAGGGGGCGCAAGGGGCTTGAGAGTTAGAGATGCGCGCACACACTTACCTTAGACATGATTCCGAGAAGTACTCTTGACCATAAAATGCATATAGAGTATCTTTTTGCCTCGCCTAGTTGAAAAACATGGTGAGGCATTCGAAGAATACAGATATTTAAATTTATAATGTTCTGCCATAAAAGTGGCCCCTTTTATTCCCTTCCCTCCCAATGCAGCCCTCAATCCTTTTAAAATTCAAAAGGCGCCAATTTCAAAATTTTCAAATTTTGACCAAAAAACCATGATACCCCCCCTGTGATTCGAAAATTTTTTTTTTCTCAGAATTAAAAAAACAGCCGGCTTTCTCATGAAATCAGGGTCGAGAAACACGAATATGATGTTATCTCTTCGATCTGATCAGTCCCCGTGGGGGGGGGGGGGGGTGGGATTCTATACTGCAACCCGAACTTTTGGGGTGCCACTAAATCGAGGTTTGACTGTAAAAGATAGAGCAAAACAAATAGGGTCTACACCCAGTGGAATTGAACCTGCGACCGATAGGCGATGCGTATAGGAAGTTCCCCCCTCCTTTAAAGTATAATCTTTTTTCTAGGCGTCTATATTTGAATTGTTGGACTGCTGCACTAGAATTAAAATAGAGGCCGTTTGTCACCGTTGGAATTACATTGCTCGCACTCATTGCTGGCGCAAGACTACTTCATTTAACTCTTATAAAATTGCTTGCTTCGCCAAGAGTCAGGATAAGAGTGATATTAAGATGGCCAAGAAAAAGGTTTTTATACTTTTTTGTCGGATTTATGGCCATATAGTTAAACGGCCATCCATTTGAATAACCCTTTTACTTGGTGATCACTTTTCCAAGTGTAAAAGTTTATGGTAGAATAGGCTGTGAAAATTACGGAAAACGTCTTTCAAACAAAGTTACAAGATAATTAACAGTAAAAGAATGTTTTTAGTTTGTATGCTTGGCTAGAAGATGTGCTCCCTACTTGAAAGATGTCAACTTAAATGCAATGCCTTCTTCCTTTACGATGGCATATTACTGGAAAACTATTCTTAGCAAAATTCCAGCTTATCAAATGGAACGATTTCACAGCACTAGTAATGGAATCAGTAACTCCCATTTAAAGCTAATCGCCGATCGCTTTAGTAACTTAAAAAGTGTTGGTATATGTGTCTCTGCACCAGACGTAAGTCTATGACTTAAATTTTTGAATATTATTTAATTTTTTTGCTCCGCTATAATAAGTGACTCCTATTTTGTCAGGTTTGCCCCTATCGATATAGTCCTTACCATAGTGTTCCAAATCGATAAGTTGATCAATTTCGATCAAATTCTTTTTTGGCCGTTTGTTCAAAAAATTTACAAAATGTTTGCGGATTTTGGTGAAATTTTGTAAATTCATGTAGAGGGACAATTCTTCTACACAGGTATACAAAAATTACCAAAATTTTCAAATTTACATTTTTTGAACAAAAAGCTGATAAATTTGTCGGTTTGTAACACTATGGTCCTTATACACGAGTTTTCAAAACGCCCAAAAATGTATCTGTTTGTTTTTGAATAAAACCCAAAATGCTTCAAATTTCACTGAAAATTAGTTGAAGACTTAAAATTGCTTCTATTTTTCACATGTCCTGGATCAAGCAAAGATCTCCTCCAGCTTTGTAATGGAGATTTAGGGCTATAATATGGTACATGACTCGTCACTGAAGAAACAAATTTCATACTTTTTGATACAAAAGAAGTCTTGCCTAGCTTTTACCTTGTATTTGACGTAATTCTGGACTTTAGTCGGGCCTAAACTCAAAATTTTTGAGGGAAATTTAAAAATCTGATATTTATAAAGTATTAAGGCAGAGTTTTTTAAACGAGTGGATGTTTCGGTGAGGCATTAGATATAGCCAAGTAAATGAAAATAAACTGATTTAGGTGATATCAATGAATGAATTCTTCAAAACTTGTTGCTTTTTAGAAGAACTAGAAATAAGCTCAAGCAACTTTAAAAATATTTCTTTCGAGCATCTGCCTTGTACTTTGAAATCTTTGGTGTTTCATGGATGCAAAGGAGTGGAAAATGCACATTTAACTCAAATTGGTGATAAATGCATCCAACTGAAAGATTTGGAGTTGACATTTAACGAATTTAACGACAGCAATTTGGATGATCTGCTTACAAAGTTACATTGGTAAGTCACACTTCAATATAGTGACACTCCATATGGTACATGACTCGATACAGTCAAACCTCGATATAAAGACACCAAAAATAACCGATTTGGTCAGCTTTGACTGAAGTTTTTCTGACTGAAGACTGAAGTCTATAACGACATCCCTAGGCCGGTTCCTTGGGGTGTCGTTATATCGAAGTTTGGCTGTAGTGACCCCAAGGCCGGTCCCAAAACGTGTCATTTAATCGAGGTTTGACTGTACGTCGAGTTCGATTCCGAGTTCATATTTTATAACAATTTTCTTCTTTTAGTCAAAAAAGCAAATATATAAATTCGTTTGAAAAAAACTCTATTAGGTAGGCCAAGACTCAAGTTTCTAATGAGGTATTATTTTCTAAAAACAAGCTTGCAAAATGTGGCCCGAAAAAGAAAAGTAGAGATGGCGACGGGACGGGATCCCGTACGGGATCCCGTCCCGCCCGCTTCGATTTTGGCCCAAAATTCCGTCCCGTTATCCCGCCCGTTTTTTTCGAAAATCCCGGTCCCGTTCCCGTTTTTTGCCTAATCCCGCTAGTCATTTTCAGGAAAATTTTGTCCTAAAAAAATTAATAATTAATTAATATAATAATAATTAATTAATATAAAATAAATTTGCCTAATTTTGCCTATTTTTTCGGTCAAGAGAGTAATTACCTCTATGACCGCACCTCCCCCTCCCCTAAATATAATCCATCCAGAGTTTTGAAACTTTCTGAAAAACAAACCATTTCGAGAAAACAAAAAATTTCAAAATAGAAGAAAAATTTTGTTATTTCTTAGCAACAGGGGTGACCAAGCTGTTTTCATGCAAAAAAAACGACGGGGGGGGGAGGAACTAAAATGTCTTCGGCACCGGCGAACTCCAGTAGAACCGGAGTAATCTTAAAATCAGCGAGGCAGAAATTTTAATCTTTTTGAACAGAGTCTTAACGCAGTTAAATTATTGTTATTGAATTATTTCGCATCGATGTATGTGAGAAAATTTCAATAAAACCATCCTTTTGAAGCGCTGGGGCCACTTTTACTGTGAAATTAACGATAAAAGAAAAATCCCGTTTTTCGGGCGGGATCCGCCGGGATCCCGTTTTTTCAAACTCAAAATCCCTTTCCCGTTCCCGTTTTTATTTTGGCCGAAAATCCCGTCCCGTTATCCGCCCGCCCCCCATTCGCCATCTCTAAGGAAAAGTATGAAACAAATCAAAAATGTATTTTAATTTATATTTTTTTCAGTCAGAATTTAAATGTCAGAAATTAAAATTTATTTTCTTGTTTCATACTTTTCGCGCCAAATTTCGCAAGCATGTTTTAGCTAATGATACCTAATTAGAAACTAGAATTTTAGGGCTACCTAATGATTTATCAATTTTAAATGAATCTTTAAATCTTTGACTAAAAGAAAAAAAATTATTACGAAGATCCCAACTCGAACTCGAAGTACGTGAATGAGGCATAAAAATAAGAACATTCGTAAACATGTTTTATATTGTGTCAAGTTGCAGTGAAAAATAATTTGCAAGTTCAGCGTGGTTTTTTTCCTAGGGTCTCAGTTTTCAAATAAAAAATCTGCTCAAATAGTCACAGCCAGAATTTATGGTGAGCTAAAATGAGGCCACCTTGCATGACTCAAAATTCTATCTTGTTGCCAATCTTGCATACATGCTCGAGCTTTTAAATAAATATTTACAGCGTTTTAGCCTCAAATCACTGTCCTTAAGTGACCTCGCTTCTATGCAGCTGCCTTCCATCGCCCACATGAAACAGCTCACAAATCTAACTATTGATTTCAGTGAAGTTCTTGACGATTTCTTTCTAGAATCCGTCGGAGAATGCAGCCAGCTAAACAGCATATTTTTTACGATGGCTATGATGAAGAACCTTACTACACCGCCGCAGGCTTATTGCACTTGGCGAATCTTCAAAAACTAGATAATCTTTGGTTGTTTGAAATCAAAGAACTAAGTGATCCAGTTTTAAAAGCAATTGCTCAAAATAATCCTGGTCTAGAGGTAACTATTTTTCACTAAAGTTTTGTGTTAATATTATAGGGGTGCAACTTTAACTTTGTCAGGGTGAGTGGTGTTTAAGTAATTTTGTCAAAGTGATTCATTTTAGACATAAACTGCACAGGTAGCTCTTGCGAATCTAATGTACCGTATTTCTTCTAATAGCTCATCACGGGGAGTTAGTTTTCAAACTTCCAAAAAATCGGAATTTTTTGTATTTTATGTCGAATTTTCGGGTGCGAAAACAACTTTTCAAATTCTCACTTTCACTCGCAGGCTGTGAGGACAAATATCATTCTCACTCACTCTCCCTCAAAAAGTGTCCTTAGCAAAACACTGGGAAAAAGCGCTCGATATAAGTTCACCCATTGGTCAATCCCTATCAGTCTTAGACAATCAACTAGCCCGGTTGATTTCGATTTTTGCGTTTTTCAAATCTTGTATGAAGATTTTGACTTTACTTTTATGTGAAATTTTTTGTATATTAATACTCAAAATGTAGCTGGAAATCTCAGATACACATGGTTTTCAATGAATTCACTAACAAAACAAAAATCGTATTGAAATTTAAAAAGTATGGGCCGGTTGATCGCCTGGTTGATAAACAAGCAAGAAGCATGTGTAGCTGAGATTCTCAGCTACATTTTGAGTATAAATATACAAAAAATTCATATAAAAGTAAAGTCAAAATCTTCATACAAGATTTGGAAAACGCAAAAATCATAATCAACCCGGTTGGTTGATTCGCCAAGACTGGTCCCCATTTACCCGAAGACTACTTAAACAGTATGTCAATTGTGCCAAAGTTGTATTACATTTCAAAAACGATTTTTTACACACCTCCTAAAATCTGCGAAATCCTGAATTCAGATTCTGTATATCAATGACTGTTGTTTAATTACGGATGACTCTGTTCTGTTTGTGCTGGCCAACTGCAAGAAATTACATAACATGTGTATAGACAACTGTGATGTTTCAACTAAGGTTCTAGAAGCAATTATTCAAAACTTGATGTTGATTCATGGAGATACATTGCCTGCACCCAATGAACCATCAAAAAATAAATTTAAGCTTCACTGTTCTGACAATTTAATGATCAATGGGAGTTATGAACATCCGTGGCTGGACTATCCAAGACTAAGAACACAAAATAGTTTGACCATAGAGCACGAAACATAACGTGAAAACTTTTGGAAAATGTATGATTTGACTGTGATTTTTTTTATGATTCATAAAGTGAAATATCTCTATGTCCCGATTCTGTGACTGTTTGCCATGCAATGGTCTGAGCTTGATGTACAAGTTGAGACCTAGAAATTGCACCATTTTTAAAAAATTTTGTCTGCTTCCGCGGATCGCTGAAATCCCGAATTTTTTTGAGGTACAATGATAATATATCTGCCGCAGCATTTGTAATTTTTTGTCAAAACAACCAAAGAAAGTAAAAGAGCGGGAATTCGGAAATGTCCAAGCTTTTATGACCCACCCTGTATATTGTAAATTTTCAAATTTTTATTTTTCATAGTTTTTTTCTCAAAAATTTCTCAAAAATGATTCAAAACAAAAAAGGGATTTAAAATTTACAAAACTTTGCGATTTATAATAGTAGCTGTTTGTTTAAGTTGAAACAAACCTAAATTCAAGTTTTGGGAAGCTGTGTAAGCTAAGGCTTAAAGACAACTGGAAAGCGTAGAAGGGAACCTCTCGAGCTGTTTTTTCAGACAGGCATGATTTTGATTAATGAGCGAGAAATGTTTCTTTCACGAGATGTAGAGCACCTCGTGACTAGTGCGGATGGGCTAAAAACTTTGGCTGGATATGAGTACACATTTTTTGTAGACGGCATGCAAAGTTGCTAAGTCAGCCGTCTCAGTTCCGGCCACCTTTAAACTGTTTGTGGACTTCATTTTGCAAAAATTTATAAGTGTGTGCTTTTTTAAAATGCAAAATATTTAAAAGACATTCCGGCCTACAAAATGACTATAAACATGTATAATAAAAGCTTATTTTGTAAGCAGGTTAAATCCGAAATAATGTTAGAGGTAAAATAGCCTCCAATATACCCACTTGATTCAAAGCGTTGTGATGTTTGCTAGGTTTTTTTTTCACTTTTGGCACTATTTCGGATTTATTCTGATTACAAAACAAGCTTTTTTATACTTGTTTATACTCATTTTGTAGGTCGGAATGTCCTATACAAAAAAATTCCAAGAAGTTATTTATCATCGGTGTGATAACATGCAGTGGAAAAATAAATTCTTAGACAAATAAATACCGTATTTCCTCTAATAAGCGCCCCCGCTCCAATAAGCGCCCCCCCCCTATTTTTTGACTAAAATTTGGAGTTAAGGCCATTTCTGATTGACAATTTCAAAATTTTTAGGGTTTGAAAAATAAGCGCCCGGGGCGCTTATTAGAGGAAATACGGTATATTTAAGATGTAATTTTAATGCAGTGTGCGTGTGGCATACTAGTTTTATAAAATATATAATAATTATTTATAACAAAGCCCAAAATTTCCAAATATTCCTGAGATAGTGGAATCTTTTCGGAACATTTTTTTTCGTGACTTAGCGGACAACCTCTAGATGTGGTAGCGATGTTGTCAGCTTTTTGCTTTTGTCCTTTTATTGGCTCTTGAGGTAATTTTAGCTTTGCAAAATGGGCAAACAGGAGCATTTCTGTGGATCTTCTGCTCACAGTTTAGGCAGCTCTGTAAACCAGTTTTGATTCAAATTTGCCAAATCGCCTTATTTAAAACTCTACCTTCATTTTGGTTGACTCTTCTTTAAATGAACTTGTTAACTTCTCAGCATTTCCACCAATTAGACCAGTGGTATGATTAAAAGTGAAAGCTTTAGCTGAATGACTGGGTTGACCAATACCTCTGCTAGATGCATTTATATATAGGCCGTCCTCGCGAACAAATCCCACAAAGCCAGCTGTGATGGTGTGACAGGTGCATATGTAGTTGGCTGTTTGAAATGGGGTTTGGGTGGAACAAAATTAAAGGACGTCGGTCTTGGAATATCGGCACAGCAGAAGTTTCAAAGGTAAAAGTAGAACATGGAATCTCTGGCATAAACTCTTCCCAAGTCAGTTGGCTATTCTCAAAGCTATCGTCATTTTCATTAGTCTCTAGGTTGGTGATGTCAATTTGTGCTTCAGATGGTTGGAGGGAGTGTTCATCCAACAAATTATTTGTAAGATTTTGGAAAGACTGGAAATCGACTTTTAGGTGGATCATCTTCTGAGCAAGTTGAGATCTATGATGACGGTGGTCAGACTCTACTCGCTTGAGTATATCTTCCAGGTGATTGATGTCCTAAAACAGCGAGCTTTTCGGCTAGATTGTGCAAATAATGAGAACAATGACACACTTTTAACAAAATCTCGCCTATAGTATTTTTTGAAAATAATAATCTTTTTTTGGGGCTACAAATACAAAGTATTATCTATATTAAATGAAATATTAAATGAATCTTTCAAACTTATTGACAAAAAACACAAAGACCATGAGAATTTAACTTAATTTCAGGTTGGTGCCCTCGAAAATGGATCAGCTCACCCAGAAATTATTTGCGACCTTATGTGATCAGACCAAACATTTATGATGTATAAATATATCTTACGAAAAAGTGCCGTCCTATTTCGATTCTGTGCGATGATATCCGCTATGCAAAAACAGACCTGGTTGATCAGTCGCAGCTCTTCTGCATGTGATTTTCTTTCCTTTTCCAATTCTATATTAATTTGAGCGCATATCTCTAGTGTGAGCATAGAATATCTGGCAGCAGTACTACTTTGTTGTGTTTCTTGCAGACATTTGCCCAAACGGACTAGTTGTTGACTGCAAACATATTTTAACTATTATTAATAGAATTAAAAAATTAACCGACTTTGCGTTGGAAATGTTGATGAGATCACTAGCCGCAATTTTCATTTGCTCCTCCGAAGAAATGTCGTTGAGAAGTGGATGAGAAACTATAGGCTCACGTCTTGAATCATCTAGCTCTGTCATCGTCTCTCTTGTAAAGTCTTAATTTTCAGGGCATTGCTTATTACAAAGAAGGAATCCAGGGTGTGACCCAGGGGACTTTCAATAATTTTTCACTTCACATACACTTTTTCACATATTTTGTTTTCTCATTTTATATGTTTTTACATCGTTTGATAGCTGAGATTTTTCTTTATCGATTGAGTGGTCAAACACCCTAATTAAAAATAATTTCGAAGAAAACAAAATATGCTAAAAAGTCAATGTGAAGTGAAGTAGCAGTTGATGTCAAAGTCTCAACCCCCCCCCCCCCCCTTCAAGAGAAGGCTTGTAGACTAAAATTTCTTCAAAAAAGGTGTTGAATAAAGAATTCCCCAGTTGATTTTACCTCACAATCATCTTGCTAAATGCACATAAATGGGGTTGATTACAGGTATGCGGGGAAGAGGCAAGCAATGATCATCGCCATTGATGAGGTGTTGTTGAGGAGGGGCAGTCAGGAAAAGGTGCATTGAGGCAAGGTGTTGATGGCCTCTTAAACGCAATATAATGATGGTCGTCATCGGTGAATGTGTGGTTGGTTGGCTGTAAACGGTTGGTGGTTTGGCGGTGAATGAGGCTGTCAAAGATAACAATTCAGGCTCAGGGTTTGCATTTTCCATTCAATTTCGAGATAATAAGTAAAGAAGTGTGGGTTTACACAAGTATTAAAATTTTGGACAAAATGGCTAGAAAACCTTTTTCGTCAAACTTGTGAACAAAAATGTAACTTATCACCGTAATTCTATAGACAGTTTATTTAGTGAATGTGCATGGCCCAAGTCACAATCACAGGAAAAACTTCACAATTTTTTTTGTCTGTTTTCAAAAAAAAATTCAGATTTTTGCGGATACCGTATTTACTCTAATAATCTTCCCTCTCAAATAATCCCCCTCGTTTTTCGACTAGAATTTCAGAGTTAGGGCTATTTTTTATTTACAATTTCAAAATTTTCAGGGGTTGAACGAAAATTCTCCCGGAGATAAATAGAGTTAATGCTTATTAATATTTTGAAGTTGCCGATATTTCAAAATCACCTGAAAATTAGGAAGACAGAGAACCCTAAAGTTGCTACAATATGGTATCGGACATCTTTGTACAGGGTGTGACAAGATTTTGGAACTTTTGTTTTGGCCATAACTTTTTATAAGCCCTTTTTCAAAATTCTGTAAACGCCGAACAACTCAGAATCGAAAAGCAATTTTTTGGTATATAATGTGAAAAACACGATTTTTGCTTGGTCCTCCCTGTGGTTTGGGCCTTGCCTAATCAGAGACCATCCACAGTCTAGGACCCGAAACACAGGGGGACTAAGCAAAAATCGTGTTTTTGACTTTATATACCAAAAAATTGCTTTTGATTCGAGTCGTTTGGCGTTCACAGAATTAAAAGGAAGGCTCATAAAAAAAGTTATTGCCAAAACAAAAGTTCCGAAATTCTTGTTACACCCTGTATTTTTTCAGTAACTAAAATAATTTTTCTAATTTTGAAGGTGATGTAGAAGTATTTCTGAAGGTTCCCTTGTCAGAATAAAATTACGAACAACACATTACAAGTCAACACCATTACCAGGCTATCCATAAATGAACTTCGTAACCCTTTTGGTCGGTCTCTTTAATCAATATCACATAACTTATACTTATTTACAAATTAGTTGACAGGTTTCAAATTCTAAACTTTTCTTGTGGAATTTTACTTTTAAAATTTATGTATGATTTTTTTGAAATGTACGAAAATTTAAACTACAAATAATTAACAACGGCTTTTAACTGAATATGAGAAAATTTTATTATTATTACGCTATTTTGTGAAAAAAACGCTCTGTAACGCAGTAGAGCAAAAAATTTCAGGAAAAAGTCTACTTTTCGCTTTGAGGACCAAAGTAAACCTCGCGAACAGAGAATAATATAGCAGAAAATAATAGCAGAAACTAAAACCTTGCATTGTTGCTATGCATTGGTATAAAGAATGTGTGAAACAGTTGAAATTTTTTAATGCGTAGTTCAAGGTAGCCATTAATTGAATTAACCGGCGGTTAACCGACCGGGTCAAATATTAACCAACCGACTAACCGGTTTGATAAAAAAACCCGGTTAACCGATAACGGCGTACTGCCAAATTAATCGACCGTTTCCTACCCTGGTTGTTTCGGCTTAAAATAGCCGTACAACTTAATAAAACTCAATTTTGGGGTTGCTATTTTCAAAACAATTCAGTTTTTAAATTTGAGCTAAACATTTTGTATATACATACCTCTTTTTGCAAGGTAATGGCTAGGCTGATTATGTCGTGACACGTTTCATGTTCGCTTTTAAAAAAAAATTTTGTTGCGAAATTTTTCTTATATACAAAAAATATTAGAAAACTTGGCCAATATGTGTTGGGATCCCTCCGAAAAAAAATATTCCTTGGTCCCCGCTGTTGTTTTTTTCAGATTTTTTTTAAATTTTGTATCGGTCATCGCTGTTTTTTTCTGAATTTTTAATTCACCATTAATATTTTGCCTTCAGCAACTCCAGCAACCTTATTAAAGACATCCAACAGATATAGAGCCGAAAGCTTCATACATCAAGATAAATTTCTTTTACACACAAAAATAAAGTTGTTTTACATTTTACATAAACTTATTAACATTCTAATTATCTACTCCGCTTTCCTCTTCGGCTTTTTAGGGTTCTTGGAGCGGCTTTTACATTTACACATGGGACATATGGGTGCGTTCCGGTGGATGAGTTGGTGGCAAGAGGTGCATGTCTGCAAACATAATATATTTGTCGAATTATAATTTTTTTCAACATAAATAGACCCACCTTCATTGGAGGTGCCTGGTGTGCGGAGTCCAGACCGCCAATGTTCATCTTGTGCATAGATATGCTAGCCGGGGTCTGTGCTGCTGCTGTGACCTTGGTGAGTTGACTGAACTATTGTTGGAGGTGTTAGCAGCATTGTTGGTAGTAGTCCTCAAACTTTGGGTGTTGTTGCCAGATGTCCTCATTTGCTGCTGAATCTGATTAAGGTGGTGTTGCTGCATCACTGCTGCTTGTTTCTGCTGCATCAGCCAGGCACACATGGCTGCTGCGAAGGGTTGCGGTTGGTTCGCTGGCTATGACGAGCCTACGAAAAGTTTTGTTAAAAAATCGATGGGAAAAATCGTGTGAAGTTTAAATATTAATTATAGGTAGGCTTAAAAATACACAGTGTCCTAAGATTTTTGGCCACTTTCAATCTGCCATAACTTATTTCTAGGGAGAATTTCAAATTCTGTACACTGGGCATTGCCTATCTAGAAGCATCCACAGACCAGGATCCAAATCACAAGAGAGACCGAGCAAAAATCGTGCTTTTCACATTATCTAAGGAAAATTCTCATGACTAGCTAAGTCGATCTGCGTTTACAGAATTTAGAAACTCGGTCTATAAGAAAATGTCATGGCAGTTAAAAAGTGGCCAATAATCTTTAGACACCCTGTAGTATACGGATAATTATTGAAATCCTCATTTAACTTTTTTCTCAGCCAAATTTTTGACGATTTTTTGCAACAAAAGTTATAGAATCGTCGGACAATTTCCACGTTTACAATTGTCGGACGATATACCAACCCTAGTTTACAGCCTATAACAAGCTTTATCTCTTGCATTCCTAAACTTTGATTGCCCAAAATTACCCACTTGCTCATTTGGACTCGATCCATTGAAATTGAACATCATCTGGGCAGCCGCTGCCGCAGCTACCGCAGGATTACTTTTGAACTGGTTGAGGTATTGTGCTTGCATGGCTGCCACTGTTGACGGAGATATAACTGCTGCAGGTTGTTGGCTGCCACTACTACTTACCCTAGGATTGCATGGCTCTGCTGTGGATGAATTGGTAGATGGGTTGCTGTTCTTGCTAGATATAGTTTTAGGAGCTGCAATGAAAGGCAGTGATTGAGGAATTAAGCTGGGGCTGAGAAGTGTCTCTGGGTGGTTCTCAGCCTCACTTCCAATGGCATCCTTGACAAGGTGACTTGTTTGCTCATATAGATTGGAAATCAGTTCAAACTTTTCATTCAGAGCTCTTTTGGACTGCGAATGCTCTTCTTTGACTTCACTGATAACATTCTCCAAGTCAGCCCTGTCCTAAAAAATCCATCAATAATTCAAATGGTAGAGATGGCCGTAATTCCTGTTTCCGGGATTAAGTAATCTACTCGTATAAACCCAAGAACTACTAGTTATT
The DNA here is from genome assembly GCA_004194705.1 of Ditylenchus dipsaci. Taxonomy (NCBI): domain Eukaryota; kingdom Metazoa; phylum Nematoda; class Chromadorea; order Rhabditida; family Anguinidae; genus Ditylenchus; species Ditylenchus dipsaci. Next base: position 36,358 of record SADC01000109.1, on the reverse strand, counting down.
GAGTTTCCCAAACAACCTGGTTGATTTGTTGAATTAGTTCACTGTGCGCATCCTTCTCCTGGTTCAACTCATTGATTGTCTTCTGAGTGTCATGGATAAACTCTTCAGTAGACGTAAACTCAGCATACTCAGACAAGAACTCTTTGCGTTGTGAGAAAAAATCTTCCCATTTCCATCTAAAAAATATTGAGTTGATTTCTACAAAGACATCTCAATAGTAATCTCAATATTTTTTTCTTATTTTTTCTAATTGCCGCACATGCGCGCTTATTTTTCAATCACTTAAAAATCGGGAAATTTGGAGTTCGATCTCGAGATTTTCGGCTGCTCAACCAAAATCTGAAAAAATTGAATCAGTAGAGCTCGTGAGAGTTAAGAAATGCATCAAACAGCTTAGCAGAATATTTACTCTGCTCCGAGATATACAGGGTGGCCCAAAAAACCTGAAATTTTTCAAAATTAACACTGTTTTGTTTAAGACTTTTGAATTTATATATTTCTTACATTATTCTGCAGTTTTTGTAGCTTGTTTAAAAGCCAAGATCAAGGGCTAAGTGCTAGTGCAAAAATATTTCGAAAATCACACCGAAATTTCATAGAAATATGTCAGAATTTGCTGATCAAATTCAGACTTTTGAACAGTTTAAATTAGACAGTTCAGTCATTGAAATTTTGCGTGTCGCATTCATTTATTGTTTTTTATTATCGTGTCTCTATTTTTTTATATTGAATTTGGTGTAACAAGGATGGACAGTTGCAGTCTTAGGTCATAAGGTCAGCTTCAAGGCAAGCAACATATGGGAAGCAACCACTTAGTGAGTTAGCCCTGTGGAGCGAGCCGCGTTAATCTCATGCTACGAGAGTTACACCTAAGACTACGGCAGAATTAGAAGACTCGGTACCGGCCTCACATCCGTTATTTAACATCCTTGCGTACGCCAAAAATCTGTATATCAGACAGTGCGCGGAAGCCCTTGAAAAAATTTATCGGATTTTTTCAGGTTTTTTTGGGCCACGCTGTAAGCTCTCAAAGTTGGGGGCGTGCGGTAATTAGAGACTGTGCGGCAATCAGGAAAAAACGGTATCCTTCTTATTTTCTTTAAAATAGAAAAGTAGTGAAAAATCCACAAGAAAATATTAAAAGGTTTCCCATTTTTTTTGTTATATTTAGTTTTTTTTATTTAAAAAATAAAAACATAGTCTTAAAGTTTTTTTTGCTTTTTTAAACTTTCTTGCAAAATTTGATATCCTAAAAATTAGATGGCCTCACTTAGTTTCAGCAATTTTGTAGAGTTCTTGAACCAATTGTTGTTGTTCTTCCACTGTTATTGGATTGCTGGGAGATATTGAGGCTTCTGTAGCATTCATATGAGACATTTCTGGCTCATCCTTTAACAAATGCATCATTTTGGCTGGGGGCGGAGACGCCGATACAGACATAGCCTAATATAGCCAATACACAACCGATAATTTGCTCCGACAGACCGATTTATTCTGACGACAGAAGCCCTTCAACCTTAAACCTAACTATTTAAATAAAAATTTTTTTTAACGTTTTTACAAACATCTATAATTTTTGGAAAATTTTGTAAATAAAATGAAAGAGACTCAAACCATTTGAAATTTTGACATACGGGAATTTTGTTTGTTTTTTAAGAAAGCATACATTCCAACCAGCATTTTGCTAATCACGCGTTCACGAAACCTGGGTTTCGCATGAGCCATAAAAATAAAAATAAAGTTATTTTTTCATTTTCCAAAGCCCACATATTAGACTTGCAGATTATAAGCGACGACCAGTATACCATATTTCCTGTTTAACTCCTTATTAGGAGCTATTTTTGAACCCTACAAAATTGAAAAAATTCGAGGTCGATTTTGATATTTTTGGATGCTTAACCAAAATCTTAAAAGCGGAATCAATAGAGCTCGTTCTAGTTAAGAAAACGCAAAAAACAGCTTGGCAAAATGTTTGCTCTAGGTTGAGATATGGGGTTTGTAGGATGGGGACTTATTAGAGAGTGGGGAGTTAATAGAGTGAATACGGTACTGAACTTAGTTCGCATACTTGAGAAATCTGACGAGTAGGCTGTTTTTACTAAAATACAAAAGAGTTAAAGTGAAGATGCTAAATGAATATGTGTTTAGCTAGGTGCTGATCGATTTTTTTGAAATCAATAAAAAATACCAATCAAACACTTTTACGGTGGGAAAGAAATGTAGGTGGTGGTTATGTAGAGAGAACAAATGGGAAACACTTAAAGGATGAGCAAATGCAAAGGGGGAGGCGGGAGACGCCTGTAAAAGGCAAACAATATAATTAGAAACGTTGGTTGAGTGTGTGTAAAGAAGTGGACTTGCAGAAACATATACGGTAGTCTGGTCTGTGTATGTTCACAGCAAAAAAGTAAGCAAATGATAAGGATGAAATTGTTTCAATAAAGTTTCGTTTCGAAAAATCATTATGACAATACTTCCAGGAGCGAAATGCAACCCACCCAAATTAACTGGTAGACTAATACAAGTATGAACTATTGGGTTGTCGGAAAAGTCTTGCAACGAAGTCAAAGCAACTAGTACTTTCTGGTAGGCACTAGAAAAAAAACTTATAAAACTACAATTAACCTTTTCCTTAGACTTCGATATTAGCATTAAAATTTAAAAAATAAAATTAATTTTTTTTGATAGGTTTCATAATAAAATTCTGAACCCGACTAAAATTTTCTCGCAGTTTAAAAAAAAATGTTTTGCAATCCACAAGAAAGTGCTCTTCGAGGTCGCTTAGTCACTTCGAGGTCGTTGCAGGACTTGCCTGACACCCAACATCTCTCACCCATCCACCATAACGGATGAGATAGATTTGATGCAAATAAAGAGTTAATACATGCAAAAGGGGTAAAGGCTCTATACACACTATAGTTGCAGCTCAACTTCCGCCTGTGGTTTAAAAAAACTGTCGCACACTTCAACAAGCACAATATTACTTTTTTGATTTGAGCTGCGAAATGGAATCATCAGGCTGAAATAAGATGAGTCGGAAACGAATTGCCTTAACTCTTCCTTTCCTCCTAAATGGAACAAATTATGCATGACAAGTATGGGTTTGGCTGTCAAACTTGAATCGATGCTCTGCTTGGCTGCTTTCTCCAACAAAAGTTTTCGTGGTTGATTGGATTTCTTTTTGAACAATTTTTTAGTCTTCCAAAAATATCAGATTAAAGAATAGAAAGGGTTGACAACTAAAAAAGTTTTCGTTTCCAAATTTCACCACAATAGTAACCCTATCGTCTGCGATTGGCATATGTTTTCATTTTTACAAAATGAAAATAAAATTATGTAAAACACGAATTCAAAAACTCTATCATTTAATTTCTATGTTTTTCTCCACAAAAAGCGACACTTAACGGGTCTTCCCGTATGAAGAATGTATCCATGGGCTTGCAACCCAGCTTAACTTTTGATCAAAATATGGTTTTTAGCGTACAGCATAATATTTCGCTTATTCCAATAGCAATACTTCGATTACAGTCAACTCTCGATGTAACGTGATCCATGAGGACTGGTCAAAGGTCGTGTTGTATCGCGAGACGAATGTAAATTTGACTCACTTGGTTTTTTTTAATTTGTCCAATTGCAGAAATGTCAACAAAGAAATGTTGAATTAGGTCGATCTGTGGCCCTAGAACCGAGTCAATACGAAAAATATTAGGTAGATGAAAATTCTCACTGGTGTGGTCGGTATCTTTTCGATTTGTCTTATACCTAAATAAATTTTGGTGGAACAATTTTAATTACAGAAATAAATAAGAATTAATCTGTTTTCATAAAATAGTTTTGAGCGTAAAATAGAAAGCAGACTGGTTGTCTGACTATGACGCCTTGAAAAATTGTTGACTGTAAAAAATAGTGTTTGAGCAATCTGCTCCTGAATTATTGAACAGATAGTTTTGATGTCAAAAGCAATGCTAAGTGATATTGTGGTTGGAAAGTTGGGAGTGGAGCTGTTTCAGGCTGTGTGAATCACCACTCACTGCCTTTTATAAATTGCTTTCAGCACACAAAACAGTCTAAATGACACAGAGTCATACTCAAAATGTAAGGAAATAGGTGAATAAAAAATCATAACTGTTCTGTTTGCTTTCTAGTTTATTTATAATTTCAAAATTTATATTTGAAAATTTTTTAAAGAAGGAAGAATGAAAAATCTGTCATTAAGGTCACACAAAACCGTTGATATCTGGTCAAAATTAATTGAACGGGATGAAATATGCTCAAAATTGTAAATATAAATGGTCAAAAACTTGAGGGTGGTACTGGTGGTTCGAAAAATATTTTTAGCAGCAAAAAAAGCCGATATGCAGTAAAAAAGTCTATTTGCAGCAAGAAAAAGTCTTTTAGCAGCAACAATATTGGTAGCAGAAAAAAGCTTTGTCCCTTTAAAAATGGTCAAAATGGGTACTTTTGGGTAGTCCCAAAACTCAATTTTTATGGACCAGAACTCAGAAATAATGCCTTTTTTGAGCTTCTGAGGCAATTTTAGGCAGATATAGGGTGTTTCGGAACATTTAAAAAAATGGATTTGGGGGATATATCCAAGTAGCGCTGAAATATTCATATTTGTTAAGTCTTCTGTTTTTCTCCCCGATTTGTACTTAATTTTTTTTAAACCTTTCAACTATCGTGTAGCCCTGAATCTCAGCTGTTCAACAAAATGTCTTTCTTCAGTGAAAGATTTTAAAAAGTTGGATATTTAGGGATTTTAACAGAAAAACTAGGCCGAAAAAGTTACTTCATTCAAACTTCGTTCAGATTTTTTAAATATCGGGTTGTCAAATAGTTTTGTTTTGTTGTTTGTATGTTTTTTCTTCAGGTTGGTGAGCAGTGAATCTATTTAATGCAGCGTTTTTTGTACTCAGAAGATAGCCTATTGTCTGCGATTTCTGATGGTATGTCATTTGTTATATTAACGTAAATAAAAACCGTTCTTAAATTCAGATTAAGAGTCAGCATACAAAATAGCACCTGACAGTGCTTTAAAGTCAAGTAAAATAGGCTTTTGGACTGTTTGACAAAAGTCGAAAAAGCCAAAAAAATGTCTTAAAACCAGTTTGACGTTAAATACTTGCAAAGTAGAAATTCTCGCAAAGTATAAATTTCTGATTCGTGTTCAGCATGGTCCATTAGCCTGCCAAAAGTGCTCTTCGAAACAAAGTATTGTTGTCAAATTTTCGCTTCCTTTCGAGACAATAAACATCTCAAATACAGATTTTTTTGAAATTTAAATTTTTATGTTTAGAGTTGTAGAGCGCTCGAAATTTTCGAGTCGAGCGCTCGATTCGACATGTGAAATTTTTCGCGGCTACGCCGCCTCTTTAATGGATTTTTTAGAAATAAATTAATCGAAACCATGCTTAATCGACCACACATGACCACTTCACCACATCAAACGAATTTTTTATTGTATCAGCATTTTACACAATTGAATCATTTTCTTTTAACAAAAATTCGAAAGCATAATTCGAAATTTTTCTCAATTTTTCAAATTCGATATTTCCGCTCGAAATTCGAAAATTTTCAAACTTCCGAGCGAAAAGTTTGAAATCGAGCGTTCGATTCGACAACCCTGTTTATGTTCAATGTCCAATAAACATTTAAGTTTCAAAAAAATCTATATTTGAGATATGTTTAATAATCAGTTAAAATAAAACAATATAATGCGATGGCCACAATAGAGATGTGAAGTCAAAGTGTGAAGTCTTTGAACACCCAAAGCTCGCTAATTATGACTCAAAATAACGGGCTTAAAGCTTCTCACTTACCATTCTCGGGTCCTTCACACTATAATATGTATATGTCACTCATTAGAAATCTATAACGAAATTTCGTTGACTTCGCACTTCACACCTCCATTGTGGCCAAGGTATAAGTGATTATGCCTGAATAAAATTTTTGGCTAGTTCAAGCGATGAATGTATGCCCCTAGACGTCTAGAATAGCAGAAATGGCAGTCCAGACTGCCATTTTTGCACCTGATTTCTTTTAAGCACTTATACCTTTTTTTATCAATAAACAGATGATAGCTCGTTGGAAAAAACCAAAAAAAAAGCTATTGAATGGTGTATGACATACGAAAAAATTATAAGGATTGTTCAAAAAAATCTCTTTTTATCTGAAAATCTAATATTTTGCTTAACTTTGAGGCCTTCATAGAAAGCTGAAATCCAGGGATAATCATTTATGTATCAACGAAAAAATCATAATTAAGAAAAGCTTTTCTATACAAGTTGAATTTCAGTACTAAATTAAATATTGTGATAATAGAAATAAGTATTTGGTAGTAGATTTAAGAATTTCCCAAAATTTGAATGATTTTCTCAAAGAATAATTAAGTTTGACGAAATTTAAAAAATTTGAACAACTTAATGTTTGTGCAAAAACACACATATTAGTATTTTTTATTTTATAGTAGGGTGGGCTTATTTTTTGTCTAACCTTCCCACAAACAATAAAAGAAATGAGAGAAAAAACAAATTAAATTTTTTAATTATTTAACTCTTGTTTAGCCTACTAAAAATAAATAAAACCCCAAATTGAAATTTCCTGGTGTTTACATGTTCTTACCCAAACACAATTGCACCCAAAAGTGTAGTAGTGCTTAACCACCATCACCACAAACCCACAGAAAGAAAAAAGATTATTCAGGAGGAGCAGAAGACAACATAAAGGCTGAACTAGTCTGTTTATTTTACCTTTTATGCAAATTAGCAAAGGTGAATAATAAATTGAGGTACAAGGATGTAAAAAGTGGAATATATCCCACTGCTGCTGCTGATACACCAAAATGTTTTATGGCACCAATATCATAGTTGCAAGCAACAAGGAGGCAGTGAATCAAAAATGGGTAGTAGAAAACAAAAGAAGAGGAACAAGAACAATTGATTACTGTATGGGTCTAGTGCATTGGTCATATAAATATTGGCTCCTCCTTCTTCTGCTCCCTAATTTTATCGAAATTCGATTTACCGTATTCACTCTAGTAGACGGGCATGCCCGTCTATTGAAAATGCAATAAAGCATGGTTTTCCCCCTAGTTTTGGTCTCGGGGTTTCATCTTTGGTTTCACAGAAGAAAGAAAGAAATTTTTTTTTCGCAAAAATTTTTTGGCTTGGGGCACCGAGATCACATGTCAGGGTCTAAAAAATTTAGCCTACCTATACGATTTACTTACTCATATGATTAATGATTGCGGCAAAATGACAGGAAAGCTGAGTCATAAATATGGACCTCAAAAGTTTAATATGGTAGGGACTTCTGAGACGAAATGCATTAGAATTCGCTCATATTTTCGTTTTCTAAAACATTTTTGTATCATTTTTTGAAATTTTAGCAAATAGTTTGTTTAAAAATCAATGTGGCAATGATACACCTTACAAAAGACACCTGTTAGAAGTATTATTTATTAAGAAGTGTTATTTTCAAGCACTTAGCGCTATGTCTTTTGTAATTAGAAGTAGATTGGCTTAATTTGGAGTCTATTTACCAGCACTTGGAGTGGTGCAGCACTAATCAAGTGCGATCAATCACTTTTAGGAGTGCCATCTCCCTTTAGATAATGAAGAGCAGAAGGCACAAACCAAGGGGACCAGGATTATTTATTATCCCAAGTATTTTGTTTTGTCTCCTCTGCAAGAAGACGAAGGACTAATAAAATTGGCAATATCGCACATATATCAAAACCATAAAAGGACGTGCCAAATTTGTTGTGTGGTGGTGAGAATGGTTGAGGGACATCTGCCCTTCCCCGTTGACCACAACTTGAGAAATTGCTTCTTTTTGGGATGGTGGATTCGCAAGCTTTCATTTAACAAGACTAATTTAAAAGTACATACCATGGTTCGCGAAAACAGCAAATTTTCTTAAATGCAGCAAAAAGATTTGGAATTTTGTTTATTAAAAACAGCAAAATTGCAGCAAAAAATTTTCTGCATTTCAGCAAAATTTTGCTGCATTTTTTTTGATCTTCACACATTACGCGTTTTTCATTCTTTGATCTGAATTTTCCGCCTTTTTTCTACCTGAAGTCAGAAAATATATGAACGATCCGTATAAAAAAAGCAACTCGGTTACATGCAGCCCGTCAAAGTCACTCAAAAAGGGAAAGCGGCTTTTGTTTACGCGATGCCCAGGTCACAGGTTTAAATCCCCTGGGTAAATACCGTATTTTTACCTCATTCTTCGTATTTTATTTCCAGTTTGGTATGAAAATGATGCTCATCCTTACGGGAAAGAATATTTGGTCTCTTAAAAAATTTACGCAGGCAGCTCTTTGCCCCATCGATTTCCCGAGAAAAATTGATGACAGTATTATTTAAGCTATCTAGGAGCTCTGTGATTGTGCTCTTCACCACAGACGGCTATTATTGTGGAAGTTTTAACAGGTTTACTCCCTAAAAATCGGAAATCGATCGGACAAGGGGTTACATACGTTAATTTTTTTAAAGTGTCAGATTTTTATTTCGTCACTCTGTACTTATAGAAAAAACAAGGGCATGCAGGCACCTATCGGCGCCTTTACAGACATTTTCGCAACAGACAGTACCTAATTGCTGGCAACGAGTTCGTGCTTAGCGTGCTCGGTTTGCTTACAAATGGCTTTTAAAGTTCAAGTTTGACTGTATATTTTTGAACTCCTCTTGAGACAAAAAAGATTTTAATTCAGTATAGATTTTCCTGATCGTAATCGTATAACTTCATAAAAATAGGTATATCCCCTACTAGAATTCACTTTTTCGGCAAATTTTTTTTAAACGGAGGCTGACACCTTGGGGAACACGGTAAAAACAGCGACAAAAAATATTTTTGCCGTCTATGACCCATTTTATGGCCTCCAAAGTCAAGAAGCGTGACCCCGTCCTGACCCAAATACTATGACCTTCATAAAAATAGGCATATCCCCTATTAGAATTCACCTTTTTCGGCTGTTTTCTTATAACGAAAGCTGACATTCTGGGGAACATAATAGTGTTAGCAACAAAAATGATTTCCTTCTCTTCGACCCATTTTAGCCTCCGAGGTCAAAAGAGTGTGACCCAGTGTCTCAAATACTATATAAAGATACAGAAATAATCAATCAAGGAAAACCCCAAAAATGAAGTAGTTAATTCAAGTAGGCTATGAAGGCCTGCTACTCGAAGGCCTGAGACTCAACTTTTATAGTTGTTAAACTTGAGCTGATGCTTTTGTTGGATACCCATGAGAATGAGCATCATTTTCATACCAAACTTGAAAATAAAATAGGAACAATGAGGTAAAAATACCGTATTTACCCAGGGGGAAATAAAACCTGTGACCTGGACAATGCGTAAACGAAAGCCGCTTTCCCTTTTCGAGTGACTTTGACGGGCTGCATGTAGCCGAGTGTTTTTTATACAAAACAACAGGGAGACCAAGGCAACTTTTAGCGTATTTTTATGTTTCTTCAGCCCAACAATCGACATTTTGTTGCTGGTGGCAAAAAATATTGAAATTCCATATAGTAAACCGAATATGCTCTACACGATAGCGTAGTCAGAATATTATAATCAAATCGTACAGTTCGTGCAGTTCCCTTGTTAGTTAAAAACTTTAAGAAAAACAATAAAACATCAAAAAATTTAGTCCCATACAGTCGAACCTTGATATAGTGACACCCCGGTAAAATCCGTTTCACAAACTTGTTTTAAAAATGAGTTGTCACTATCGAGGTTTTACTTTTTTCAAAATCGGAATCCTTACGATGTTTGGGACCAGACAGTCATAAGAGACTTCAAAAATTAGGTTAAAATAAGTGTCGGACCTTAATCGGGAACGAATTTCAGGGAGTCGCACTATATCGAGGTTTGACTGTATCGCTACTAGAATAGCGGATGAAATATTCAAAATACTTTCCGATGATATCTCCATATTCTTATTGACTTTGAAAACGTTGCACCAAAAACCACTCCTCCTTTGAAAAAGTCGCAACTTTCTCAGCATTTTCTCCGATCAATTACCTTGTTTCCTCCCACCCTCTTTTTCTCCTACTTTGATTTTGTATGTGTGTGCCAATAAAAAGAAGTATACAAGGGATCTCTTGGTTGCCCAAAAAACTCTAGTAATTCCGTCACTTTGCTACTAAACAATTCATCAGCTACAGCGCCCAAGGGGCCAACAACAGCAACTCTGAAGTGCTGTTCAGTGGCGGCATCTGTACCCTCAAAGTGGAGGGTGTGAATAAATGAGAGCGGCTCTTTTGCCTCCTTTTCTTCTTCTTTATTTTTTGTGCGTGTGTGATCGAGGAAGATTGATTACACCACTGCTCTATTGTCGCCTCTTCTTTTTGGCTGTTGAAGAGGCTAATACTTTTGGTGCTACAGCAACAAACTGAAGACTAAATTGCTTAATTGGATTAGCCTATTCAATAGACACATTTAATGAGCGGCATAGATTAACAAAATGAAGATTTTTTAAATTTTCGGCTAAAGTACACAATCCCCCTGGCCCAAAAATGCCCGAAATGATGTCCTAAGGCCATTTTAGCTACTTTCAACGTGAAAAAGCAACAAAAAATCAGTGGGAAGACACTTTTTAGCATTTTTTGAATTTTTTTTTGCTTTTTGCCTTGGGGGACCAAGGTAACTCAACCTAAAAGGGTACGTGGACAGCTTTAAAAGGATAAAGAAGATATGATTTGAACATAGTTTTGTTAACTGGGGCCTACCGCATAAAGAAATTCTGGTATGCATACTGCTTTTATGCATCCAGAGGCACTTTCGAGTGATCTGTGTCTAAGGTATGACTCTATGGTCAACTCCAAGCGCCCAAGCCCCTTCTGGGCGCTGGGGCTTGAGAGTTAGAGATTCGCGCACTCACTTACCGTATTACCTCTAATAAGCGCCCCCCTCGACTTTGAGGGTCTGGATCTCAGTGTAAAAGCAATATTTTGCAAATCTGTTTGATAGGTTTTCTTAACTCCCACGAGCTCTACCGATTCCACTTTTTAGATTTTGGTTGAGCACTTAAAAATCTCGAAATCAAATTCCAAATTTTCCGATTTTCGGGGGTTTGAAAAATAAGCGCCCCGGGGCGCTTATTAGAGTAAATACGGTACCTTAGACATGATTCCGAGCAAGACCCTCGATCGAAAATGTAAAGAGACTCTTTTTGCTTAGCTCCAGTGACCAGAACAGTTTAAAAACCACCAAATAAGGTATCTGAGTACCCTCCAGAACAGCCAAAAAGTCGATTTTTGGTCATAAAATTTTTTTTGTGGAAAGTGCTTTCCCAATCGTTTTTTCATATTTCCTATACGTAAAAGTGGTCAAATCGCGTAAAAGCAAGGTTTAAACCGGTTTTCGGGCCAGGGGCGGATTCCATACTCCGGTCAAATTTTCAGGTGTTTTGCAGGATTGAGAGGATGAGTGATAAGTGTGGTATACTCGTCGATTAACTCAGCTCTATGCATCAGTCTACTGTTCCCTAAAAAAATTCTCAGTATCAACATGAGCCCATAGTGACCGCGCCGTCCTCCGGACCCTTCCTGTCCCGTCTCCGTCCGGACGGCGATAAAAAGTAAGACGGTCGGACGGCCGCCGTCCGAAAAATAAGTTGTGGGCGGCCGCCAATAATATATATGGTCATATAAGTCGTATAAAATTTCAGATTTCTATCGAGCTATTAAACGTTACTGAATTTTTTAAAGAATGTAGAAATTTAGGGTTAAAAAAAGAGAAAAAAATAAAAGTTACTTTATTCTAACCCCTAAATCTGTACATTATCGTGATTATGCAATAGAGTTTGATAGCTCGTTAGAAAGCTGAGATCCTGAGCTACATGATAGTCAGGGCAACTGCAGCGAATGTAGCCTGGGTAAACCGGCAAATGATAGAGTTGATGTGTTAAAATGTCGGAAAAGGTCATTACGAGACCTTACAGAATGCAATATATTATTTTTAAAACAGAAACAACCTTTTTTAATCTATATTATTTTTAAACTGTTTATGATTTAGTCGTTGAAAAAGTAATATATTCAGATTACAATAAAAATGATAAAATAATTCATGGCCGACCGGCTCTCTCTTTTTTCGGACGAGACTGTTCTATTTCGGCACCATCCGGCCATTATGGTTGCAATAAATATGCTCTAGACTGAAGTATATGCTTACTCAATTGGAAGTTTTTCTTCAATTTTTTAAAATTTATTGCTAGCGTCAGCCTAACGAAGAAAAAACCATTAAAAGAAAGTTTAAAAAAATTAGAAGAACTTCAGGAATACACATTAAACTCGTTCTACTAAAACAGAAAGAGCGAACCTTTTTTGCAGCTGATTCACGTCTTTTTGCAGCTGATTCGTTCTTGCAGACTTTTTTCGAAAATCGATTGAACGGATCAGAAATCAAGTCCGATCAGCTTAATCGCTCCGAATTCTAGACTTACGGTGGTTTGAGTGGTTCAGGGTTGAATTCTGAGCGATTGAGCCGACCGACTAGAGTTCTGATCCGCTCAATCGCTTTTTCAAAAAAAGATTACTCCACCGAGATTACCCACCAAAAACCAGCTTTAGGAGCTTCTGGCCATTCCGGGGTGGGATTCTGAGGAATCCAAGTTATTTTCTGACTAAAAAATTTGAATTCTTGCAAAATATTGCAAAATTCGGTTGGTCTTGCACAGAAAAGTAAATCAGCTGCAGAAAAACGTAAATCAGCAGCAAAAAGACGTAATTCAGCTGCAAGACCAAATCAGCTAAAAAAAGACCCGAATCGGCTGCAAAAAAAGGTTCGCCCAAATAAAAACACTTACTGGCTTTTGAATTCGTTTTGAGAAAAACCGAATACAAGCAAAAATTTTGTGAAAGTATAGTTTTTTTATAAAAATCAGAGCTGCTACCAGTCTGAAGACTGGTTTCTTAATAATTTCGACTTGGACAAGAGCGGACTACAGAATTCGACTGCAGAAATTCATGAAGAATCTTTATTATGTGGAGCCGATAAAGTAAATAAACATAGTCAAAGGAAAACCGCAAAACCTATCGATTTTTGAAAATTAAGCCTATTTCGCCCTGTAAATAAGCTCTAGTAGGTGTGAAACCTTGCGCTGATAAATCCGTTGGATAGCCAAGAATATGAGGACCATTTTTACACTAAACTTGTAAATAAACAAAAATAAAAGATAAGGTTTTCACTCGGTTGTAGTCGAACCTGCGAGTTAGGCGATGCGTATATAAAGTATCTGAGTGTGTGTGTGACCGTGCTAAACACGAATCCGATGTCGAAAATTCAGGCTTTTATAGTGGGATTCCCCGTGACTCCAAATCGTGTTCTTGGCATCGTATTTTCGAGCCACTTTTTTCACCTTTCTCAGACAACTTACCACCCATTTTCTAGCCAGTCAGATGAGCTATCAAACCAAAGGCTGAACAAAAAGAAAAGAAAGGAGAGAAAACATTAAGGACATAGCTAATGGTTGCTAACTTGTCTGAGAGAAATTTCACAAAAAATGAACAGGGAGGACCAAGGTGAAAAAACTGTTTTCCTCTCAGATAGGACCCGAGATTCTCTTTTGACCGAAATTCTAATTTTTTTCTAATTCAAAAATTTTAGATCTTGATTCTGTTTTCAGTTTCACTTCTTTAGCCTTCAAAGCTGGGATTGAGACATCGGCTGACTTGAGGATCGGTCACCTTTACACCATTGGTTGATAAAATATCAATTATAAAAGTCAAGATATAGCCAACATCTTTTAAAATGTTTCACACACGTTTCACACACAATAACTACGTTTGATATTGAAAAAAAAAGCTTGGGTGGCAAAACATCATTTCGAGATCCACTAGTGCATATGGAGCCGAAAAAGTTGAATGCCTCTTTTAATATTGAGAACATATAAGTCATTTTAATACGCTTGATTTCAAAATAAGTTTATTTAGCAGGAAAACAATATGTGCATCACAGATATTTTTACAATAATGTACAATATATATCAATAACATTTATATTTGATTAGGATGACTGCAAAGCCTTAGTTGGAGAGTGATGATGATGAGTCCACTCGGCTAGAAGTTGTCTAGTTAGTGTGGAAATCAATTGGATCAAGGTTTGCATGATTGGCATAAGCACAGGAGTAATGATTGGAAGCATCAGGACTCCAGCAATACAACCACCTACAAGAGCTACTAATGCTAACACAACCACTGGTTTAGCCACCACATCTGCAAAGTGCAGAATGGCATGCAAAACTACAGCAATGGCATGTTTGGTTCTAGATTCTGATGTGTGTTCAATGATTTGCTCTTCTTTTTTCATAGTAGCTTCTATTTGGAATTCCACAACATTTATTCCAGTCATAAAATAATGTTTAGCTTGGTCTTGGATTTCTGCAACATCCACACCACCCAACTCAGCCAATAATTGTCCCACTGACAATACTTGAGTAGCTGTGTCAACACCACTATTAGGCTTGAAGTTGGTGATAGTTGTCTGCAAAGTTTCAGTGGATACTTCAATCTCTTCTTCTTCGTCTTCCTCAGTTGGTTCAGCTGGTGCTGTGTGATGGTCTTCTTGACTGACTAAACCTGTTTTCTGGAGTTTCTCAAACTTATGTTGTAGTTTTTCATTTTCATGTTCCAAATTGTTATAGGCTTGAGCTAGTTGACTCAACAGTTCATTGACTGAAAGTCTTTTGTTGTTGATTACAACACCACTGTTGGTCTTGTTTGTGACTAGTATAGATGGATCAGAGTCTTTCAACTCTTCCACTTTATCTTCTAGACTCTTTGTATCTACTTCTAAATTATTGAACATTTTCTCTATTCTTGTCAAATCTTCCTCTTTTAGTGCTTGACGACGGACACGGTGCTGAGAATGATGGCTTTCTTTTATTTTCAATATATGTTCACGAATAGATTCAAATTGTTTTTTGATTAAGTGGCTCACAGCTGCATAGCCAATTTGGTTTGGCAGTCCATGCCAAAAATTATGAAGCTTCTCTTCCAAGTGCTTGAATTTATGGCCAATATGTTCGATAGAGTCATGAATACGAGAACGCAAAGAATGCTTGTGGTTGTCTTCTGTTTTGTTTGGATGCGTTGGAGGTTTTTGATGCTGTTGACTATTAGTGTGACCATCAGTAGCCAAAGAAACTTGGCGTTGTAAAGTTTCAAGTTAGTATTTGCTGTCACCAAGATGACTGATGAAATAAAGCAACAAAGAGCAAAAGCAAAGAAATTCATTTTCAAAACTAGATTCAGGTGAAGTAAAATCTTTTTAAAATATGCTTTGTGCTTAAAGAAAGATAGTGAAGACTTGTTGAATAAAGCATATTTTAAGGAGTATATATACCAAAAAGATAAATTGATTTTTCTGATTTTTGAAGTCTGAGTTATAAATAAAAAGACTGAAATAGGTTATTTCTTGTTTGTGTCCCTTAAAACTCATGATTCTATCAAGGCCCTACATGTGTGTGCCTAAATATGTATGTGTACCGTCTGGTCTAAAAATAAAACAAAAAATTCTGTCAGGGCATATGGGCGAAAGGCAGGTGTAGCTGAAAATAGCTCAACCAGGTTGTAGTGTCTAACTAACAGCCCCGTGAAAGTCCAAAAATGACCATGTGTTATGTTTCGAAAAAGATATCTTTAGTACACTGAGTTTTGTATTTTGGCTGTTTGCTCTAGCTGACAAAAAAGTTTGAAAATAAAAGTTCTAAACTGACAATTTGATAAAGATTTCCAATGATCGCATTGGTTGAAGATTACGGGCTTCATAACGGACATACCAGAGCCTTTCAAAAAGCTAAGGCGGGGATCAGCAATTTTTTTGAATTGAGTCAACAGCTTCTTTTATTTTCTACAAACAGAGAAAGAGAAAATGCAGAGCTATCTTTTGACTGGTCATTTGTTCAGATCTCATCTGTATTTATAGCCGAAAAAATCTAAATTTTATAAGGAAAGCTTCTAATGAGGACTCATATTCAAATGGCTATAAGAAATTTTCCACTTGACCGACTGATCAAAGACAGAATGTGTTCTTTTAAAAGATTTCACAAATATTTCGAATCTGCAAAAAAATTGAAAAAATGCTTTTGCTCAAGAAGTTATGGCTTTCGTAAGATATCGCCAAATAAGCAAAAAAATAGTGTGCCACTACGTGTGATTGAACCAGAGTAGCGTAAAAAGGCTTACGCAAAAAGGCCTACAGTAAAAAGGCGTGCAACAAAAAGGCCTCCCTGGCCTACAGTAAAAAGGCCTACAACTGTTTCTAAACCTAATTTGATCCAGAAATGCCGTAAAACGCATCAAAATTGCATGTTTGTATGACAAAAAGGCCTAAAAGAATTTAGCCACATTAGGATTTGGTAACTTAAATTTTTGCAATTTTACACACCTTAACTTCAATACCTGCTGTAGGTACCACCTGGCCAGGTGGATGTTCACCTGGATGGCCTAAAAGTAAAAAAGTTAATTTTAATAAAAAGCCATTCTTCTAAACTAAATTTTGTGAGGAATTGGCCTTTTAAGGCCAAAAGTGCGATTCTACCACCCAACCCAAACCTGGGGTAGTTTTTCTGGTGTTGCAGGTTCAATCCCACGTAGTGGCACACTATTGTTTTTGCTTATTTGGCCAGTTTAGAGGTAATTAGACTTTTTTGACGCCAGATTCGGAAGCAGCGACCCAAATTATCTCTAAACTGGCCAAACAAGCCAAAAAATAGTGTGCCACTACGTAGGATTGAACCTGCAGAAAGGCAGGGAACAGCGGTTCTTTTATTTCTCAAAATATTTTCACATGCGTTCATCTAGATTATTTAACTTTCTAACCTAATTTTTTAAAGTAGTATAGGGTGATTAATATCAGATTTAATGCAAAATTTGACTCAATTCAAAAAATTGCTGATCCCCGCCTTAGCTTTTTGAAAGGCTCTGGTATGTCCGTTATGAAGCCCGTAATCTTCAACCAATGCGATCATTGGAAATCTTTATCAAATTGTCAGTTTAGAACTTTTATTTTCAAACTTTTTTGTCAGCTAGAGCAAACAGCCAAATACAAAACTCAGTGTACTAAAGATATCTTTTTCGAAACATAACACATGGTCATTTTTGGACTTTCACGGGGCTGTTAGTTAGACACTACAACCTGGTTGAGCTATTTTCAGCTACACCTGCCTTTCGCCCATATGCCCTGACAGAATTTTTTGTTTTATTTTTAGACCAGACGGTACACATACATATTTAGGCACACACATGTAGGGCCTTGATAGAATCATGAGTTTTAAGGGGACACAAACAAGAAATAACCTATTTCAGTCTTTTTATTTATAACTCAGACTTCAAAAATCAGAAAAATCAATTTATCTTTTTGTATATATACTCCTTAAAATATGCTTTATTCAACAAGTCTTCACTATCTTTCTTTAAGCACAAAGCATATTTTAAAAAGATTTTACTTCACCTGAATCTAGTTTTGAAAATGAATTTCTTTGCTTTTGCTCTTTGTTGCTTTATTTCATCAGTCATCTTGGTGACAGCAAATACTAACTTGAAAACTTTACAACGCCAAGTTTCTTTGGCTACTGATGGTCACACTAATAGTCAACAGCATCAAAAACCTCCAACGCATCCAAACAAAACAGAAGACAACCACAAGCATTCTTTGCGTTCTCGTATTCATGACTCTATCGAACATATTGGCCATAAATTCAAGCACTTGGAAGAGAAGCTTCATAATTTTTGGCATGGACTGCCAAACCAAATTGGCTATGCAGCTGTGAGCCACTTAATCAAAAAACAATTTGAATCTATTCGTGAACATATATTGAAAATAAAAGAAAGCCATCATTCTCAGCACCGTGTCCGTCGTCAAGCACTAAAAGAGGAAGATTTGACAAGAATAGAGAAAATGTTCAATAATTTAGAAGTAGATACAAAGAGTCTAGAAGATAAAGTGGAAGAGTTGAAAGACTCTGATCCATCTATACTAGTCACAAACAAGACCAACAGTGGTGTTGTAATCAACAACAAAAGACTTTCAGTCAATGAACTGTTGAGTCAACTAGCTCAAGCCTATAACAATTTGGAACATGAAAATGAAAAACTACAACATAAGTTTGAGAAACTCCAGAAAACAGGTTTAGTCAGTCAAGAAGACCATCACACAGCACCAGCTGAACCAACTGAGGAAGACGAAGAAGAAGAGATTGAAGTATCCACTGAAACTTTGCAGACAACTATCACCAACTTCAAGCCTAATAGTGGTGTTGACACAGCTACTCAAGTATTGTCAGTGGACAATTATTGGCTGAGTTGGTGGTGTGGATGTTGCAGAAATCCAAGACCAAGCTAAACATTATTTTATGACTGGAATAAATGTTGTGGAATTCCAAATAGAAGCTACTATGAAAAAAGAAGAGCAAATCATTGAACACACATCAGAATCTAGAACCAAACATGCCATTGCTGTAGTTTTGCATGCCATTCTGCACTTTGCAGATGTGGTGGCTAAACCAGTGGTTGTGTTAGCATTAGTAGCTCTTGTAGGTGGTTGTATTGCTGGAGTCCTGATGCTTCCAATCATTACTCCTGTGCTTATGCCAATCATGCAAACCTTGATCCAATTGATTTCCACACTAACTAGACAACTTCTAGCCGAGTGGACTCATCATCATCACTCTCCAACTAAGGCTTTGCAGTCATCCTAATCAAATATAAATGTTATTGATATATATTGTACATTATTGTAAAAATATCTGTGATGCACATATTGTTTTCCTGCTAAATAAACTTATTTTGAAATCAAGCGTATTAAAATGACTTATATGTTCTCAATATTAAAAGAGGCATTCAACTTTTTCGGCTCCATATGCACTAGTGGATCTCGAAATGATGTTTTGCCACCCAAGCTTTTTTTTTCAATATCAAACGTAGTTATTGTGTGTGAAACGTGTGTGAAACATTTTAAAAGATGTTGGCTATATCTTGACTTTTATAATTGATATTTTATCAACCAATGGTGTAAAGGTGACCGATCCTCAAGTCAGCCGATGTCTCAATCCCAGCTTTGAAGGCTAAAGAAGTGAAACTGAAAACAGAATCAAGATCTAAAATTTTTGAATTAGAAAAAATTAGAATTTCGGTCAAAAGAGAATCGGGTCCTATCTGAGAGGAAAACAGTTTTTTCACCTTGGTCCTCCCTGTTCATTTTTTGTGAAATTTCTCTCAGACAAGTTAGCAACCATTAGCTATGTCCTTAATGTTTTCTCTCCTTTCTTTTCTTTTTGTTCAGCCTTTGTTTGATAGCTCATCTGACTGGCTAGAAATGGGTGGTAAGTTGTCTGAGAAAGGTGAAAAAAGTGGCTCGAAATACGATGCCAAAACACGATTTGGAGTCACGGGGAATCCCACTATAAAAGCCTGAATTTTCGACATCGGATTCGTGTTTAGCACGGTCACACACACACTCAGATACTTTATATACGCATCGCCTAACTCGCAGGTTCGACTACAACCGAGTGAAAACCTTATCTTTTATTTTGTTTATTTACAAGTTTAGTGTAAAAATGGTCCTCATATTCTTGCTATCCAACGGATTTATCAGCGCAAGGTTTCACACCTACTAGAGTTATTTACAGGGCGAAATAGGCTTAATTTTCAAAATCGATAGGTTTGTGCGGTTTCCTTTGACTATGTTTATTTACTTTATCGGCTCCACATAATAAAGATTCTTCATGAATTTCTGCAGTCGAATTCTGTAGTCCGCTTCTGTCCAAGTCGAAATTATTAAGAAACCAGTCTAGACTGGTAGCAGCTTGATTTTTATAAAAAAAACTTACTTTCACAAAATTTTTGCTTATTCGGTTTTTCTCAAAACGAATTCAAAAGCCAGTAAGTGTTTTTATTTGGGCGAACCTTTTTTTGCAGCCGATTCGGGTCTTTTTTAGCTGTATTGGTCTTGCAGCTGAATTA
This sequence comes from Ditylenchus dipsaci, assembly GCA_004194705.1. Taxonomy (NCBI): domain Eukaryota; kingdom Metazoa; phylum Nematoda; class Chromadorea; order Rhabditida; family Anguinidae; genus Ditylenchus; species Ditylenchus dipsaci. The sequence goes on along the minus strand of SADC01000109.1, from coordinate 16,386 downwards.
CGTCTTTTTGCTGCTGATTTAGTTTTTCTGCAGCTGATTTTACTTTTCTCGTGCAAGACCAACCGAATTTTGCAATATTTTGCAAAATTCAAATTTTTTAGTCAGAAAATAACTTGATTCCTCAGAATCCACCCGGATGGCAGAAGCTCCTATAGCTGGTTTTTTGGTGGGTAATCGGTGGAGTAAACTTTTTTGAAAAAGCGATTGAGCGATCAGAACTCTAGTCGGTCGGCTCAATCGCTCAGAATTCAGGTCCGAATCCCACTTTTTGATTTATCAGAAACAAATATTATCCGTGCCTATTCAGTGCACGAGAACTAATATTTTACAGGTTCTGCTCCTTGAGAAAAAGTAAATTTGCGCTAGGTAGAGCGATGAGTTGTGGTTGAAGGCTGAGGGTTGTGCAATATTCTATAGTATACCAAAACGGAATATATGGAAATGTATGTAGACAATTTATCCGAATTTTAAAAGTGCCCGGTTCGAGAGAAAAAATTCAACAACTAAAGACCATCAAAATGGTCACCCTGTTCATGAACAATCAGTCATTTTGAATAATAGATCATTAAGCAGACTGCAGCATAATTAGCACTCTGAAGCCCGATCGCTACAGGTATAGTAATACTATTTAACTCAAAAATATCAGATTCCCCACAAACCACTCTGGTCACACAAAACCAAGAGAGGATTAAGAGAAGGACTGAAGAAACTGAAAGACCGTATCCAGCAACGGGATTATCCGTCTACTGCTGATCCACTACTAAATACTGATGCATCAACATCTAGTAGCGTACTTACTTACTACAACCACGAGTGCAACAGGTTTAACGTTTTGAAGTTTTCGAAATAGGTGAAAATAAGAGATTTATACATAGTATAATTTTATAAGGCCAATTTAGGCCTATTACAAGCCAAAGCAAAATTTTTTTCTCATGCAACTCCAAATCGAGTTGCATACCTCAAATTGAAGGGCATAATATGCAATTCAATTCAAGGTATGCAATTACGATTTGGAGTTAAAAAAAAATTTTTTGGCTTAGGTTCAAAAATTTGTTCTAAATCGATGAAAATAAGGCCAAATTTTTTGCTCCAACTCCATTCGATTTACGGGAGGACTATTCTGACTTTTGGAGTAGAGATGATGTCATCTAAAAGCCAAAGTTCAACAGTTCACTAGATCCGGCACAGAATTCAATGCTCTGCTCGACGAACTGTTTTGACATGCTTTATGGTCGATGGACTTATGAGAGTCGACGAGAAGAATACCCGAATCAACTCTACGTTACCGGATTCAAAATTAACTGTGAAGAGAACAATCGATATGATTGGAAAAACCCGGAGGTCCAGAAACAATAGGTGAATTCAATGGAGGATGAAACACGGAGCCTCAATTACACATGGGGCTAAAATTCCCGCTGAGCAAGATGGTGCAAAGAGAATTTTGAAAAAAACCTTTGTGGGTTCGCGCCAATTTGAAAAAAGTGTAGTTTTTGAAAATGAGTTACTTCATATAAATGACTGTTACGCAGCCTGGTACTGTATTAGGAATTTTTTATGGCTCATTAAAGCTGCGAGAAGTTAGGCTTTTAAATGTATATCACACTATTACACATTATTAAAAAATTTGAAAATTTTTAATAAAAGTTCGAAAAAAACCAGACGTTTTTCACGTTTGGGTTGTGATCTTTTTATCCAGTAATGATGTGTCGGAATTCCTTTTATAATAATATTCTAGTAGTGACCATTCGACAGAGCATAAAAATGCACCAGAAAAAGCTTTGAAGTAAAGTAAAAAAGGATTGGAGAGTGTTTAGCAAGACTCTCAAAAAAAACTTCAATACATTTTTATTATGATTTATTTGTGTTTATTACAATAATCCAACATAATCTATGAATACATCATACATGCACATCAAACATTTTAACGAATCTATTAAATATACCACTGGTGTAATTTTTTAAATGGCTGAAGAATTAGTAGCAGGGTTGTCTGAACAACTAAAAGTGTAATAATTTAATGCATTACATTCTGATAATTTAATAATGCATTACAAGTTATTTTAAAAAAAGTTTTTGCAACTTTAATTTTTGTAAGAATCTCTGAATGCTTACTTATAGGCAGGTTTCCAATAATGACATTGACAGTGACACTGACAGTAACAATGACAGTGACATCAAACTGTCAGTGTCACCACAAGCGTAGCCAGAAAAATCTGACGGCGGGGATAAAGCCCCCGAAGGTCATTTTCCCTACACCGATTTGAGTTTTATAGTGTTTTTTAATTAACATTTTTTTTTTCGAAAAACCGACGGGGGGGGGGGTATAGCCCCCTCATCTCCCCACCCCCCCCCCTTGCTATATCCATGAGTGTCACTGTCATTTTAAAATGCGCTTTTTCAAAATGACAGTGAACACTGACACTTTGATGTCACTGTCACTGTCACTTTTACTCATGTGTCACTATAACACTGACGTCACTAGCACATTGATAAAGTTGCTGTTTACTTTCATAACTGAAAAGATATACTTTTCTATGTTTCTTAAACATTTTATTGACTAGAAATATAATCAACAAAACTAACGACCTATTCTCCAAACAAAGACATATTGCAGGAAACTTTTGATTGGCATTCACAGCTCAAACTCCGTCCCATTTCTGACCTTTTTAGTTGACAAGACCAGCCAGCGAGAAGATTCGTTTTATAGGCGCACTTGTCGCAGGAACACTTCGAACTTCCAACGCATACACTGCAAGATTATGATTTTCCTTAATAAAAAAAACCTATTGTCCATTGTTCAACCAAACCTGTTCAATCTGGTTGACCCAATAGGAAACAGCATCGATTTTCTGCAACACGAACATGTGTGAGAGCTTCTAATAATCTAAGATTTTGATTGACTTGTTGACCTTCGAACATCTCTTGTTGTCTCTGCTTCCATGTTGTCGGTAAGAGGCATCAAGGGTACCATTTGAATTTTCGTTCGGTTTTCTTGATTCGTGACTTCTGGGACGAAGGCAGCTTAACAAAACAATGTCAAACAGAACATCCAATGCAACTAAAATACCATTTGCTTATCCACTCCGCAGCCATCCATATTTTAGCGTCATTCAAACATGAGAAGTCGAAGGGTCCAAAGCGTAGCAATGTGAAACTTGATCAAAGCATATTCTGTCCTTTGTCAACACACTCTTATTCACACTTACACACACGATTTTCCACCCTGTATTCTTTATTAGAAAAAAAGTCACTCGGGTTATAGCGATACCTCAGTTTCTGCATTGGAGGTTTCGTGAAGACAGCGAAAGAGACGGCATTGCTAGCACATCCCCAAACGCTGAGTCAATCTGGCCATTCTTAAAAATAGACTAGTCATGTATGAAACTCGAGTTAAGATTATCTCCTCAAGGACAAACCTTGTGATGAAGCCCGCTCAAGGTCTGAGTTAGCAGATGTCGCCGAAGAACAATCGTTGCATTGGTCACCTCCTTTACAAAGAAATATTCACAGAAAGTAAACTTAAAGGTCGCTAACCTCTTGACAAACGTTGCATCTTGCTTTTTTGATTCCGGTAATCCGCTTGCAAATTTTCCATCTTATTTCATCTATAAAAGAAGTATTTAAGAGAAGAATAAGACCAGAGACGTCAATTAACGTCACCATAGCCAGTGTGACACTGACAGTGACACTTACATTGAAGTGTCACTGTCCTTGTCACTGTCACTGTCACACGACTATAGTGACGTCAGCAGGATTGTTCAAGCGCCGGCGGAGCGGTGGCGCTTATAGCGCCGGCGCTCCGCCGGCTTCAAAATAAGCGCCGGCGCCTCGTTGCGCCGGCGCTCTATCCGCGCAACCGGGTAGCCGGCGCTAAACAATCCTGGACACAGGTGGTCACACTGTCACTGTCACACAAAAATTGGAAACCCTGCTCCAGTATCGATGTTTCAGAAAGGGCACGTTAAAATGGCCGTTTTCGGGCCACGTGACCTCATTGGGGTCATTAGTGAAGAAAATTGACTTTGAAAAATGATGGTGTGTGTGGTCATGTGTGCTCTTTTCTAGGTTAAACTTAGTTTGTGCTTAGTCACAGGACGAAATAAACACAAGCGTTTGACTTTTTGCTTTTTCTCTAGTTAACGAAAAAACTGTCAGTCAAAAAATCCTAAATCCTAAATTTTTACTCCACCTTGGTTACCCGTATTTCTTCTAATTAACTTCTCGGGGCATTTGTTTTTTGACAGCCTTGTAGGGGGGTGGGCGTTAATTAGATGAAATACGGTAAAGTCAACTCTTCTCGTTAGTATACACTCCCATTAGTGTACGCCTATGAGCAATTTGGTTGGTTTTGACTAAAAACCTCATAAAGTACCATCCTATTAGTGTAAACTCTCATTAATGTACACTTGAAGCCGGTCCGACTAAATAAAGACACTCTCTTTAGTGTACACCACCAAACTTTCGGGACTTTTTTCGAAACTTTGGTTGTCTAAGTTAGATTATAAATTAGCTTCTTGTTCTTTGTTTTATCTCATTTGAAACATTTCGGTATCTCAATCAGGTTGGCAGGGTGTGGATTTTTTAGCCACATTGAAGAGGCCTGAAGCTCCGAGGTGGGGTTTTTTTTATTTTTTATGACTTAAAACCCCTATTTTGTTGTTGGTCAGTAATTTTTTTGTTAAAGATAGGTTTTCTTTACTTTAAAAAAAATCAGAAACCTACGATCATTAACATGATTAACTGCTGAAACATGAAAAATTAAATCGTGTGAAAACTGAAATAATAGCACATACAAATGTTCCACCTGGGCCGAGGCTAAAATGTATGTCCCTAGCAGAAAAATATTAGAAGATCAAACCATGCTCAATCTTATTCAGCGCATCTGTGACCATACTCCATCATGGAGAGACATACAAACACCAAACCAGCAATGATTTCCTACAAGCCAATGAACATAACAAGCACCATAAAACATTGGCAGATCATCATACATCGGAAACATTTTTCTCCTTTGGAAGAATATTGTCTGGCTGTTTTGATTCTGATAAAAGTCTCAGATTCCTCCCTTCTTCTTGCTGAACTAGCTTTACTGTAAGGTTGATTGATAATTATTAAAGACCATACTTGTTGATGCAAATGAGATTTGACAAATTCAAATGCGCGCGGACACTCTCTTTCGTCTCGCACTTACTCTTTTGAGTCGCTCGAAATGACTCCAAAGAGTAGAGTGTGAGACGAAGGAAGAGAGAATGTCCGCGCGGCATATTGAATTTGTCAAATTCTCATTTGCATCAAACAAGTATGGTCTTTTAAGGGATTTTTAAAATTTTATGATTTTTTTTAAAAAGCTTTCTTCTTGTTTTTGAAAAGTTGTGAAGCTATGCTTGATTTTTAGACATGCTTCCACTTTATATGGACTTTAATTTTTTAATAGAAGTGAGCCTTTAGTCAAATGAAGAAGCTAATTAGGTTCTTCTACACTTTAAAAGTAGACAATAAATAACCTGGTTCCTTTGGTGTTTTCGACTTCATGCTGATTAGTGATTAGCTGATTAGTGACCCATACACCGGGTACTACAAATTAGATACGACTGTAACTTTTTTCCCAGACATTACTTAAAACTGTTTTTAAACTAAAATGTTCGTCATGAGCTTCTCTACGTTCCTGTGGTTGGATAAGTATCAGTTTTTATGAAAATAAGAATGAAATGAAGCAAAGATCTCTAAAATGTGAGTTTTAAAAATCACAGTTATTTTACAAAAACGCCCGTAACTTTCATTATATTATTTTATGAGATCACATTTCGTGGCAGTAGAATAACACATTCTGCGCTACAAAATAATGTGTGATTTTATCCTACATGCCTTTCAGACAGACTCAAAAAAAATTTAAAGCCTCTGGGGGATATTAAAGATTTTTAAGATTATGTTTAGATACCATATTGTTATCACTGCAACACCCTGTTCTGACCATTCATTATTCCGTGTTCTACTAAGCATCTTAGAATCGTTTTAAAATATCTTGTCCTATTTGTGCAAAAAATCAAAAGCGCGAATTTGAATTTTTCGTCAAAAATTTTTAGTAATGTTTCATATTTTTTGTTCATACTTTGAGCTGGTTCATGACGAAATCATGATCTATGGCTTTTTGTATCTAAGCGAACAAGCTTTCTTATGCATATTTACTTTATTATCAATCAATTATCAATATTATCAAATAATTATCAATTGAGTAATTAATGGTTGAATAACGTTCTAAACACCACCCAATTAGTTCACTTAACTTTCTCCCGGGTCTAGTGCTTCGAAAGTATATAAGCTAGAAAGAAAAACGGTGCCTCATTCGACGCCGCCACATTGTCAAGATTTTTTGTTGTATAAACTCATTCACACCATTATACTCATTTGATAATTATACATAATAAAGCATAGATACATCACGCCACAGCAATTTAGAACCAGTTTTTTATGTGAAATCTAATTTATAATCAAATCTTGAAAAAAATCACAGAAAAACAGATTATTATAGAAGATTTCATTAAAATATAATTTCAAAAATTGTAAAGTAGTTTTGAAATGCTTTTTGTCTCAAAATTCGTGATGTGTTATAATTAAGTAAATATGCATAAAAAAAGCTTGTTCGCTTAGCTACAAAAGCCATAGATCATGATTCGTCATGAACCAGCTCAAAGTATGAACAAAAATATGAAACATTTACTAAAATTTTGACGAAAAATTCAAATTCGCGCCTTTTGAATGTTTTTGCACAAATAGGACTGTAGTACTTTTGTTTCATTATTCAGCCAACCAATGAAATAAGATCAAGCTTTGCGTAAAATAGAGAGACGGCTGACATATTACACTTGGTTTCAAAAATCGGCCCTAGTATAGAATACAGCCTACCCCCTCGCCACTTCCATTAAATTTTTGCTTGTAAAATCATAGTAAAAAGGATCTAACTGTTAGTCCCAGACTCCACAAAAAATGCGTAAGACCTTTTTAGTCCCGGCTAAACATACGCTAGGTTACTGTGCCTAATCCTCAAAAACAGTAGTTGCAGCAATTTGGGAAGGGAGGCCGGGGCATGGTTATTCTAATGCTAATGCCCAAAATCTAACATAAATTTTTAACTTTTTCACGGGTATCAATCAAAATCATCGAAATAATTATCATTCAATGAACATTTTGATCGATAGTTTAAAAATTTGTGTGGTGGTATTCTTAATACGAATAATAATCTCCTTTGAATATTCCAAAAGCATCAAAATTTGACGTGAAAGTGCAGTATTTGGGTCTGCGCCATTAGTTCCCATATAGGACAGTGCGTGTAGAACATCACTCAAGTTCGTTCCCGCCTACCAGCACACTATTTTTAATTTTTAAAGATATTTTACAGTTGTTTTTACCAATATGTCCTGAAAAATACCAACGATTCTGATTTTACCAGTCATTTTCAAAAAAACCACGCAATTTTCCATACAAATACGTAAAACACTTTCTCGCGCACTGTCCCTTACATGGGACAACTTCAAACATGTTTTTTCTCAGCGACAACCTACAATTTTGATGTCAGGCTTTTTTTAAATTAATAGTACGCGGCTGATTATTATTGTTTCTGAAAGAAATAAATTATTTTGCCCTCAGACATGAGAAATTTTTTTAAAACGTGTATATTGGCCTTTTGGACTCGATAGCATTTTGAGATTAAATAAATATGTTCGTTTTTTTCTGTAACGAACAAATTTCACCCCTTTATACAACTTGGTAAAAAAACATATTGAAAAAATGGATCATTTTGTCGAGAAAAATGGAATTTTTAAATTTGTTCCATATATGGGACAGTGCGTATTTGACTGTTAAAAGTGCAAAATTGGAAAAAGTCGGATTTGGTCATTTTGTAGGCATTTTTTAAGTCCGCTTCCAACTTATTGGTCAACAGTTATTGAAACATCAGAAGATTTGTGAGAAAAATTTGATTAGCATTGAAAAACACAACATGTTAAATCAAAACAGCAGAGAAGTTAACACCTTTATTTAACCTCAAGAAGTAGAAAAAGGTATTTGAGTCCGTCCTAAGTACACTAGCCTATATTGCTCTTTAGTACAATCAAAAAAATAAAGAGGATCAAGGCATTTGACAAATTTTGTTAAAAATAATAGAACTACTTAACTAGCTCTTTTTTTCTTGCCACATACGCTGTGGCAAGCCACAGCCCGAAAGACAGGTAACCACTGCTGCAAATTTTGTAATTCGGCGCCACACCGGGCACGGGCCTAGAATACCTAGCACCGCACCGGCACCGACCTTTAAAATTCGGTACTGGGCACCGCACCAAAACTCAATTTTTAAAATGCGACACCGGCACCGATGCACCGACAGAAAAAAATTAAGCTTAAGAAAAAAATTTTTGGCTTTGTCTCCCTTAAAAAATTCTAAGAAATTTTGCTATGTTGTCATATTTTAACGATAACAATTATGTGACGAAAAGTAAGACCAAATGAAAAAAAATTTTTTTACCATATTTTTTATAGGCACAAAAACGATATTGGGACCAGTAAGATGGTTGTCAGTAGTCTCTTGCAGAATGATGCTTTGTTTCTTCTGATTAGAGTGAGAAAGCAGAAATTGGTGAGGGGATGGACTAAGCTTTCTGGAGCAAGGATAGGTAAAAAGAATTTTGATGACTAGCAGAGTAATAGAAGGTTTTTCGCTGGAATAAGGCTATCTTTTGAAATTACATCTTTCATTGTGCAGACTAGTTGATGACCAAATTTCAAATTAATTTAATACATAGGGTATTCAATAAAAAAATTGTGATGTCGATAGACATCTAATCGACATTCAAGACTTGAAATTAGATTATATTCCCACTTTATGGATTCAGTTTAGGAATCACAGGGGAACCTGAAGGGAACGCTGTAGGGAAACTGAACTTACTCGGGCTCCATCTGAACAGCTAAGGGATTTGGCACCCTCGCCCGTCATTTGTTACCAACTAGTGGGTTAAGATGTCGATTGTGAAAGGCAATTGCGATTTAAACTGGTTGGTATAAGACATTTGGCTTGAGCTAAACCGATTTCCGAATGTTGTTTGTAAAGATTTTCAGAAAATCTTTACAGAAAGCTATAAATAAATGGAGGGAGTTTCAAATTGACCCCTGTTAGACAGGGAAGATTGAATTTTTTCGGCGTTTGAAGGTTAATAGACTAATTTGCCCTTAGTGAAAAGTTGCTCGCATATTATTTTGAAAGGTAGATGTGAAAAAAAAAACAGTACACACTAAAGCTAAGATTGCATTACCGTATTCCTCTATTACCTCTCCATGGGAAGTTATTATCAATTCTCAAAATCGGAAAAAATCGAGGTCAATTTTAGATTTTCGAGTGCTCAACCAAAATATGAAAAGTGTGATATGGTAAACTCGTGGTAACTAAGAAAACGCAAAAAAAAAAGATTTGGCGAAATGTTTTGCTCTAGCTGAGATATGAAGTCCGTAAGATGGGGAGTTTGTTAGAGCATGGGGAGTTTATGAAAAAATTACAGTATACGGTATATTAATATAAAATTAAGTTACAAAAAAATTGCTGAATAATATAAAAAAATGAAAGACAGATAAAAATTAGAGATAACAGGGATTTAAAGGGGGGGGGGGTGGAGGAGATGGACCTTATATACCATCGCCCCTAGGTCACAGGTTCGACTACCACTGTGTGCAAATCCTGTTTTTTCTATCCTTTTATCACTAGTTCAGTGTCCAAATGTAGTTAAGATTCGTGCTTTCCATTTGAGCTATGATACAGGAGAAACAAACGTAATTTAACGTTAGAGCTAGAATTCTAAAAACCCGATGATTCCATTCCATGACATCCTACCCAGGAGATTCCCAAAGTTTTCGGTAGTATCCTGGAACTGATGTTTTTCCCAATTTAATTTACATACTCATTTGCAACCTTACACTCAAAATGTAGCCCTGCTTCTTGACGTTCATTTCAGCGATACGGTTGTATAAAAATCATATTAATTTAAATCACGCAAAAATGTCAGTTCTAAATAATACTGAAATCCTACCCTCAATAGTACTTATTTATTCCGGGTCAATCCTTCGCTCGCTTCCGTGATTTTTCTGAAGTGATTTGGTGTGTAAAAATTTCTATCTTGTTCCCCATGAAATTCTGACTCCAGAAAACTCACTAAACGCGTGGAAAATGAATAAAATTGTTGGAGCTCAGGCTATATTAGTCCAAGTACGCATCATTTAGCTGGTTTCCTTTAATTTGTGTCATTTGCTCAAAATCGCTGAATTGAGGCAGTGTACTGACAGCAAAGCAGTGGATATAGTGGCATCGATGCTCGAATGATTTTTGGACCTGAAAGTCAAAAAAACTTACTAAAAAAGTAAACTAAAAACCGCCAGAGGGACTGAACCCGACAACAGGAGATGCGTATATAAAGTTACCCCTTCCCTTTAAGAATTTTACTTAAAAATAAATGATCTCGCATAATAAACTTTTTAAAATTTATCAATCAACACCAAATAAACAAGATGATACTAATGAGAAAAATAAATTTATATAAAATTTTGAAATTTTCCTTTTTGGGAGAATAAAAAGAATGTCTTTTATTGACGAATATCAAAAAAAGTTGATCACAAAGCTACAAATTTCTGATCTATTTAGGTAAAAGGCAGTAAATAAACTTGAACAATGTTTTCAAGTTGTTTCTAAACAGCCTTGTTGAATAAAGTAGCGCGTGCTTTTTCTTTGTTCGCCTTTCAATAAAATCAGTGGCCCAACCTTACAGAAATAAATGGCAAGGCAATAGCCTATCAAACCAACAGATAAAAAGAGATCAATAATTTTTTATCTAGCGAAAATATATTAGATTAAAGCATTTCTCTGCTGACTTTTACAGAAAAAATACAACAACACAGACTAAATATTTGTTTCATTATTTAGAATATCGATTAAGTATTTGAAAAAAAAATTCCGGGATGCGTCGAAACTAGAGAAATAATCGAATCGACAAACGAATCAAAATGTGAACAATTAACTCCATTATGGGGAGTTATTTTCAATCCCTGAGAAATATTGAAATTGTATATCAAAGATAGCTCCGACTCCGAAAACCTACTCGAAAAACAAGGAAGGGAGGGGTCTATTAGAGGAAATATGATATCTTAAAATTTCAGCATATTGGCTGTGAAAAAAAAACTATGTCACAATGAGAGTGACAAGAATTTTCATCACTTTAACTCATCCAACTTCAATCATCTGTTAAGCGCCTAATGAAGACTAAATATTTCTCTCATTATTTGAAATATTTATGTTGTAGTGCATTTTAAGAGCCAGAAAATCTTAAAACAAAATGACTTTCGAAAATATAAGTGTTGAGGTATAACCTTTTTGAAAAAACCCCACAAAATTCAAATTTTTCTATTTTTCGAATGTTGGTCATTTTTTGTTTGTTTCCAAATGTCATATCTCACCCTTCTTTCTTCCAAAATCATTCCATTTGCGAAGCTCTTTGTTTGCGCTGCAATATATTGCTAAGATGTCTTGACACAGTTTAACACTCAAAAGAACTTTTCCTCAGCTGAAATGACAAAAAAGTTTGCCAACTTTTCAAAAGTGACCTTAGATGTGTTTCTAGCTGAGTGATGACTATACTAAACGTGTACCAAAGGTGTCAAAACCGGTAACTTTGCCGGTCCCTTGAAATCGTTATAACGAGTTCAACTGTAACATATTTCACTGTTTTTTAATTTTGTGAATTTTATGGATTATCCTTGTAATAAAGGGTGGCGCAACTTTTTTCGCCCTAGTTAATTTTTGACAAAACTTTTTGAATTGTTGTGTTTTGAAAGATTTTGATTTTGTTAGATAGAGAGACTCTGGCAAATTGTTTGGTACCAAACATTTATTCTTCATCTTAACTTTGTTGCCAATTACGACCTTTCTAAAATGTGTCGTTTCAGATGCCTTATTCGCCTGAAGATCGAGCAAAGTGCGCGGGAATGGTTTATCGAGGAAGGGAAAAGCGTGGAAAACTTCCAGTTTGGTTGGACGGTCAAAATTCCCTGCGATATCTTTTCTAAAAATCCAACTATAAAACCAGGGCGCCCAAGTTGGCTGATTCTCAGCCATTGGCTGATTTTGGCCCTCGATGCTGATGATTTTTTATGTTGATTTCTGATTTTGGCTGATTTCGGAATATTTTCGCCGATTTGGTCTGATTTTTGCCATTTCTATGAAGTATTGATAAAAAGAAACCTTTCTATTGAAAAGTTTACCCTACATATTTATTTCATTTGTGCTCTGACTTCAAGGATAGACCGTATGGAAATGTAACTGGTAGATAAAAAGTTTTTGGCGGACTTTTTTATATATTGCAAGTCAAAAATTCCAATTATACAGAAACGTAGCCATGCTCTCTCCTTTTCAAATGGCATATTGGGACTCAGCTTCATTATTTTGGATAAGTCAAAACCAGCTCCAAAAACTTGCGATATTATTTTAGGAAGTTTACTAGCTTCTCATCGTTGAGTGATCAAATGTTTAATTGAATCTCAAGCGCCACGGAAACCTCTTATCATCATGATGTAGCGCAGCTCAAAAGCTACAAATCCAATGTCACCGAATAATTTTTTTCAGATTCGAGTGTTAAGATATGGCCTTTTGGAAAAAATCAATCGCTTCAAAAATGGCCAAAATCGAATTTTTTCCGATTTTCACGGGGTTTTGCCACTTTTTGAAGCATTGATTTTTTCAAAAAAAAACCATATCTTAACACTCTGATTTAAAAAAATCATTCATGACATGTGTTTCGTAGCTCTTGAGCTGCGCTAGAACATGATGTTTAATGTTTTTTTGACGCTTCGAATTTAACATGAAATTTGAACGCTGAAAGTGATAAAAATGCTTGTCAACTTCTTAAAATAACCGCACAACTGTTTGGAACTGACTGGTGACTTTTTCGAAATAATGTAGCTAAGTTCAATATGCCATTTGAAAGAGAAGCTGCGAGGCTACATTCCTGTATAATTGGAGTTTTTGACTTGCAATGTTTGTATTTTAAAAAGTGAGCTCAAAAATCCGCCATGGACTTTTGTCCACCAGTTACAAATGTCTTATCGCCGATAGAAATTGTCAAATGATGTTCGAGGTTGGCAGAAATTAGTAGTTATACTGTTTTTTGTTGTTGATTTATCCCGAATAAAGCAATTTTTGTAAGAATTTATGTGTGGCTGACTTTTGGCTGATTTTCGGAATTTTTGGATGATTTTTGACCCCATATGCTGATTTTTTGAAATCTTTTGGCTGATTTCAAGGTCCTCCTACTTGGGCCCTGTATAAAACAATGCTGCCTTCAAATAGCTTGTGCGCTCATAGGCGGTTTGTTTCGCTAATTCTGTCGCTCCATCAGACCATGTGGTTTTACCAGAAAATATACCGTAAATTTCGATAGAAAAACGAGTGAAAGATAAACTTAAAATTTGTATGCTGCCAATTTTCCACAAAACTAATTATTTTATATAATTTAGACGTTAAATTTATACACGCGTAGAAAAAAGTTTTAAAAAATTGTAGTCTTCTAGTAGTCCACAACTAGAAATGATAAAATTACGGAAATCCGATTTCTTTGTTTATAATTTATATTTTTTTAGAATAATGGTTTTTTACTGTAAAATTAGTTTTTATTGTGTATTTTATCCTATTCACAAACATTAATAAAAATTCAAATATGATATATTGAATAAAAATGATTGTGTTGTGAAATTTTTGTCATTTTTTTATTATTTTATTGTTCATATGTTAGTTGCTCATAAAAATCGAATTGAAAAGTGTCTTTATGCTTTACAAGCTTTTAAAACTATAGTAATAAATTTTTAAATTTTTTTTTCACATTAGCAACATATGGCTTTTATCTGATTAATAATAATAATTTACATTAACTTCTTCCTTGTTAGTTATTCACAAATTAATGTTGATTTATTTGCTCCGCCTTTTATAGAACTTTTATAAAACTAGGCCGATCCAGTTAACCCAGCCATAAAAAATTCAGTTTTATATTTTTACTTAAAATATATTTCCATTGAAAATTTGTTTTGATTTATAGACTTTTTGGCAGTCAAATTAAAAAATTATTGTTAAAGTATGTGTTTTACCTCTTTCTTTCCTCATAACTCACGACCTTCTATGAACCCAATGATAAGTTAGAATTTTTAAGTTTTTTAAATTTTTCAAGCTAAACTGTAGTTGACAATCATGTTGCGCAAAATAATTTATTTATTTACCTGTCGAGTCTTGTGTTTGTAAAATCAAAAGCTAGCTCCGTGTAAAATAAAAACTTAACACGTGTAAGAATTAAACAAACACTAATCGAGTCCCTACTTAAAAAAGGTATGAAAGAATTTCGACTTGCTATTGCTTTTTATTGTAAGTTTTAGAAAAAGCAACACCTAGAAACGTCGTATTTTTAAATGTCGTTTCGGGATACAAGCAATATGTATGCAAACCATAGTTTCTTCATGCGGACCTTTTTTTATTTAAAGAGTGTTTAAAAATGTTTCTATTGTCGTGTTGACACAAAAAAAGTAGTTTAGAGAGGGGTTTCAGTAACTTTTCGAAAAAATTTGGGGTGGCTCGGTAAAGTGCAAAACTACCCACTTTCGTTTTGGGTGGTTCGGAAAATAAACGTGTCCCTCTGATTAAGGCGCCCCTCCCCATTCTAAGACTATGCGAAAAAACGCGCCAACGCGTTGATCTATCAAACTTCAATTTTTGAAGAGTTTTCGAAGAAGTTTAGCAGTTCTGATATCATTATTCCTAACCCAACTTCGATTTCTGTTCAAGTTTGTGCAAGACTATCTCTTTGATGACTTGCGTCCTCCCTTTAAATTCGTAGCTTATTTTTTAATCAAATCTTTTAGAAATACTTCTATTAGTCAAAGCTGCCTTCATGGATTTGTAAATTTAAAGAAAGTGAAGTAGTGCGGTGAGTATATATATTTTCAAATTGAAGATCAGCTGAGAATGCAAATTTTTTTTAAAGTTTACTTAAAACTTGTTTGAAAACACTCCAAAGCAAGTTAATATTTCTGATTTTTTTGTTTTAAATAAAGTTTTTTTTGCAATTCTGTTACCAAAATCAAAGCCTCTAAATCTGTCGCTTTTATCATCTTTGATGCAAAAAAGCCAACTATACAGGGTTGCTAACTCAATATTTTGAAAAATGTACATTTGGCCAAAAAAATTTGGTCATTTTTCGTCAAAAAATGCCATTTTTATCCGGTGCTTATTGATTTTTGAGCGCCGAAAAAGACTTTGACGTTGAACGTTAAAAATAAAAAATATTTCAGGTCTCCAAAAAAGTAAAAATGTTTTTTAAAAGTACATTTCGATACCCTGCAACTACATATTATAATTTTCAAAAATGAACAAAATACAGTCGAACCTCCATATAACATAATTCAAGGGACCGCCAAAAACCTTATGTTATATAGAGGTTATGTTATATAAAGTAGCCATCCCGAAAATAAAATCAACTATAGAAAACAATAGATTCGAAAGAATGGTAATTTCGATTCCTCACCACCTTAATGTAAACAAATTTCTTATATAGACTGAATAAATCTGATTTTAGAGAATTTACTGATTTTTTGAGAATTTAATAGATTTATGTTATATAGAGAGCCTTTTATTCGGCAAGAGCCAGAAAAAATGTATATTATAGGAGTTTTATGTTATATAGAGGTTCACTTTGTTTTATTTCAATCAGACCAACCAAACTGATTTTCTCAGTTATGTACCGTAATTCCTCTAATAAGCCACCCCCTCTGGTTCAAAATCGTGTTCTTGGCATTGTGTTTTTGACCATTTTTTGAAGACTCCTCTTTGGCAAGTTACCCCTCAATTTGTAGCCAGTGAGATGAGCTACAAAATAGATGGTGACTTGCCTAACAGTGGTTTCAAACATAGGTCAAAAACACAATGCCAGAAACCCGTTTTTGAATTTAGGGGGGGGGCGGCTTATTAGAGGAATTACGGTATATAAGAGTTTTATGTTGTATAAAGTTATGTTATAGACAGGTTCGACTGTACTCGAAATCTTTTTTTACTTTTGTGCATGGTTCAATACAAAAAGAAAAAAACGATTAAGAAATTAAAGCAGCTGGTTAAAAAAACATTCAAAAGTAGCAAAAGCTTACAAAAAAGTTTTACCGGTCAACTATTTACAGTGATCTGACGTACTATAACACTCTATGTTAGCCCAGGTGATTCTATTACGGCCATAAGACAAGCTTACAACGCCTTAGCTTCTGGCTGTACTTGGGCATCGCCCAGCAAGGTAACACCAAGCAGAAAGCTGTTCAACGAGCTTTTTG
>SADC01000108.1:0-225461 GCA_004194705.1 Ditylenchus dipsaci | reverse complement strand
CGTCACCCGACGGCCGGTCCAAGGTGTGACGGATTATCGAGAGTTGACTGTATAAGAAAAAAATAATAATATAAGATCAAATAAATTAAAATGGGTGTATCGGTATGTGTCCGTGGGTTTCGCCATACCGACTAGAATGAATTTCGTGCCAGAGGTTCTCTATCTAGTTTAAAAAAAATTTACCATACAATGAACAAAACTGCATCCGTGATAATTCTAATAGAAGCCCCCTCTCTAATAGAAGCCCCCCCCTGTTTTGACTAAGATTTCAGAGTTAAGGCCATTTTAATTTGGGGTTGAAAATTATGTGCCCCGGGCTTCTATTAGAACTTATGTAAGTTGGCGCGATTGCACAGGTCGCTTGTTAAAAATTGTTTACCGAAATATTTGTCAAAATTTAGTGAAAGTGCTACAGCTTTCATTGTGTTATAGTGAAGTCTAGTTAAGAAATTTCTAGCGGAGTAAATATAGAGATGATTTATTTAGAAGGTTTAACTTTTAAAGTCAACTTTGGGGGTTTTTTTTAATTTGGGTTACAACTAAATATTTGTGTGGAAAGTTTTAAAGTGTCAGTTTTGTTTGAAATGCACTATTGTGATCTATTTCATTAGTCAAAACAAATTACATAAATAATTGAATATCATCTTCCTGGTAGGTAAGCCAGAAATCGACTAAAATAGAACATAAAATTAACTGATATTTTCAAATATGTATAAAACGGAAAATTGCCACCTTTTGTAAAGATGTGCCCTGTTTATGTTCAATTTATGGTTTAGATGACATTCATGCTATGACATCTAGCTGTAGCTATAAAGAAGGACATTTTACAAAAGGTGGCAACATTTTCACAAAAAAGACACTTTTTTAAATCATTATTAAGAGCTGAAATCAAATATTCAAATATTCGAAAAAATATAGTCTTAAAAACTCACATAGTTCTTGTACCAAATGCCTTCTCCGCGATTTCTCGTAAGACAACACTTCGAATACGCCAATGAGTGCGCCAGTAATCACATGGAGCCAAGTAATATGATGTATTCCCAAATCTATCACACTTGAAAACTAAGTCATTTTCTTCATTTTTAGAGTATTCATCCACCTGCAACAAAACATAACTATTTTGACAGAAAAATAATTTGCTTAAAATTTTTACAACTTTATGTATAATTGCTAGGTGGAAATTAATTGTTACACAGCAACCGTAAATAAGCATTAAAACTATTAGACTAATTTCAGCTGCTAACGTAATGGGTGGATTTCGAATAAAAATTGCCTGAGTCCCACCGATGGATTTTTTCTTATTTATTTCCAATTGGTAGGCGTAGTCGCAAGGTAGGACTTAAAAAATTAATAGAGACTTTAAATAAGTTTCACTTATTTGTTTAAATACTAAAGAAGGACTGAAAATTATAAAAAAAAATTAACAGCGAGGACCAAGGCAATTTTTTCACTCCAAAAAATATACAGCCCTAGATTTGAACTTTTGTTTGTGAAAGTTTTTAAAATTATATTGAAGAACTATTGGGTTCAATAAAATGGTGATTTTAAACTTTTAAATTTGTGGCTTCTATCAGACGACTTACCTCTAATAACGACAACCCTCAACGTTGAGGGGCTGTGCATACGGCTTATCGAATATATAAACTTTTCGCAATCAAATTTTCTCTTGATTTTTCTAGTGTTTTTTTTGTCGTCCATGGAAAAAGTAGTACCGAGTAAATTGCTTACTTGAAATCTAAATACTCTCTTTGTCTTCTTTGCAGTTCAGCGCTGTGAGTAGAATTTGTTTCCAGTAAAATATCTGCTAATTTCTCGCAGAACAAATAGTAAATTGTATGTAAAGAAGCAGTTACATCTTTTATCGACGAAATGGATCTAATAGTACAGTAAAAAGTCTCAAGTGCTAAATTGTATTTTTAAATCTTATCACTTCGAAGATTTATCAAAAAAAACTAACAGTAAACAACCTTTAAGTACTGCATAACATTTTCAACAGAAAATGAAATTTCAGTTGCGAACTCTAGATTCTAAAAAGAAGAATGAGAAAAAACTATGCACAAAAATGTTTTAACAGCTTACTCTTAGAGGCATGTCTCGTTCAAACGAGATAAAATGTTTAATAAAATAGCACTTCCGTTTTCATCTCCACAATAAAACTAAAACTAAAATTGAATTTTTTAAAAAAAGTTGAGAAAAGGCAACCTTAAAATTTTCCGATTCTTGGAGGCTTGCAATTTAAACCCACTGGTGGATCTATTGGGGTAAATGTGGTATTTTTGAAAACCTACATTATCTAAAGACCAGTATACGTTGACATCACCTTCAGTGATGATAACCAATCTCAGCGAAGATAACTGTTGGAGCAGGTAAAGACATTCTAAGTCCTTTATGTGATTATCAAACATGTGAAGCTCTAAATGTTCCAGCTGTAACATATTCTTTGAAATAAGCTGGAGCGTTTCCTAAAAAAATAATATATAACAAACAGTTAACTTGATACAGCTAACTCGAAATTTTAAAATAAAAGTCATTTGGTCAAAAGGTATCGTTTCATTCAGTGCTTATGGGGTTTTCGAATACCGAAAACAAAGATTTGACGTAAAATCTCATGGGTCTCAAATAAAAAACAAATATTTGAAAAACACGAGATTTTCAAGTTTTTGAGGCAAAATTTGATTAAGTTATTTGATTTTTGAGCATGCGATTTTTCAGAAATCCCCTTTTAAAGAACACATGTAACAAAAGTCAGCTATTTTTTATTCAATTACCCGATCAAGTTTGTATCCTAACTTCAATGCTTTAACAGAGTTAGTGATGGATGTGAACAATTGGTTGCAGTAGGGAAAGTTGAAGTCTAAAATATTAACAAAAGTTATTGCAAGTTACTTTTTTCAAATTTTGAATATTTTACTCTCTTACAAAAGCTAAAAAATAATATTAAATTTTAGTTTTTATTGTCAAAAATCATCTTCTGTGACTCAATCTACGGTATAATCAAAAAAAAACGAAAATTAAGAAAAATTAAGCAGCTTGATTATACGTGTTTTTGCTTAAAAAGAAATTCTAGATGTTGTATTTAAAGTTCCACTGAGATCTCTGACTAAGCTTGCAAAAGATGGCGAAATTGGGATTAAACACAAAAGTGGCGACTATATAGAGACGCCAATTTGACGAAATCGTCAATATCACGGAAATTTTTGCCAGTTTTTAAAGTATTTGTCAAATCAATTATCGATTATTTGTTAATTTATGTGACGACACATGAAAAAACTGCACTTGTTGGGCACACACTTGTATGAGCATATTTTGAAAATTTTGCTCTACATCAAAAAGAGGTCATTGGTAGCACTGTTAATATCGGCACCTGATAAATTTAGGCAAATGTTTTGAGCATATGTTTCGAGAATCCCCAGCTCGGGGCCGTAGCTAAATAAAAGTAACTTAGACACCGGGCTATGAATAAGACATTAGTCATTTAAAACTTTGTAAATGTTAATTTAAAAGATAATTTCACGGTATACTAGCTATATAGACAGGTTTAAATGACTAATTGTTTTATTCCTAGCCCAGCGCCGACTTTTAAGCTACCTTATTTTGCTAGGGCACCGGGCTGGGAATATTAATATCTGCTTAAAACAGATTCCGGAATCTAGCCGGTGTCGGGATTAACAGAACTGTCTAGCAGTTTCTCAAACTCTTACCTCATGAGCTGTTCCAGCAGCAAATGGTTTCTCTGACATATCTACTGATATGTCTTTCAGCAAAAGATAGAAATTTTAGGTGAGGCAGTGTTTAAGCAAGTGACTATACAGAACCTCCTCTGGTGGGTTTCACGGTAATAGCCATCAGCTATTTGTAAATATTGTAGATTGGATGTAACAATTGGTGTTAGTTGGCTTTGCTTGTCTGCTTGAAAAGTTGAAACACATCACCTACTTGAAGGCATTCTAATTGGGTAGATTTGCAGACGATTTGTTTAAATAAATTCTGATCTTTTCTTTCTAAATTTTTTGCAATGAATCTTTCATTTAGCTTTTTAATTGAATGATCGCATTGTAGCCAGCGTCAGATGATAGTCAGATCAAGATGATCGTTAAATCGAATGTTTACTGCATAAATATGGCTTAAAGTTATCGCACAAGGTGGCGCACGTATTTTTCACTATTTTAACACTGGAAGTCCTGACTGTAAAACCAGCATATTTTGGCGCGAAATTCACGGAGAGTATAAATCTGCAAACTGTTTTTTACACAAAGGCAGTTTGGCTCGATCTTCGACCGATTTCTGAACGGCGTCAAACATGACTTCGGTATGTATATAAATCAGCTAGTAATCAAATATTTTACATACACTTACATAATTTCAATAATTCTCAAGAAAGCGCAGGAAATCGGCTTTCAGATGACACACCTTTCAGGTGTTTATGATAACTAAATGTGAAACTTTTAGCTTAAAGAAACAATTGTGTTGCTTTTCAAACGCTTTTTTGACTTAAATATGCAAAATTAAGTGTGATAGAGCCGTTTCTTCAGCAAACCCACATACCATTGAAAGAGCAAACAAAAATGCACCACAAATCACTTCAAAGTATGACAAAACAAAGTCTTTATAGGTTTAAGCAACCGTTTTCAAAAAAAATTAACATATATTTGCTAAAGCAATTTTGACGGAAAACTTTATCCTCGCTAAACTAACCTGGAATTCTGACTCAGGAATCGTGTTCAGCACAGTCGGTTTTCATATAGAACTGCTCTTAAAACTTAAAAATCATTGTCGAAAATTCAAATTCCTTTTGATACAATAATTATTCAAATATCGAATTTTCTTAAAAAATTCAAATATTTTTTGTCTTGAGAGGAAATCGAATTTTGACGAGGATTTAAGATTGGCCCCTAAAACGAATAAGTACCGGATATTTGAACACTCCGTGAAATTCTGTACCAGAATGTGCTCGTCTCACAGTCACGCCAAGGTGTGTTAAAAGCAATTTTAATTATCTAAAAGCCCAACTATGAGCAGCTCCTTTTTGAAAAATATAAAAGTTCGATCAAAATATTTATTTAAAATAGTCGGCTATGCATTATTTTCCACCTTGGTCCCCCTGTTGATTTTTTGTGATTTTTTAGACTTTAGGGTTACACAAGAGTATGAAGAACTCAAGAATATCGTAGACTTAACAGTTTTATTTTATCCGACGTTGTAATTTAGCTATTTTATTCTAAAATTAGTTTTATAATTATTATCGAAAAAACTTACACTAACTTTGATAACCAAAGAAATCAGGTGAGAAGAGAAATGTTTATCAACTAATTGCAAATGCCAAGTATCCAAAGGCTTATCTATCCTGAGGTGTTTTAAATGAGGCATAAACCGAAAGTAACGTCCGAATCTAGTTTCCACACCAATGCCTTGTAAATGCAACTCTGTAAGATAGGGTCCAAACGTTGGATTATGGCTGAGAAGGCACCTAGCTGAATTTTTAAGTAAGTTAAACCAGGGCCTCTATCTCTAAACTTCAAAATCACAAAAATCTCGGTGGTTGAAAGCTGTTAAGGAGATAGTCTCGACACAAAAGGATTATCCAAGTTTCGTGTTTTTTAACTTTGGGTTTTTAGCCGTATTTTGGCGACAACTCGGAGTTTTGATGTTACAAAACTTGTGCAGAATTAACATTTGGATTAGCATCATCCATATCAGAATTACATAATTTTTTCGAAAAATAAAATAACAAAAATGGAAAAGGAAAATACCCATCGAAACAGCTTGATTAGTTTTAATTTTAAAGAATTTAAAGAATAAGCAGTAAGGATATCACTTACAGATCTTGATGGTCGAGGATGTTTGTAAAGTTCTTTGTTTCTGAGCAAGTCTTCTCTTGCATCCTTCCAAGGCTCTTTTAAACAAAGCATTTTGCGGGTGAACTTCAATCTTTTGACCTTTTTCCAGGCATGCAGTCTGCCTGCAAGTTGCCAATAACTGCATACTCTTTCTATTTGGACACGTTGGCGGTAGTTAAGATGCGAATATATGGGCCTAAATAAGTTCATGATATTTTCCGACACATGAAATTTACTAAATAATGAATTTTTAAGCTAAAAATATTGGACATATGCTAAATTAGATAACATACAAAAACGATTAAACTATATATTTTGGTTTTTGTGTTATTTTATTAATCTGACTTTTCCGGCAATTAGGCAATTTTTTAAAACCGTTGTATTTTGGAAACCGTCTATTTTGATAACCATTATTTTGAAAACCGTCATTTTTTAAATCCGCTATTTGAAAAGCCGTTATATTTTGAAAACCGTCTATTTCGCAAAACCCCTATTTTGTAATGACGATACCGCCCTAATTATTATAGCTTATTAGAAAGCTAGGATCTGGGGCTACATAATGTTGTAGAGATAAAAATCAAATTATGTTGAAACAAGGTAGAGAATTCAACTTAAAAATTAGGCACCAGATTTACGACAAAAAGGCGCCATTTTGCAATTCAACCAACAAAAGTAGAGGGAAATGAAAATTTTGGGATACTGCATATTTGTAAGGCGCTAAACATACAGTCGAACCTCTCATTAACACTCTCCCTCATTAACATACGGCTGGCTAATCTTTGGTTGGTTTGATTGAAATTAAGGCAAAATGACCTCCCCATTAACATACACTCCCATTAACATATACCTCTCATTAACATACGGCCGGTCCGGTCCGCTCTAACAATTGGCTCTCCATTAACATACAGTCGAAATTTTTTTCGAATTCAATCCTGTTTCTACGAAAACAATTCTACAAAATCTCAATTTTTTTTATGAAAATTTCGAAAAAGCTTGGGGGCCAAGGCAAATTTTTTTAATAAAAAAAAAAATTTGTCTTGGTCTCCCCCTGTTCTAAATTTCTTATAGAAAAATTGCCTTGGTCTCTCAAGCTGATTTAACTGAGGGGTGTGTTCCGAAATTGACTATGGGTGTGTGTTCCGAAAGTGGCCATATAATTGAACGGACTCTCCTATTAACATACACTAAGCCAAATTATAGAATCTGGATCTCTCATTAACATACGGCAAGTCCCGGTCCAAAGGTGTATGTTAAAGAGAGGTTTGACTGTATAGAAAATAATTTTGTTATGATTGTGGGATTGATGGAAATGACTAGTCTGGTATTACTAGTTTTAATTCCAATAATAAAAAATGTCGAAAATATAGCTTCAAACTTTTTAGCCGCATTTTAACCTCTAAAATGCTTTAAATTCCAAAGTTTACAATACCAAAATTTCCAGTGAAAAACTATTCATCTTTGTTTGTTCTATGTAGAGAAGTAAATTATTTAGAAATAATTTTATTCGTTCAAAATAAAAAATTTAAAAAATTATAAATATGCAAGTGAAAATATTTTTGACTCATTCTTTGAGAATGAAAGGGAAAAAGACTTGTTGGGTTAAAAAATCAATATAGAAAAAGACAGGGACATTAGAGAAAAAGGCGACTTTCTACGTGCTGATAAAATACGAATTTAAAGCTTGCAGTTCGTCGAACAATTAGTCAACAGATTTTTCCAACTTCTTTAAAACCCTACCTAAATTTGAATTAAAATTACAGGGTGACAGGTGTACACCAGGGCACGACCCGGCCGAAAAAAACTTTAAGCCCGGCCCGGTATATTTAATCTATCCAAAAAGTTCCGAAAAATCGCATGCTATATGTCAAAATGACGGCTTATATCTCCTCTTTCGAATGAGTGTAAGTTTTGCTGTCTTTAAACAAATAGTCGAACAAACAGTCGAACGTCCCAATAGTGTACATCCCAAAAGTTGGGGTGTCGGACCCGGCTAGGGTCCGACACTTTTTTCAGCTCGATTTTCTATTTTTTTGCTGATTCTGTTTTGACAGTCTGGCCGCAAATATCGTAAAGATTCCGATTTTGCCGATCGTTTTTCATTTGCCTATATATTTTTTTCACTAAAAAAGTAAAACCTCTATATAGTGTACACCACTTTGAAAATAAGATGTACACTATTGGGAGGTTTTACTTTTTTAGAGAAAAAATATACAGTCGAACCTCCCAATAACGGCCACCCTAGGGACCGGCCTCAGGTGATCGTTATTGGGAGGTGATCGGTAATGGGAGTGGTCGTTATTCGAGATTTCAGTTAATATAGACCAACCAAAAGTTTTTTCCGGTGATCGTTAATGGGAAGGTGATCGTTAATGGGAAGGTGATCGTTAATGGGAAGGTGATCGTTAATGGGGTGATCGTTATTGGGAGGTTCGACTGTATAGGCAAATGAAAAACGATCGGTAAAATCGGAAACCTTACGATATTTGCGGCAGACTGTCAAAACAGGATCAGCAAAAAATTAGAAAATTGAGATGAAAAAAGTGTCGGAGCCTAGGCGGGAACGAAATTTCGGGGTGTACACTATTGGGAGGTTCGACTGTAAACTGAAATTTCAACTTTGAAGAAACGATTGTGTCATTTTTTCAAAGATGTTACAGTCGAAGCTCTCTATAACGACTCTTAAGGGACCGGCTAAACCGAGTCGTTATAAAGAGCGTCGTTTTGACTTGAATGACTTAGCTCAGGACTAAATAGTTCTTTTTTCCGGATCGTTATAAGAGCGTCGTTATAGAGAGCGTCGACTGTATTGATAATTAAATATGCCAAATTAAGTGTGATAAAGCCATTTTTTAATTAACGGCATATACTGTTCGAAAGAACAAGAAAAACTGAAAATTAAAAACTTTTGAAATTTAAAACTTTAAAACATATTTTTTTTGAGCTTGTTCTATCAAAAAAAGCTGACCTACCCTTGCCTAATTCGAAATGTGATATATATCCTATAACACCCACGAGATATATCCTATAACACCCTTAAAAGACTACAGCCAACCTCGCTATAGTGGCACCCCCTGGGACCGGCCTCAGGGTGCCACTATAGCGAGGTGCCACTATAGCGAGGTGCCACTATATTGGGGTGCCACTATAGTGAATGGTGCTGGACCGAAACAGTTTGCAAGTGCCGCTATATCGAGGGTTAATACTAAAACAGGTAAATTGAATCTCAAATACCAAGTTTTTAATGTACCCTAAATAACGACGTATTTTCTGCACCCATAGATAACCCGCACCTTCACTGGTTCGACTCCACCCTAGTGACATTTATCTTTTTTTCTGGTGTCTAGTGTAATATTGTTTTGTATTTATATTTTCTCATCCTTTATTGTTTCCCTTTAAATAAGGATCATATTTTAAGACCATTGAGCTTACAGTGGGTAGGGGAACCCCGCTGTACTTCCCCCAAGTCGGTATCCACCTCCAGAATCCAAAATGTTGGAGTTAGCTGAAAGTAAAAACAAAATCATTGTTGCTAATCTAGAGTTGTGTTCTGAACACGGTTTTTTAAGACCAAAATGCTGTTATAACTAACCAGAATCTAACTACGCTGAGTAGTTATCCTTTTCAAGGTGAATAATCTTGAATTATTGTGAATTAGACCAACAAATTATGCTGCCTTTATTAAAAGTGGACGCCTAGAATGATTTGTGAAGAGAGAACCCTGGTTAAGACTCATTAACATCTTCGAAGAGAACATGTTACGTCATACAAGTTTCGAAACTTAAGAGAAAGTCATGTGACTAAAAAGGACACTATTTTGATTCACCAGAAAATTTTCCAAATGCAATGAACAGGTATCTATACCGGTGACGACTTTGAGGGTTTCGTTTGATGTATTTTGATAGTTTTTATTGGTATGATATTTGAATAAAAGCGCATATCAAAAGTAGTCGAAAAAAAGACCATTAACAGCTGTAACCGACACTTCGACATTAATTGTACCACAGATAGCTTCATAGATAACCCGCAACCCCTGAATAATGTATGCATAAAATTTTTCTTACAGGTTTTATTGTTTGAATTCAAAGGTGCCACTATATTGGGAGTTAATTCATAACTCGGGACTAAATAAAGTGCCACTATAGTGTGAGTGCCACTATAGCGGAGTGCCACTATAGCCACCATAGCGAGGTTTGACTGTATCTACTTTTGAGGAGATGAAGCCAATTTTCTTAAAGACTCATCTTCAAATAGTTTTACTATTTGAAGATGAGTCTTTATCAGAAGTCAAAGTTTATCAGAAGCTCTAATAGGCCGACATGTCGGGTTATATTTCAATCAACCAAAAATCAGAAAATTTAGAGGTCAGTCTCGAGATTTTTGTGTGAAAATCCAGAATCCAAAAAGTGGAATGGCGTGGTATATGGATCGGTATGGAATGGTATGGTATATTTGTCTAGACTCACTTATTCGGAGCCCTCGCAAAAGCACCTCAAACACGATTTTTTTATGTTTCAGCACCTTGTGTGTGAAAACCTTTTTTTTCACACGACCAACAATATATTACTCAGAATTGGGATTAAGCCAACGGGTACAAAAAAGATCTCGCCGGAACGTGAGATAATAAAAAAGTTAGAGCAATTTTAAAATGATCAAAAAGATTGCGCCACCCTAAACATTTTCTGACTCTTTTTTTTTATTTAAGTCACAAAAATCAATATTTAGTACAGCTTTTTCAGTGTTTCTTTCAAAAGGCACGAAATGTCCAGCGGATGATTGAATTTTTTGGAATGTTCACAGCTCCCTCTTCCTCGTTTTTCTTATCGATTTCAGATCACTGATGGAAGATCACTACGAAAATGTTTTGGGTTTGGTCGGCCAGGCCAGTTGATAGAACAAAATCTCTTCTCAGACAATCCAACATTCTCAAACATTCTGCTATTTTATCTATGTTCTAGGTGGCTCTCGTATATCAGACGCACATTCACACCCCACGCCTTAGTTGTGCTCACCCACGACCTCATTTTATTGACTGGAGCATTTGGCAGGCTTTTACTCGCAAGAAATTGGTCCCTCCCTGCAAAAGCTTAATCCCCGGTTCTTCTCAAAGTTTTTTACTGCCTTCCGCTATCCATTTATTTAGTGGAGCAGTGGTGTAGGGCAGAGACGCAGGTAGAGAAGATCAGCCTGATCCACACTTTAGAATAGGCAGTTAGTTGGGATGTGTGTATGTGCCTAGCCTAAGCTATGGAAGGAGGAAGGTGAATTTGGAAGAAAGAGAACTATTACAACCAGCCAAGTAGCTGTAAAAGCTGGCTTTCTTTAGTGCTTTTGAATCAACAATATTTCTTGGGCTAAGGTCTTGTTTGTTTAGTTTTTTGAGTAACTGTATGATTTTTGGGTTCAAAAATTATCTTTAGTAATTAAACACGGCTATACAGTCGACTCTCGATTTAACATACGGTCGATTTAACATACACCTCAATTTAACATACAGCTTGGCCGGTCCCTTCAATAATAAACTCCGCCAAATTATCCCGATTTAACATACGGCTGGGTCGGTCCCCAGGGTGTATGTTAAATCGAGAGTCGACTGTATGTCTTTTATTTTCCCCGCCAAATTATTCTTTTACCCCGTCAAATCGTAAAAAAATTCTCTTAAATATTTCGGCCGTATACTAGAAGCGGGTGCGTTTTTTGCCTTGGTCCCCCTGTTTTTTCTGTGCGATTTTTGCCTTGGTCCCCCTGTTGTTTGTAACATCACTTTCAATTATATAATTTATTTATTTATTTATTTATTTATTTGTTGTTGAACGTAAAATTTAAAGTAAAAATTTGGTAAAAACAACAGGGGAGACCAAGGCAAAAATAAAGAAAAAAAAACGACAGGGGGACGAAGGCAAAACGTATAGGGCCAATATTTCTTTAAAATTTCTTCAAACTTTTTTAAATATTTTGTACCAACGTGTAGCCCTGGATCTCAACTTTCTAACGGTTTATCAAATAACTTACTGCGATATTGAAAAGTTGTAAAAAGAAGTCTTTGTATAGACTAAACTTAAAAAACTGCTCTATACAAAACCTCTTTTTCTCCAACTTTTAAATACCTCAGTACGTCAGTCGATAGTTTGCTAAAAGCTGAGATTAATGGCTACATTTCAGTTTCAAAAATTTTAAAAATAAATAAAGAAAACTTTTTGAGATACAGACAAAGTTTTTTAATTATAAGAATTAAATTTAATTTAACGAGGTAAAACAATTTGAGCCATTAAAATTTGTGTTAAATGTGCTGCTTTAATGACCAATTCTTTATCTTGGACAAGACAGAAAATTTTAAAATATGTAAAATTGAATATGTTTTAGAGTTACAGTCGACTTTGTGGCCAACTCAATGGCCAGCATACCGGTATACCGAAGTAGCGCCTAAATTTTACTAGAAAAAGGTTCTTAAAGGGGCACGCTCACGCTAATAAGAGGTGGTACCCGGGAATTTAAATTTTTTCCTAATCATTGAACTTCTGTACGGATTTTCCAACTGAGTTCCTAACAAAACAAGGCCTAGAATTATATTTCAGTTGGGATTTTGTTAGAAATCAAGTTAAGAAATCCCTACAGAAGCTCAATGATTAGGAAAAATTTTGAACTTCCGGGCACCACCTCTTATTAGCTTGAGCATGCGGTTTTAACGATTTTCGTTGCTTTAGAGGGTAAGGGAAATCTCCTGAAAAAAAGAAATTTGCTAATTGCGTTGGGTGCGACTGATAATATTTGCTGTGCATAGCCACCACGAGCTCCGGCGCCCAAAAACTCTTAAAGGGTCATACTCGCCGTCGGTGGAATATTATTTAAAATCGGGTACCAGGTCAATTCGAAAAAGCTTTGTTGAGCAACTTTGTTGAGTACCATCTTGTGATAAGGAAAAAGAAACACTACCACTAACTAATAGCATTACTGGAAGATTAAGCTTTTAATAATATGATGCTGTGCTTAGTGCGCAAGGGCAGAAAAAAAATAAATATTATAGGCTTGACCACAAAGAAGTCAGGAAATCAGATGTCGAACTCGGAAGTGAGAAGTCAAAGTCTGAATATAAATTTTTATTTTTCTGCACCATCATGAAAACTACATTATCAGAAGCTTATCGTATAAAATTCAATGAATGAAACGCCAAGACAAAAAAATTGACAATTTTTATTTATTTCAAATTTTCAGCTTTCCGTTCAAACATTTCCGGACATATAATAGTCCCCCTTTAAGGTGGGCGCCGGCGTCCATTTTGTAACAAAATTATTTTTTGCTTTGAGTTTGAATTCAGCACAAATTGTTCATTACTTTGGGTTAAAACATTAAATTCACTTTATGGCGTGAACTGATACTTTTTTATGTGAGGCTCTGTATAAAAAATGTTTCTAACACTTTTTAACTCTCATTTTACATGCTTTCATAACTTTTACAAGATTCACGAGATTTTTTTAGTTAGATATCCAAGAGTTGTCTTCCTTGGATTTTTTCACAAGCAATTCATTTTTACTTTCTTTCAAAAAGTATTCTGAGATCGTCAACGTTAAACAAAATAGCGGCAGAAAATGTGCTGCTTCTTCCTTTGTTAATGTATAGTGCGTCAATAAAATTATTGCTCAGTTTTTTAAAAAATTGATCAGGTTTTCTATTTATAAAAAAGTAATCTAGGTGATTTCTATCAACAATACATTCCATTAGGCAAGCTAGCAATGAGCACCAACGACGACTCTTATAATCCATTTGCTCAATCTCTTTTCTCAGAGAAGGCTGAAACTCAGCCAGATGCCCCTTCCTCTTCCAAAACTAACCACAATAACAATAACCATGTTGCCAATGGCTCTAGGCTGGCCTCTTCCTCGTCCACCTCAGCCATTGGCCAGTCCTCTGTGTCCAGACTGTTTGAGCCAAGCAAGGACTCTTACTTCTCTAAAAATATGGCAGAAGATGAGGATGACCACTTGAATTTGAGTAGTATCAAAGGCTTTTCAGCCAGCAATGGCAGCAGAAGCAAAAAAGTACAGTTCAGTGAAAAGTCCAAGAAGTTGTTAGAAGACTCGGATCGATTATTGCAATCCATTCCAGCGTCTAGTTCAGCTTCTTATTCTTCAGTCCCAAGGTCTATGGCTTCATATTCTACTATGCCAAGAAGGACTAAGTCGAGCAGGTCAAGTTCACCAGAAGAAGAGCTACCAGCTTCCACGTAAGTTTTAAAAGTTTTTATTTTGTTAGAAGAAGGGCTCTACTCAACAATGAATACAGTCAAACTTTGACATAAGAGCTTCCTCGGGACCGGCCAAAGGTGCTCTTATATGTAGGGGACTTTTGGTATAAGAGTACGTTGAGAAACTCAGCCAGATGCCCCTTCCTCTTCCAAAACTAACCACAATAACAATGATGTTTAGATACCGGGCAGAGGTGCTCTTATATTTAGTTTCTGTTCGTACCAACTTTAATGAAAATTGGCCCGGTGTTATATTCTCTAAGGCGAAAATGGTCTTTTCAAGAAAATTATTCAAGTGATAATCGCTAAAAATCCGATAGAAAATGACCTAAAATATTAAAATAGAAAGATCGCAAAACCACTTTTTTAAATTTTAGCAGCCGTTTTCTTCTGCACACACCTAGATTTCCACGAATCGACTTTGATGATATGCTGGAAGAAGAATGTCAAGACAAGAAGCCTGCATGGAAACAGCTACAAGATAATATTAAGTCCTCTTACCATAAAGTAAGTGGCCTATCTAGACATACACATTATTCGTCGTTAAAAAATTTCTCATTTCAGCCTAAAAGAACAGTGGAAAGGCACAAAGAGCTCAATGAGGCACAAGACTACTACTTAAACCGTTACAAAAGAAGCCATAGATCTGAATCTCCATATGCCCACTTGGACGGTGAAAGCTTTATACCAAGAGCTCCTTCTTGGTATGCCAGTGGAGCCATGCAACCTAGAGGTCTAAATCTGCCTGATCCTGCTGGAAGTGGTTAGCTTTTTGACATAATTGATGTTACAACAATTTCTAAGCTTCCTTAACTTGTTGAGAAAGCTCGATTTTTCTTCTCAATTTTTCAAAATTGAGAAAGCTCAACATTCTGCTTTCTGATCAGATTTGTGATTGGTTTGCTCGAAATATTTAGAACTTTCTTAGTGAGAAGTTAGAACTTTCTTAATTTCTTAGTGAGTTTATGGATGGTCTATTAGACATCCACATAGAACTTTTTTAGAGATGAATAAATAATGAAAAAATTGAAATGGCAGCTTTTTTTGGAAATATTGTAAACATTTCAAGTCGATCCTAAGACTTTTGGTCACTCAACCATAATATGAAAAATATAGGAAACCACTATGATGATACCTTGTTTATTTTTAAAGTTACTGAATAAAAATATTCTCTGCGATGAGATATAAAACCTTAGAAAATAGAGAGGGGATTTATTAATGGCATTCTATTATTTGTATGCTCAGGTCCTTATGCAGCTCCTCACCTGAGCTCATCTAAAGGAATAGAGTCAAGACCATCTAGCTCATCCCGCTACGACCGTTTGGTTGATGATATTGAAGCTCGCCTACTTAAAACATCTATTCTGCCAGAGACAATGAAGACTATTACTAGAAGAGAATTTAGACAAGCCCCGTTACCAGCAGCCGGCAGTGCTTCTGAACAATATGCTGATGAAGAGGACATGATGGTGGGTTAATTTAGCATATGTTAATGCCTATTTTGGCTAAAATTCGGCATTTTAATGCAATCTTTGAACAAAATTACTTCGAAATTACTTAAATACTTTCCAAATTACTTAAACAAAATTACTTAAAGGAGATTACTTAAACCAACAACTTTTTTACCATTCCATTTTTCACTTGTTTTGCATCAAGTCTGATATTAATGACCTTGTGCTACTTTTAAAAACTAGGCAGAAAACTTAAAAAATCGAGACGAAATCGAATGTGAAAACTTGTCGAGAAAAAAATAAATGGTGGTCACAGCCTTTTCTCTGTGTAACGTGCGGGCATGCCCCTTTAAGATCGACTATTTAACGGATAAAACTAGGTTTGTCTTATGCCCGGGTATTTGATAATCGGGCATATGCCCCGGCATATGCCCGTGCATTTT
Source organism: Ditylenchus dipsaci (assembly GCA_004194705.1). Lineage (NCBI taxonomy): Eukaryota > Metazoa > Nematoda > Chromadorea > Rhabditida > Anguinidae > Ditylenchus > Ditylenchus dipsaci. The sequence continues at coordinate 209,491 of SADC01000108.1, read as the reverse complement.
CCAAATTTTCGGGCATTTTAGGGCATTTTACAAATTTCTCCCATCAATCAATTTTTTTTCAACAAACTTCAAATATCATCAATAAACATATCGAAACAACCAAATTTGGTGTATTTTTTAATATTGTCTTTGAGATCTTTCATTTAATAAATGCGATTCACAACATCGTCAGAAATAAAATAACCGGAATTAGAGATATGAAATAGGAAACTACAGTTAACTGTTCATTCACAGTTAACAGCACATCTGGCATTCTTTTTTAACTTTACCTTATTTTCTCTATTAATCCCACACTCTTTAATAAACCCCCACCACATTGATCTTATATCTCAGCCTAGAGCATACATTTTGCAAATATATTTTCTGCGTTTTCTTGATTAGCACCAGCACTCCTGATTCCTCTTTCCAGATTTTGGTTGAGTATCAGAAATCTCGAAATCGACATTACAATTTTCTGATTTTTTAGGGGTTTGAAAATAATCCCCATGGGGGTTTAGTGGAGAAAATTCGGTAATTTCTTTTTAAGAAACTCAAGACAGATCGTAGTATTTTTTTGTGAAATTTTTTCGTACTTTAAAAAAACACCCTTTTCATCTAAAATTTATTATTCTGAGGCACCTTAGCATACGAGATTTCCTTAGAAGTCTGAATAAATTAACAGAAACTCAAAATAATACTTCGTTTTCGAGATATGAACCCAGTTATTGTCGGAAAAGAGATTCCCTCCCCTACATTCTTACGGAAATCACCCGCCTTTTTATTAATCTCCTGACTATACTCGGAAATAGGGTTGGGTTAGTGACCGGTAACTTAAAGTTCCAGTGACTTACCGGTGATTCATCAAAAACTCGGTGAATTATAAATTTCGTAATAATCGCTCTCGCCTAGAAGAGGGTAAAAAAATAATTTTACAACTTGTAATAAATGTTCACTCAATTATGAACCAAATTTAATTCACCAGAGTAGCAGGAAGTGCTAACAACAATAACAATAGTTTTCCAGAATTTAATGCATTGATTAGTTAACAGAGAATATAATAGACGACAGTTTTTTTTGAGAGGCAAAATGGAATAATGAAAATGAGACAAAATGAGTCAAAGTTTGATTATTAGACGCCCATTTAAAACAATGATTTTTGTGAATTTTTCAGATTTTTAGGGGTCGGCTCATTAGAGAGGGTCGCTATATTACAGAAAATACACGCTTGACATAAGATACACCCTCTGGACTGGACGAGGCGTACCCTATATTGAGGTGTAATTGGTTTCGAATCTATTTTAGTCCCCGTATAAGACTCACTGCAGTTGACTCTTGATTTAACAACCCCCCCCCTCGTTCGTTCTGGCCTTGGCGCCTCTTGATTTAGAGACCCACTATTCTTGAAAAAAGGGGTATTCAGCAGAATAGTTGTCATTCACAAAAACAACCGGCAAATATCTTATGGCCTGTTCACATACTGAGAGTGAGAGTAAGTTGTCATTGTGAACACCCTTACTCTCACTCCCACTCTAACTCTCACTCCCACTCTCACTCTCAGTATGTGAACAGGCCATTAGACAATATCTGAGACTGGTTTGCGATATCTTAGACTCGACTGGCGGAAGAGGACTGTGAAAAGTCTTCAATCGGAGTAAAAAACGAATTTTTTGGTTGGTCGTTGTATCGAGAGTCGACGGTATAGAATAATTAAGTATTTCGCAGCAAAAATGCAACTTTTTTTGCTGTATCTCAACACGGGAATTCCCGGTTGTAATAACGGTTCATATAAGGGTTTTAGAACCTGTTGCTATCATAAAATCAGACCTCCGAACACGAGTGCAATAGCTTCAAAAAGACTAATTTTCGTGACGACTCATCAAGGTCAGGTATGGTTTTTATTTAGGCTGGTGAGCTTTAAACTTATATAGTGCAGTAATGTCTTTTAGGCTCATAACATTTGCATTAAAAAATCACTGTTAAATTTCAAATTCCTTCGAGACAAAAAACATTTAAATTAAAAAAAATTATATATTTGAATGTTTTTTTGTATTGAACGGAATTTAAAATTTGCCAGTGATTTTTTTAATGTGAAGAGCAGTTTCTTACGTAAATTGACCACGTTGAACACGAATCCGGTGCCATTATGGCAAGTTTGCAAGTACTTCATATCAAACTGTATTTTGAGACGATATTTTGTGCTCTTCTCTACTATCGCTAGACAGTCTCAAAGCTTATTTTATACGACTTTTAAGCACTGTGATGTGCCATTTTTCATGCTGATCCTGAATCTGAAATATTTTTCATGGCTGCATATCTCTGTGCAAAAATTTTCTTTGCTTTCGTAAGGATGTAAGTTAAAAAAGAACAGCCTAAATTGATTCTTTTAAACTTTTACACATAATTTTTTTTATCGAATATAGGCAAACAACATGCCATTAGAAAGATCAGACAAAGGGCTTTTTATTAGCATAAAGACGTTTCTGCACTATATAAATTTAAAGCTCAACAGCCTAATGGCTTGCTCACGTTGTTCGAGTTAGAGTTAGAGTTCGAGTTAGAGTTCGGATCAGAGGTGTTCACGTAACCAAAACCCGAACTCGAACTCTAACTCGAACTCGAACAACGTGAACAAGCCATAAAGAAAAAACAATACCTGACCTTGATGAGTCGTCACGAAAATTAGGCTTTTTGAGACTATTGCACTTATATTCGGAGGTGCGATTTGTGATATTCATGCTCAGCAGATTCTAAAACCCTTATAAGAGCCGTTATTACAGTCGGGAATTCCCGCGTTAAGTCGAGCGCAACTTTTTGGTTGGGATCGAACCAGATGTGTCTTATTTAAAGTGTATTTTTATAAAGAATATCTTAGACCGTCGATTAGCCTTAATTTCTTTTAGACTGAATAAATTTTTTAGGTGTAACTCAAATCGAATTGTATCTTATATTGATATTTGACTGTAAATTATCAATTAAATTTGTTTTAAATAATTATTTTAAAGTTAAAAATTGAAAACTTAAGCAAAACTACAAAAAAATATATTAATAATGACTAAAATAATCTATTTAGCATGTCCTACCCAGACCTTTCTACAGCCGTCCAACCGTCTGGACAAAGATTACTTTGACTTTGATTTACAACACTCCGTGGACATGTACAAAAGCCTGAAGGAAAGTACTTTCCTAGAGGGTAATACTTTATTGCAACTACTCAATTTAATCGCTCACTTAAAAATTAAATTGATGCTTTTGTTTTTTTCTATTGTATATTAAGAAAATACTAACGGCTGTTCAATTGGTTACCAAACAAAATTTAAGGCTTCTGTTAGCCATTAAATTTGTGTTATTACAAAATTCGAAATGTTTCAAAATGTTGGAAAAAATGAATTTGCCATATCTCCATACTCAGATTTTCGAAATTTCTTCTGTAAAATAATTTTTCTCGTTTTTTTAGCACACCAAAGCAGGTCTAAACCCTGCGCCCCCTTCGGGGGCGCAAGTTGCTTGAGAGTTAGAGATCCGCGCTCTATTAGAGAGAATACGGTATATCTGTGTGTTAAATTTTTAGGTGGGGTCAAACGCAGTAGCTTTTGATTATTGGGTGGAATATACAGCTTGGATAGTTCGAGATGCTAACAGTGAAAAAAACCAAAATAAAAATCGTATGCAAAAAAACAATAAAAAATCTTTTTTCATGAGTGTAGTATAGTTATAGATGGGGTTGGAATTCAAACTAAACTCTATACTAAACTAGTTCTTATTATTTTGTTGACCAAAGTATAAAAGCATTTTCATAATTCAGACCCCAACCTTGGGAGAACAAGTTACTATCAGAAGCTAAAGGCAAAGGAGAAGCCACTCTATCTGGTCATATGTTCAATCAAAAAGGGCCTCAAGATTGGTCAGTAGCTTTTTACACTATCTTTTTCACAAAAGCAAGTTTAGGAGATCCCAAGGCACCTCCTATCTAAGTGCTGCATTAAGGACACCTTCATTTTGGGAACATCGCTTCACCTCCATTGGAACCCATGTCCGTGACTCCAATCCCATTAGTTTGACTAGTATTGAGAGGTGATATTTTGAAACTTTAATTTTTTTTCTGTATTAAAAAAATTAAAGGAACAAGCCTGTGCCCAACAAGTTTACAGTTTATAATGATCCAGATTTTGCCGACTACGAAGACCCTAAAGACGCCGATCAGTAAAAAAATGTTGTAATTTGTGTCAATTGTTGTTAGTAAACTATAGCGAATGTTTTTTTTTTAATTTTATATTAACGTTTTTTTGTTATCTATAACGTTGTCTATAACTGCCATTTATTGATAATTATTGTTTATAAATCAAATACAAGGTTAAGAAACAGCAAAAAAATTCAAAGTTTCATTTTGTCTCCTGGGAAATCATAATTTTAAATAACTACCATATTTTTTTCTAATTAAACCACGATGATCAAGACCGACCTGATATTTTTTCAAATTCTGGAGGGTTGACGAATAAATCTACGAGCGCTTTAATTCAGATAATTACGGTAAATCGAGCAAATAATAAAAGTAGTTTCAGAACACAATGTAGAAAAAATTTTAAATAAAGATTCATCGCCTGATAAAGCATTAAAATAAATAAAGTTAGCAATCACTTAAATTTGCCAATAAAACATTCTTTTACTTTTTTGAACTTTTCTACAGTCGATTTTCTCTATGATATACCCTCTTTATAAGATACTCCCTATATAAGAGGGTTCTTTTCAAATAAATTAAATGTTTGAATAGTTTTGTCTTGAGACGAATTTTAAACTTGACAGTGAGGTTTTTATTCTAAGAGCTCTCTCAAATAGATCACGCTAAACATCAATCCGGTGTCGAAATTTTAAAATTGACAGTTTGCCCGGCAGTGGAGGCAAATGATAGCTCCGAATATACATATCTTAAAGAGATTATAACTTAACACAAAAATTTATTACTTTTTGCAGATTCGGAAAGTTCATGAAATGATTTACAAAAATATCTTTGATTAGCTTGAAAAGTGGTATAGCTATTTTGAATTTTTTACAGATCATATTATATTATAGATTATTGTCGAAAAAATTGAACCAAAACACCATCCTGTTCCGCATAAAATTCTGGTGTCACAAAGATCACGTCCAACAAGCGGACTGTTAGCAAAATTGTGTAATTGTTTGTCAAATAAAAATATGTTAGACTGGCAAAATCACAAATCACACATTTAATTAGACATCAAGAGATGAGAAAAATCTTTACTTGCTAAATCGATTAGTATCATTATTGTCGAAAAAGCACGTTTTGGTATTTGAAAACACAAAACACACCATCCTTGATTTAGTGTAATAACATTTCGTGTGTAAAATGTTTATTCTTCCAGTTGTTTTCTTGCTAACTTTGCTGGCATTTTACAATTTCGTGTGGAAGCGAAGAAATTTGCCACCAGGTAATGTAAAGTATTTTAAACTTAAATTGATTTTTTCTACACTTTGACTAATTTTTTCACTAGGGTCATACGAGCAAATTTGTAGAGGACGTTTCGGCGCGTCCTTTAGTGAAATTTTGTTTTTTAATTTTTTTCGAATTTTTTCCATAAAGCTTAATTTTTTATTATTCACAAAATCGGTTTTCAGCGATTTTGAGAAAACGAACCGCACCTGGAACCATGCTTATTCGATTTTTCACAATATTTAGGGGAGGGGGGGGGATTGGGTAACCAGGAATCAACTCGATAGGAAATTCGTTTTGCGGGTAAACGGGGCTCCAAAGTTCGGAGATGGTCAAAAATTTTCGAAAATTCTGCCACCTCCAAACTTCAGAGGCCTGTTTACCCGCAAAACGAATTCCTATCGAGTTCATTCCTGATTACTCCCCCCCCCCCCCCTAAAATATCGTAAATAAAAAAAGCATAGTTTCAGGTGCGGTTTGTTTTCTCGAAATCGCTGAAAACCGATTTTGTGAAAAAGAACGAAAATAAGCTTTGTGGAAAAAAATTCGAAAAAATTAAAAAACCAAAATTTCACTAAAAGACGCGCCGAAACGTCCTTTACAAGTTTGCTTGTATGACCCCTAGTGAAAAAATTGCTCAAAGTGTAGAAAAAATCAATTTTAATAAGTGGTCGATTTGAAGTTGCGGCACTGTGTCAGCACAAGTTTAGTTTACATCACAGCACCGGGTCATCAACGAAATATGGCTTCAAGTCGACATTAAAATACAGTCGACTCTCGATTTAAGGATACCCCAAAAGTTCGTTCCCAGCTGGGTCCGACACTTTTTCTAGCTCGATTTTCGAAGTTTTTTTAAAATTCTGTTCTTACAGTCTGGTCGAAAATATTGCAAGGATGCTGATTTTGCCGGTCGTTTTCAAAATCCAAAAACTTTTTCTTCTAAAAGGCAAACCCTCGATTTAAGGACAGGGATTTTCGAAAAGCCTGTCCTTAAATCGAGGTTTTGCTTTTCAGAAGAAAAAGTTTTTGGATTTTAAAAAACGATCGGCAAAATCGACATCCTTGCAATATTTGCGACCAGACTGTCAAACAGAATTTTAAAAAAGCTTCGAAAATCGAGCTAAAAAAAGTGTCGACCAGCTGGGGAGCGAACTTTTGGGGGTGTCCTTAAATCGAGAGTCGACTGTATATATATATTAGAAACAGAGCTGCTGATAAAAAAGGTGCGTATACGTTTCCTCCTTTTTTCCCATTTGGGAAAAAAAGGAGGAAACGTATAACGCCAAGTTTATACGTGCCAATTTAAATATTTCGGTGTATATATAGGTTTGCTGAGTTCTAGATATGTGACCGGTGGAGTGGAGCAATTTTTTTTACGTTTTTCGCGTTTCAAAACGTATTTTGTGGACTAATTCAGACATGCTGAAGAGGGTTTGACAGTAGTAAAACACCGTTTTCTCGAGTATTTTTTGAGTTTTGGTAAAATCGAGTTTTGGTAAAATTAATTATCGCCCAATACTTAAGAAATACCATACAAAACCTTATTTTACTATTATCAAACAATCTTCAGCATGCCCGAATCAGTCCAAAAAACAGATTTTGGAACATGAAAAATGTAAAACATTTTTGCTCCAAGTGAACGACCACTTGGTTTTGTTGTACCCAAGTAGTCGTACACAGGTCGGGGAATTTATTTAGTGTAGCGGTACACGAGTAGGAAGAAATTTTGGTCTGTGATTCAAGCTATGATTTCTACGATTCCTATGATCCAACGTCAGTTCTGCTGAATAATCCATGCACCAACAAAACCAAGTAATCATTCACTTGATTTTTTTTGAGTATTTTTTGAGTATTGGACAATAATTGATTTTACCAAAACTGGTTTTTATCAAAGCTCAGGAAATACCTACAAAACAGCATTTTAGCACTATCAAACCATCTTCAGCATGTCCGAAGTAGTCCATAAAACAGGTTTTAAGGCCCGAAAAAGTAAAAAAATTAAAATATGTATTGTCTGTCCACCTGACCATGAGGCACCTACTCAAGGTATTGGGGTTGGGGTGGGTAAAGTCGTAATTTTGATCCTAACAAACCCGATTTTTCACACAATTCTAAGTTAGAAAAATATTTGCTACTACCAGGATTCGAACCTGCTCGAAAATTTGAATTGGCGGTTTTGGGGACGAATTTACCTGTGGACGAATTTACCAGGGACGAATTTACCGGGACGAATTTACCGCCGCCCGGTAAATTCTGTGTCCTTCAGGTGGTTTGAGTGTCGTCTAAATAACTTAGGTAACTCAATTTATTTAAGCATCTACAGGTAGATTGGGTACCTCCAGTTGGTTTTATTGCTCTCGATATGAATTGAGTTCGATAAGTAGAACGGCGACAAAAAAATTATAAAAAAATTAACATTGACAGTATTAAAGAATAACTAAACCATAAAATTACCGTATTCTCTCTATTAGTTCCACACTCTCTATTAAACCCACACCCCTAACTTTGAGGACCTGTATCTCAGCTCAGATAAAAAACTTAACAAGGCTGTTTAATGCATTTTCTTAACTCCCACGAGCTCTACTGATTCCATTTTTTAGATTTTGGTTGAGCATCCAAAAATCTCGAGATCGACTTCAAATTTTCCGATTTTCGGACGATTGAAAACAATCCCACATATGGAACTAATAGAGAGAATACGGTAAGCATAATTTGTGAAAAATTTGAATTTTTTGCCGGGTTCAGTGAGTGAGAAAGAGCTCAAAATCCAAACCCTGATTCGACTCCTCACTGCAAAACCCACATTCGTTCATTGGGGAGTGGAGTGAGGGCGCATCTAACTCAGGGTTGGAATTTTGTAGCCAATAGAGAGGGGCTATAGCTCAGCAAATTTCTAAGAAAAGGAGACCGAATTTGGTGCTATCGTACCAGGTCGTCCAATAAGTTCGCAATACAACCATTTTAGGTCCTAACTCCTTGGTGAGTTGCAAAAAGATCTTTATATAAATCACAAATGGAAATATAATAAAATTGCCCCATTTGCCGGAAAAGTTGCCCCATTTTCCAGAAAGTTGCCCCATTTTCTAATTTCCAATCAAAAGCAGAAAAGTTGCCCCATTTACCATAAAAGTTGCCCCATTTGCCACAAAAGTCTCCCCATTTTCTAATTTCCAGTCAAAAAGCAGAAAAGTTGCCCCATTGGCCAGAAAAGTTGCCCCATTTGCCAGAAAAGTTGCCCCATTTGGACATTTCATGTTGTTTTGCCATCTTGTTTAAGATCGTTTCTTCTGCAAACATTCCCTGATGATGATGTGCAGAGATGGACTGCAGGAGTATCCAGAAGAAATTACCGATGTGCGCTAGGAGAGAAGAGGAAGCGAGGAAGAAAGCGCAGGGCAAGAGAGGGAAGCGCCCTGGTTATTGACTGATTTATGTTATTGAATTTGTTGTCTTTAAAGTGTTGTCAATTGTTGTTGAATAAAGTCAGTTGTTGTTTTGAGTGGTGCTGTAAAACTTTGAGAGGTACTAGTATGTAAAACAATGTAATGACAGTATAAGAGATCGTGAATTTGAAAATCCGGCCAATGGGGCAACTTTTGTGGCAAATGGGCAACTTTTCTGCTTTTTGACTGGAAATTAGAAATGGGGAGACTTTTGTGGCAAGTGGGGCAACTTTTCTGGAAATGGGGCAATTTTTAATTGTCTTCCATCACAAATGTTATCTTGTGATGGGTTTCATTAAATTATTCAACATCATTTAGTGAAACCCATCACAAAATAACATTCGTGACGCTACTTGCATATACCCCCCCCCAAATCAACTTTTTTTAAAAGTGTTTTAAAACACCTATATCGACTCAAAATCGCCTCGGGAGTTCAAAAAAGACATTATTTTAAGTTCTGGTCAATAAAAAATTGAGTTTTGGGCACTTTTGAATTTTGACTTTTTACCTGTTTTATCATGTTTTGGTCACTGGAGCTGGGCAAAAATAGTCTCTAAATGCATTTTTGTTCAAGAGTCTGGCTCGGATTATGTCTAAGGTAAGTGAGTGCGCGCATCTTTAACCAACCAAGCCCCCTGCGCCCCCTTCGGGCGCAGGGGCTTGGTTGCTTGGGGTTGAGATGCGCACACCACATACCTTAGACGCAAATCACTCGAAAGTGACTCTGGATGCATAAAAATGTATGCATACCAGAGTTTATTTATGCGGTAGGCCCCAGTCAACAAAACTATGGTCAACATCTTCCTTTTCGTTCAAAATTGGCCCTTTTTAGTCTATTTCCACCCTAATACAGCCTTAAATCCCTTCGATAACGGTCAAAATGGGTACTTTTTGGTGGTCCAGAAACTCGATTTTTATTGACCAGAACTCAAAATAATGTCTTTTGAACTCCTGAGGCGATTTTTAGTCGATATAGGGTGTTTGGGAACATTTAGAAAAAGTTGATTTGGGGGGGGGGGGTATATGCAAGTAGCGCCACATTCGTGATTTATATATAAAATCTTTTTGCAACCCACCAAAGAGTCAGGACTAAAATAGGTTGGATTGCGAACTTATTGGACCACCTGGTATTCAACGCATCATAGACTTAAGTTTAAGCCCAAACGTTTAATTTATAATTTTTCGATTGGGTCTGACTAAACTACAGAATCGCAAAACTTGTCTTTTAAAAAGAAAAAATTCTAAAAAAGTTTCAGCTAGATGTACCAAGACAAAAAGTTTTTACTATTTTCACAAAAAATATACGTAAAGATAATTTAAAAAATTGTTAATTACTTTTTGAGACATTTGAAAAAAAATTGCAAAAAACAACAGGTAGGGCTGTGGCATGTATTTTTTCAAGAACCGTCAATGCATATATAGCCGTCAAATAATCTAACAGAGTCCTCGGCAGTTTTTTACAAGAATATTATTTTTTGAATTTCAGATTAGCGCAGTGAACCCCAAGAATCTTCCCTCTTTAAAGAAACACACAGGATTCACAGTATTTTCAGTGGATTACTCTTGCCGAGTAGAAGAAAGAAAGCAATTTTGAAATTTGGATATAATTCTTTTGCTTTATTGCTTTTGTAATCTATCAATCACGTAAAAGAGACCAATACTAGTATCAAGTGGTGCAAAAGTTTCAGACAACATTTATGTTCGTTCATAAAATTTTATTCATAACATTCACTCATAATATAGTGATAAAATTCAGAGCACTTGCACTATACTCCCAGCACTCGATTGTACATTCGACCTTCGATAGTACGTACCCCCTGGGGACCGGGACTAGAGCTACGTACTATCAGGGGCACCAATTGCTTTATTTAAGGTAAATCCAACCAACCAAGCCGCTTCCAAGGAGTACGTACTATCGAGAGTACGTCTTATCAGAATCGCAAAACTTTTTTTAAGGAGAAAAACATTCTAAAAAAATTCAGCTTGATGTACCAAGACAAAAAGTTTTTACTGTTTTTACAAAAAAAATATGCATTAAGGTGATTTAAAAAAATCTTAATTACTTTTTGAGACATTTGAAAAAAATGCAAAAAAACAACAGGTAGGCTGAGGCATGTACTTTTTCAAGATATATCGGGGGTACGTACTATCGAAGGTCGACTGTACTGATTCTTTGCAAAAGCATTGAAAATGTTTTTATACTTTTAAATAACTTCCATGCGAAGGCATATTTACTTAATTTGCCTTACAAGGAACATGCAAGCTGTCTCTCCGAAGTGATTTCAAGACCTATATAAAAATGTTCGCCATGGTCGGTTTGTGTGAAATTTCGTGTGTGTGGAATTTCAATAATGTCGGCGGCCAGCCGAAAAACGATGAAGACAGGCAGCTAGAAAATACGAAAAAGTGCTTACTCCCCGCTGTGATTTTTGAAACTTTCTAAGCAAAAGTATCGAGCAGCTTTAAGTGCCCCTGCGGGAAATGTTTTCTTGTTTGTTGCTAAGATTGCGATAGTTCTTTTACAAAATTAATTATATTGTAGGAAAAAAGCGGTGTTATTAGTTCACAAGTGGTTGTCGAAAATTGCGGGAGTTTAAATTTGAATTATTATTGGGGAATAGTGTAAACAAGTGCTGAGTGTATAGTGTAATTTAGTCTAATATGCTTATCTTTTAAAAGAAGAAAAAGAGGGGTTTCAAATGGGTAATAATTATATTACAATAAAATTTGATCTTTTTTCGAAACAGAAAAGCTATCCTAGGTACATAACGTAAATTGACCGCCAGTAGATTTCGTGAATTGTTGTTGAAAATAGTCTGTACGTCTGGGAGCCCTACTTTAGAAGTTAGTAAGCTCCCAATTTTTTCGAAGTCATTCGGATCAATTTAATCAATCGTGTAATTTTTTAGCTAGAGCAAGTAAGTAAACGTTATGATATTTTGAAGTCCTGAAAGTGATACCCACCTTTTCACCGCAAAGCACCCATTTCTTAAAGTAAAAGCTTTTGAGTGAATGAAAACCCAGTTTATGAGCTAATTTTCTCTCATGCTGTTCACACAAAGAGGGGTAAGAAGCAAGAAGCAGCTGAAAACATCAATTTAGACGAGACACACAACAGCCCCCAAGTGTAAAAACCTGCTTCCTGCCCACTTGCTCTGTCCTACTCTGCTGGGACTCTTAGAGAGTAAGGGGCAAAGCGCTAAGCAAATGCGCAATGTAAACAAATGCTGGCTTTCAGTGTCGTTTTCAATATTTTCTCAAGTTCAAAAGCCACTGACTAGGAGTTGATCGAGATGCTTTTTATATTTAGATAAATCAGCTGTAAAAATACTAATTTTGCAACTGATTTTTAATTTCCGGAAGAGGGGTTTTGCATTGATATGCGTTTTTGTTTAGCTTTCTCTGCATTAGCTAGGCTGTGCAAATGCTTGCTGAGGCTTGATATTATTGATCGGTTGCTTCAATAACGTATTTTATTAGTGTGGGTTGAAATATTTGATTCAAGCAAATGATGCTCCTGCAACAACTAGTATAAAAAATAATTTTTTAAATATTTTTGAAGACAATTTAATTTGCCTCTATTGTTATATGCAAGAGATATTTTTATTTTTATATACCTATAGTCAACTTTGTATGATTTTAGAAAAAAAGACTAATGAAAAAAAATTAGTTAAAATTTTTTTCTAAAGTTATTATTGGGTTGGCAAATAATTATCTGGCCTTTATTAACAATGGTTTTTTTTAAACATGGTTCAATCATTTTTTATACATCGTACACTATTCGATAGACCTTTACCTTCTTTAGAACAAGCTACTATTTGTTGATTAACGATCGAAACAAAAGGTATAAGTGCTTAAGAGAAATGAGGTGCCCAAATTGTCAGTTCAGGGGGTACATTCATCGCTTTTTTTTTAATCTGAGTGTTGAGATATAGGCTTTAAAAAAAATGAATTTCTCTTGAAAAATTAGAAAATTTAGAATTTTTTATTATTTTTCAAAGAAATTCACTTTTCTCAATAGCCATATCTCACCACTCAGATTTTTTAAAATCATTCTGAAAAATGGGTTCTGTAGCACTTTAATTGCTCTGAAATAAACTGCTAAGATGTTGTTCGAGCACATAACTCTGAACTTAACTTTTGATCAGTTAAAGCGATGAATATACCTCCTAAACTGACCATTTGGGCACCTCATTTAAAACCGAGTAGAGCCAAGTTTTCTTTTTGTTTAAAAGAAAAGGGAGGGGGGGTCAGACATTTGCGGCTACTTTTTGATATTGGTTCTTCCTTTATTTTTTCGCTCCACAGACAGTATGAGGGGCCATTTTTGCTGATATTTCTCTTGATATGCCTGAAGCCTTATCTTGAACTTTAAAACGTCATCCCAACCTTTAGGAGTTAGCAAAAAAGCTGAAAAAATAATGTCAAAAAGTAGCCGCGAATGTGTCCTTCCCCTTTAATAGCTTAGTTGAGAGTAAAGTCGGAAAGATTTGAAAAAGACAATGCTTTTTAGTCTTGCTTTGTTTTCAGCGCTTTAAGTTGCCTCAAAAGTTTCAAACAAAAATCTGCCAAAGGTCACTGCATAAATTGTTTCTTTTTAATATTATTTTTATGCCTGGCTGGGGTATCAAAAATCTGATAAATCAAAGAAATCTAACGTACAGAGTCAATTCTGGAGTTTAAGTTTTCTCGTAAGCGCAAGATCATCGGAAATATAATCGCTAACTTTTTGGAAGAAGAAATAGTATGAGACTTTGCCTTTTAAGTGTTCTGTTTTGTCGACAGTCAAACTCAATATAGCAGCACCATTAAAAAGCTGCAACTTATTTCATAATTAAATAAAATAATGTTAGACAATCAGCAATAACATTGAGAAAACACCTTGCACTATAATTAACAATTTTTATCAAAATGTTTTATTTGTTCAGTAACCAAGAATTTAAACTTGAATAAAAATGACTAAAACTGTTTATGCTACCCAACTATGGCTCTGGTAAACAATACGTTTCCATTTTTTGCCTTGGTCCCCTGTTGTTTTTATTGAAAAACAGTTTAGTCCCCTCTGTTGTTTTGATGGTAATCATGATTAGGGTGATGATGTTAATTATAATCACCATAATTACCATATTAACCCTTAAATTCGCACTGTCCCATATATGGGACAAATTTTGAAACGCTCTTTTCCTTTACAAATTATTTATTTCTCAGAAGTTTTTTGACCAAGTCGTAGAAAAGGGATGAAATTTGTTAGTTACAGAAAAAAAATCAACATATTATGTAAAAATTTCGGAAAGCCTTTCGGGTCCAAATAGGCCAAAATCCACGTTTTTGAGGAATCATTTTTTTCTCGATGTTTTAAAGGTAAAATTATGGACTTTCTTCCAGAAACAGAATCTCTTAGCCCTGCACTACTCATAAAGAAACCAAACATCGATATGTTTGTTGGTTTCTGAGAAATACCTGTTTGAAGTTTGTCCTGTATATGGGACAGTGCGCCATTGAGATGTTTCAGGCAGTTGTGTGGAAAAATTGCATGATTTTGGAAAAACAACTGGTAAAATCAGAATCCTTGCAATTTTCAGGACCAGACAGACCATGGTTGCACGGCTGCTGGCCCCGATGTACGGCACTCAGCTTTTAAACTGTTTGGCGCCATTTTTAAAACAAAAAAACCAGCGTCCAGTCAATTTCCCGTTTTTTTAAAAAGCTTTGCGACGGTGTCTCTATTTTTTTATTTTTTCGGCTAGTCGAGTCACAAAAGCTGCAGGGATTCTGATTTTACCAGTCGTTTTTTTTTAATTATACAACTTTTTCACTAAAACTCATAGGTCTTGAAAAACAAACACCCTATTTTCCACAATATCGAGGTCTGAATAAGAAAATTCCAGGACTTTGAAAAACGACCCGCAAAATCGGAATTCTTGCGATTTTCGGATCAAGATTGGCCAAAGAGTACTAGCGAATATTTTAAAAAATATGGGTAAAGAAGTGTCGGACCCTAGGCGGGAACGAACTGGTCCCATATATGGGACATCGATTTGGCGCACTGTCCCATGGCAGGAGCGGCCTGTGCCAATTCAAATTGTGCCAAAATCAAGAGCAATATTCGGTAAATATTTGCCCAATATTGCTCCTGATTTTGGCACAATTTGCGGTGGCACAATTTGAATTGGCACAAGCTGCTCCTGCCCTGTCCCATATATGGGAAAACCCCTGGCGCACTGTCCCATAAATGGGATACCCAAATACGGCACCTTCACGTCAAATTTCGGTGTTTTTGGAATATTCGAATTTGACTTGTAATCAAATATGTAATTTATTTTTGCAAAAAGAGCTGCATAATAGTGTGCGCATTTAAGTGTTAACATAACCATAATGGACAGGGAGGACCAAGCTGTTTTTCCATACACACAACAACAGGAGGGACCAAGGCAAAAAATAGAAACGTATTGTTTACTAGAGCCATGCTACCCAACTATTATAAAACTAAAATTTTTAAAACTAACAAGAGTTAAATTAGCCGTTAATTGATAAAAAGCATTTTTACTGGTTTTTTAAAGACAAGGACGAACTTTTTCCACAAAATAATTATATTCTTAAAATATGAAATTTATGTATTTACTTATTTTTTTTATTAACACCGTGATATTTAGATTTTGTTGCTTGATATTGCTTGCAATTAATTGGTGTCAATATGGCGGCAGCAACAAGAGAACAAATATTTTCATTTATTGTCTATACTCTTTTTTCAAACATTTATCTAATCGAAGCAGCTATATGTCCATTGTCTAAACATATCATATGCAACACTAATATTGCTGCCAGAAAATGTCTGTGTGCTATGTCTTTAGATGATGTAATTTTTTTTCGTCTTTAACCATAACAAGCCCTTTTGTAAAAAGGGGAGTTAAATAAAGGTTTACTGTACAACATAATCATCACGCAAATTTATTGTTAAATGTTAAATACATATTAGTACAAAAGGAGGCTCAAAGCATCTGAAATTAGAAAAATCAAATTGTCGACCCTACTAGCGAATAACACCCCTCCTGACGATTTTCACTTTTTTAACTTAAGTAAAAAGTACCCAAATGTATGTCTCAGATCCAGAAAAAAGTGAGTAACACATCTATCAGTCACTACTTCTGTACGCTGGCCTACCCCCCGATTCGCTAGTAGCGCCGAATTTTCTAATAAAATCATATCTTGAAGTCTGTACTCTTTTAAATAGTTGCTTTTTCTCGCAAAAGGCACGATAACTTTTGTAAAAAGCCTTATATGCCTAAAAATTAGCAAAATAATATATATCCAACTTTTTCAATCTAATAATTCAGTCTCCACCTCCAGAGCAATCGTGTAGCTTGATTTTGGACAAAAATGTAATTGATTCTGACAATTTCGAAGCTATTTCCATCACTTTCAGATTAGGTATAGGATATTTCTGGTGTATGTGTAATTCAGATTTTTTAATCAAATTGTTGCAGATAACATAAGTGACACTCAGTTTGACTTTCCTGAGCGAATATTCCGACAAGAAATAGCCAAGTATATTAATAGAGATGAAGTTAGTTACTTAAAAAACTACACGGTGATTAAAGAATTCTGTCCACTTTTGAGAGGCCATAACTTTTTTACGAGCTGTTTTTCGAAATTCCGTTAACGCTAATCGACTTCAGTTTTTCATGGCAATTTGTTTGGTATATAAAGTCAAAAGCACTATTTCGCTTGGTCACCCTCTTTGGACGACCTTTGGAAGGGCAAAGCGAAAATCGTGTTTTTGACCTTATATGCCAAGCAAATTACCATGAAAAACTTAAGTCGATTAGCGTTAACGGAATTTTGAAAACAGCTTGTAAAAGAGTTATGGCCTCTCAAAAGTGGACAGAATTCTTGAATCATCCTGTAATTCTTGTGTTTTTATTTTTATTTTTTAGAAAAGCATAGTGTTTCTCCGACTTCGTTGCTCCAATGAAGATGGCGACGGATCAGAAATCACGGCTCAACTTGTAGTGCTCAACATGGACGGAATCCTTCTGGTAAATCAAAATCTAAAAAGCATTAAAAATTACCAAAAAATATATCCAAGGAAAAGGATTTGAGGAAAAAGATTATTAGAGTCAATTATCGGTGAAATTTTTAATATTGTCAGTTTTAAGACTAGCAAAGAGTCACTCACCAGAGGAAGTCCCGATATAAAGCGTTTAGTACTAGTTCGTGGAAGTTAAACTGAATTAAAAACTGACTCACGGCTGTCTTTAACAAACTTTTTATTGTATTAAAAGCTGAAAGTACAAAATGTGTGAATGTATCACATTCCGAAATCGGCTCTAATGTAGAAAACGTGTCCAAAATTTGCCTTGGTCACCTGTTGATTTTTTATAAAAATCAGCTTAGTCCCCCTCCTTTTTTTCTAAAATAAAGGTGATCAATGTGATCACGTTAACTATCAATTTACCGTATTCTCTTTAACTATACATCCTTCGTTAAATAATGCTTTTCTTCGGTCACATTTACCCCAGAATGTTTCTAGACATTTTGCTAGGAAATTTATCAAAAGTTCAGATTAACACGAAAAAACCTGACCGGTACAACCTGGTTGTCCCACTTTTTGCAGCTCACATACACTCATTCAAGAAAGCAGATCGTGGCGGCTATTTTGACATATTACAGTCATAGATGAGGTCTGAAGATGAGTGGTGTCAGCCTACCGGGAGATCATCCACTTTCCTTGAATTAGTCGAGTGCTGGAAAAAGGGTATTAGGTCAATTCACCACATCCAAACACGATACTCTTAGATGCGAAAATGATCTACGTGAAAAACTGCACCAGCATGCAAGCTTGTACCCTTCAGGATTTCTCGTGTTAAAAAGCTATTTTCTGTAGAGATAGCTAAAAAGTTTTTCATACATTTATAGGTATGAAAAACTTAAACTAAAAAACGGACTAATGACTTAAAATCTAAAGAAACTTTTTAGTGCCTTTTAAAGAATCTGATCTCTTCGATACGAGATTAGCTGTCAAAAGAATAAATACACTTACTAAAATTGCTGGACTAGAAGTCACTGGAATAGACAAAGTAAAAAATTACCTTTTTTTTAATTATCCGTCATAATTTTCAACTTAGGTCAAAGATCTGTACGCCGTTGAAAGTTACACCAACAATACGAATCTGATCATTGAAGCTTGTCTAGCTGCGCTATTCATCTTTGCCACATGTATTTGTGGCTGTTGGATTGCTTGCAAGAACAAGGGCAACACTTACGACGATGAACTACAGAAGGTGTGAGGCGCCGAAACATGGCGAAAAATATTTCCTTTGGCTCAACTTCCTACTATCAACTGGTGTTTATTCCTCAATCTGATTCACTTCTACGAAGCAGTTTTTATAAAACTTTTGCCTCAATACTCATTATTTTTGATTTTCTGTTACGATATAAAATTTTAAGGTCAATATAAGTCTCAAAAAAGTTTATATGTGACTCTAACATAAAAAAGCATATCTTGAATTTACTTCAAATTGTTTACATAAAGCATTTATTCCGTTTTTTGTATGCAGCATAAATTCACATGGTCAAATAGGTGGATCAGTTACACGCAAAAGTGAGCTCTGGTTTTTAGAAATTTTAGCTAAATTTTTTTTAGAAATAATTTTCATCAATAAAAAAAGAAGAAATGGATTTACAAAATCCAAAAGTTTAGAATCTAAAGAAAGATAGAAAGAATAGTTTAGTGAAGTATATAGATTATGCACTTTCATGTTATATACATACAACATAGAGGATTGCTTAGGGTGCTCATCTAGTGCACACACAAATAGAGAGATCTTGGCTGGTGTTTTTAACTCCACCACAAACTACTACAGATTGTGGCACAAAAGCAGCCCTCAGCGAAAAAGCATGAAAGATAGCAAAAAGAGTTGCACAAATTGGAATTAAATAATTTAGTGAGTGAGCAATACGAGAATACACAGTAGTTACTCAGTGGCTACAAAACACACAAAAATGTGTAAGCTAGTCCAAAAATCTTTGGGTTTATTATTTCAATTTTTAATAGCATTCATTTTAATCAAATTGTCCCTAACTTAAAATAGTTCAGGGTGAATTGAAAATTTCCGTCCAATTGAAAATAGTGATCACTCTTTTCTAACTTGGTCTCTAAATTCTGTTTTGATGGGTCTACTTTTGGTAACACTTTACTTGACCCCCCCCCCCCCCCCCCCACGGCTGACCCACTTTTGATGACAATTTTGAAAAACCGATTGCATATTCGTGTTTCTCGACCCCGATTTAGGCGCGAATTTACCAGTCGTTTCCGGTAAAGTGAAAAAATTTTTTTTGTCAAACCACAGGGGGGGGGGTATCATGGATTTTAGTCAAAATTTGAAAAATTTGAATTCGCGCCTTTTGAATTTTGAAGGATTAAGGGCTGTATAGGGAGGGGAAGGGAATAAAAGGGGCCACTTTTATGGCAGAACGTTAGAAAAAACATATATTGGTATATTCTGGCTGTCTTACCATGTTTTTTAACTGAGCCGTGGCAAAAAGAGCCCCTATATGCATTTCATGATCAAGAGTACTTCTCGGAATCATGTCTAAGGTAAGTGAGTGCGCGCATCTCTAACTCTCAAGCCCCCTGCCCCCTTCGGGGGCGCAGGGGGCTTGGGGGCTTGGAGTTGAGATGCGCACACCCACATACCTTAGACACAAATCACTCGAAAGTGACTCTGGATGCATGAAAAAGCATGCATACTAGAGTTTATTTATGCGGTAGGCCCCAGTATTCAAAACTATGTTCAACATCTTCTTGTTAGTGGCCCTTGTGTGATTAGTGGCCCCCTTTTATTCCCTTCCCCTCCCTATACAGCCCTTAATCCCTTCAAAATTCAAAAGGCGCGAATTCAAATTTTTCAAATTTTGACTAAAATCCATGATACCCCCCCCCCCTGTGTTTGACAAAAAAAATTTTTTCACTTTACCGGAAACGACTGGTAAATTCGCGCCTAAATCGGGGTCGAGAAACACGAATATGCAATCGGTTTCTCAAAATTGTCATCAAAAGTGGGTCAGCCGTGGGGGGGGGTCAAGTAAAGTCAAGCCCTACTTTTTTACGCTCCATACTTTTTGGTAAAACACGATTTTTAATTAGTCACAGCTGAGATTTCAACCATGGATCCCATTAGAGGTGCAAGTAGTTGCTAGACTACAAGATGGTCAGGCGTGTTTTTGATATTTTATACTGAAAAATGAAGTCTGTACTTGATAATTTTTAGTAATTAGTTTTTGAACTTTGTAAACACTAAATTTTCTGGACAAACTTATGCTTTTCAGTGGTTTTCTGATGCTGCCACTGTTGAAAAAGGCACTTGTAGAATTTGAGCAGATGGACGCACATAAACACAGTTTGTTGACTTGAACAGTTGTTGGTAGTGGAAAGCATGCTTCATTAAGAGAATATTTTTGCACGATGAATGCTGAAAAAAAATGTATTTAGTCCCGTGGAAACAACTGATTAATATATTTTTGATAATTTTTTATGTGTTTAAGTTTTCGGACTAGTATTTAAATTCAATGAATTTCAGGTCATGTATGGAAAATTTTCATACAGCTATTTTCGTTATTACCTGAGCTCTCATTTTTATATAGAATTGTAGAACTCTATATAGTAATTTACTAAAAAAATTACCGGTAAATTTCACATCTCGTTTTTATATTAAAATCCACTTTTTACCAGCAATATGGAAAAAATCAACGTATTATTTGCGAATGCTGAGATCCGAGTTTGAGCGGGGTCACAGTGCAAAAGAAGCTATGGTAAAAAATTGAGACCATATTGCTAGACAGTGCTCTCCAGACGCCCGGTTTTGACAATATTGTGACGTGCAACAAGACATAGATCTGGTATGTAAACCATGAATGCCATGGAGAGTGACTATCCCCTGACCAGTCCGAAAACTTATATGCCAGCCTAATAAATTAAACGAATAAAAACAAATGTGGTAACTCCTGTAGACAAATTGCGGCATGGGATGTAAAAGTCTTTTTTCAAAACCACTAAGATCTCTTATGGAACTGCTACGATTTTTCATGCAAAAAACTTTTTAATATTTTTGGATAATTTAAAAAGTTTTTGCAAAAAAATTCGTAACCTAATTGCGGCTCTGAGCTGTCGCATTTTAAAAGTGCAAATGTGTCAGTTTTAAGTAAAAAGAAGAAAAAAGTGCAAGCCCTTTTGGTGCAGCGTAATTCTTTAGATGAACGATGAAATAGATGCTAAAATTTTGTATTCTCTAAGCCATTTTTCTCATCAAAAATATTAACATTTGTAAAGAAAAATAGAGAATTTTTTTGTATTGGAACAGAATTTTCGGTTACTCTCTTTCCAGTTTAACTGTTTTGAAACCAAAATATTATTTTAGTTGCAGTTTATGACCAAAGCCAAGTATTTTTAAGCTAACCTGTGAAATTTGGCAGGCCATGTACTAACTGTTTTTATTTTCTTCGTCAGGACTCCCTAAAAATTTTTGCTTACTTAGTATCCCAAACACCAAAATCTCAAAAATTTCTGACCTATACTTCTCCACGGCTTCTCGTTGTCCATTTCTTCGGTAAGGCCGGGCTTGTCGGAAGAGTCCTTGGTCTTGTTGGGATCTTTAGAAGAGGCATTCTTGCCTTTAAGTGTGTTAGTGATCCACTTTACAATGCCTTTGGAACCTTAAAATTGATTTGAAAATAATTAATAATTTACTTTTATATACCTAATATACGAAAATAGGTATAAATTAGGTATCTGGAGGTATACCTAATATACATAATAATATATAATATATATGCCTTTACCTCCAGAAGAGCTGGATGCGGTAGGCGGAGAGCTGCCGGTTTTGTCCAGTCCTGGGGCACTAGCTGTACTCAAACTGCTGGACGGACGGATTTGAGCTCCTGCAGATCAGGTGTTGATTTGTTGGAAGAAGGTGTGTGGCTGCAGAAGAACACGGGTTTTCTTTAAAAAAGTTGTTGATAAAAGCTGTTTGTTAACGTAGTCTTGGAGTATGTATTTGGCAATAATCATTGCCATTTAGCTCCCTTGTGGACCATTTTCGATTCATTCAATACACAATTAAGGAGGGGGGGGGGGGGGGGTGAGAACCTTACAGTTAACCACATACCTTTGTTTTCAGTAACAGCGCTGTTTTCCTGAGCGTTGATGCTGGATTCTCTCTCTTTTTGGTCAGTGGTTTGGCCGAAGAAGAAGACAGAGGAACTCCCTTAATAATAAAACTCTAATTTCATGCTTTCGTCCATAAAGAAATGCAATTACCTCATGAATAGGGTCCAAGGCTTACGCATGCTGGCTGAACTGCTGAGTTAGGTGGACTTCTGGCCGCTGAAGGCACTACAGCTAAAGAAGCTGACGTGGGCAAGCTTAAATCAGTCAAATTTAAATATGAAAAAAAAATCAAAATCAAGAAAGCTATTTACCTGCCAAAACTCTGAGCATTTCTCTGATTCTTTGGCTTCTTTTGTGATCGAGCAGCTATAGCTGCGTTGGAAGCGGTAGTTGAAGCGGTTCCGTTGGCCAAGGAGTGGTGCAGGTTGTCTTCCAGACTTTGAGCCCTGGAGCGCACGTTCTTGATGCGCTGGGGCAGGGCTGGCGATTGCCGGAAACAGCTGCATATCCTTGGTAACCACAGGAACAAACATACTGCTTGTTCTAGGTTTTAATTTATCCATTAATAGAATGAATTCAAGAATAATAAACACAAAAACACACGATTACACAATTAAAACCCGGCGCCAATTGGTGACAAAAAGCTTATGATGGGCGAGAAGCCATGAAAATTGAGTGATAACAAAGCTAAATTGGTGCACTCCTGTCAGGTGATAAGGCAGAAAGAAGGAGGAGGAGGTTAAAGAAATAGTAGGGGTGTTCTTTCTTAATTAGCAGAAGTTGCAAAATTAGATTAATTGGAAAAAGTGATGTTACAAACTGTAAAATGATTTTTTAATTATACCAGTCTACTACTTGGTAAGTAATAAATCTGGTAATTATTGAATAAATCATTTACTACAATATTATCTTCAAATTTTGTAAACGTGGTCACCAAAAGTATGGATGATATAAATACATATACAGGGTGGCTCGAAAAAACCTGAAATTTTCAAAATTAACACTGTTTATTTAAAAAAATTGAATTTTTTTCACATTACTTAGTGTTTGAAAGCTTGTTTAAAAGCCAAGATCAAGCGCTACGTACTAGTACAAAACATTTTGAAAATTACAACAAAAATATGTGTGAAATATGTAAGAAAATGATACTTTGGGGGAAATGAACTTTCGGGGAAATGAACTTTCAGGGAAATGATACTTCGGGGGAATGATACTTCGGGGAAATGAACTTTCGGGGGAAATGACCTGCTCGCACACATCGAGATGCGAATTTTAGTTTCTTAAGTTCGATTCTCAGTGGGCGCACACCTTTTTTATCTAAATATGTCAAAACACACATATTAAAAAAATATGTAAGAAATATGTCAGAATTTGCTGTTCAAATTCAGACTTGAACAGTTTAAATTAGACAGTTCAGTCATTAAAATTTGCGTGTCGCATTCATTTATTGTTTTTTCACCGTGTTTCTACTTTTATATTGAATTTGGTGTAACAAGGATTGACGGTTGCAGTCTTAGGTCATAAGGTCAGCTTCGAGGCAAGCAACATATGGGAAGCAAACACTTAGTGAGTTAGCCTTGTGCAGCGAGCCATGTCAATCTCATGCTACGAGAGCTAGACCTAAGACTACGGCAGAATGAGATGACTCAGTACCGGCCTGACAACCGTTATTTAAACATCCTTGCTTACGCCAAAAAAATCTGTATATCAGACAGTGCGCGGAAGTCCTTGACGAAAATTTTCAAAAATTTTCAGGTTTTTTTGGGCCACCCTGTATATGGATGATAGTAGATAAAAAAGGTGTGCGCCCACTGAGAATCGAACCTAAGAAACTAAAATTCGCATCTCGATGTGTGGGAGCAGGTCATTTCCCCCGAAAGTTCATTCCCCGAATTATCATTTCCCCCGAAAGTTCATTTCCCCCGAAAATTACATTTTCTATTTTTATCTGCATTTCAAATTACCGTTA
The DNA here is from genome assembly GCA_004194705.1 of Ditylenchus dipsaci. NCBI lineage: Eukaryota > Metazoa > Nematoda > Chromadorea > Rhabditida > Anguinidae > Ditylenchus > Ditylenchus dipsaci. The sequence goes on along the minus strand of SADC01000108.1, from coordinate 185,489 downwards.
TTACCGTATATTCTTTATTAGAAGCCCTCTCTAATAGAAGGCCTCCCTTGAGGACCTATATATCAGCCTAGAAAAAGAAATTCGCAAATCTGTTTTTCGCGTTTTCTTAGTTAGCACGAGCTTACCTGATTCCACTTTAAAATTTTGGTTGAGCACGCGAAAATCTCGAAATCGACCCAAATTTTTCCGACTTTTTTAGGGTTGAAAAATAGAAGGCCGGGCCTTCTAATAGAGAATATACGGTATATACCTACTCACAAACTCAAAATTTTAATTTTAGTCAGTCTTTCTCATTTATCATTAACATTTTGCGCACTTTGTGACCATTTGTATGTATGTAGTTTTTTTATCACACTAAAACTATACTAGGGTGCATAGGCGCCTATCAACGCCTTTATCGTACTTTAAATTTAATGGCAGGTATGTGGTAATACATGACATACACTCCTGATTACCCTACCCGGTTAACCACACCCGCCGTTCTTGCCTACAAACTTACCACCGACCCTCCTCCTCGGATACTTTCCTGGCGAGGGGTATCCAGGAGGGTATCCAGGTAGTTTGTGCCTTATTCTAGTAGCTAGGGGGTTTCCACGTAGTTCGGGTCCGATCCTGGTGGTTAAGGTACTTTCCTGTTGGTCGAGTCTCATCATGGTGTTTGGGAACGTGGTTCGGGCGCCATCCTGGTGGTTCGGGCCATCTCCTGGTGGTTGTGGGGTTTCTGCGTGGTTCGGGCCCCACAATGGTGGTTCGAGAACTTTCATGTTGGTTTGGGCCCCACCCTGGTGGTTGGAGGGTATGCATGTGATTCAGGCCCAATCTTAGTGATCGCGGTACTTTGCTTTTGGTTCGAGCCCCATCCTAGTGGTTGGGGTACTATCGTTGTTTATGTTGTATAATTTCCACACAACTTTAATAAATAGGTTGAATTAACTTTTTCATATGATTTTATTTATTCTCTTTCTTATCCAGAGAGATCTAGACAATTCTCATGTAGGGAGAGCTTGTTACTTGTTAATAATTGTATATTTTCGGGGGAATGAATGTTCGGGTGAAATGAACTTTTGGGGAAGTGAACTTTCGGGGGAAAAGAACTTTCGGGGAAAATGAACTTTGGGAGGAAATGAAGAGTACCCCGATGTGTACCCGCCTCTCATAAAGGACCATACTTGTTGGTGACAATGGGAATTTAGAAAATTCAAATGCGCGCGGGACACTTTTTTTATTCCGAAAATTTTTTTTTAATCATTTATCTGTATAAGAATAAATGATCAAGAATAACACAGCAGACACGGAAACCGAACCTGAGACCGATATTTACCGCACTACGCTGCTATGCCACTGAGCTACGTGGGTCAATAATATAAATTTTGTTTTTCATTAATATATTCCAACAACACATAATTCAAAAAGTATTTTTGGAGTAAAAAGGTGTCCTGCGCGCATTTGAATTTGCCAAATTCCAATTGTCATCAAGAAGTATGGTACTTTAAAGGACATAGTTTTTGCGCGAAGTGGTATAGCGAAAATTTGAATTGGCGGGGGACACTTCTCTTTCGTCTCTAACTGTACTCTAAAGAGGCTCTAAAGAGTACAATGCGAGACGAAAGAGAAGTGTCGCCCGCCAATTCAAATTTTGCACATGTCATTGCGCGCGAAAACCATGGTCCTTAAGAAAATTTAGAGAACAAAGAAAAAGGTTTAAAAAGATGACGAAAATACGAAGAAGGTTAGATCTAGGCTAGATTCAGCGAACTTATGACACAACTAACACATGAACATATGTTTTAGCAAATAAAAATGGTGTTTTTTAAAGCATATGTTTGCTTGAAAATTTGGTTTTAGAAAGATATTACAAATATATCTGAAATATATTTATATCAAAGACCTGCAGAACCATATGTCTTTAAGCTTAAGTGTGTTCAATTGTTTTAAAAAGTTAGCTATCCTCTAAAAGACGACTTTTTATAAATTTTCACTTAGGATGTGTTTATTAGAGGTTGTCCGATTATTAAAAAAAAACAGTATAGTGTGGTTTGTCTAGTACCGTCTATGGGGAGCATTTTTTAGCACTCCAAAATCAAAAAATTGGTTCAATTTTAAAGTTTTCGATATAATCGGCACTATTCCACAATTAGTACCAATTTTTTCTTTAAAAAACACTTCTTTTTGTGATTTTTGGGCTTAGGCAAGAGCATGACAAGAGCATAGCAAGAGAACGTTTTATAGGTTCATTTTTGGGTGTGTCTTAACTTACGCTAGCCAACCGTTGCTTAAGGCTTAGACTCAAAGTCTCAAAAAACAACAGGAGAACCAAGGTAAAAAGTTAGTACACATTTTGGAATGGGGTTTTAAATCGATAAGAATTATTAAGTAAAACCAATAAACAGCTCTGAAAAAATTTTTCTCTAGCCCGAGATGCAGACCATTAAAGTAGATAGAGTAAAGAATTAGAGAGACTGCTGCAGAATCACAGAAAATACGGTACTTGTAACTCAACAAAATACACTGTAGTAAGTACACAACACAACAAATATAGTTTTAGACACTCCAATAAATTTGAATAAAACACTTTCAAATCACAAACTTTCTTTATGGCGATCTGCCCACTCCATTTCTACTTCCAAAAGGAAAATTTATTGTAGTCCGAGTCATCATTAAAAAATACTTTTGTTCTCAACCGAAAATGACTCCACCCAAGTTTTTAAGCCAGTAAATAAATAAGTAAAAAATGAAGAAGGGAAATGAACAAACACAACTTGCCAATGAGCCGGATGCGTGACACCCACCTCTAACCACATGCACTACTCCTAGTACACATTCCAAAATCAAAAACAAACACTAACAATCAAAACAATTGGAACTGTCTTGGCATGTGAATTTTTTTTTGAGAACGATTAGCAAAGTTTTTTTATTTTTTTGAAGACAAAGTACAGTATTTCCTCTAATAAAGCCCTATACTATAAAAGGCATATCCTTTGTTTTGAGAATCTATCGATCAAATCCTGTCTATTGCGTTTTTTTACTCCCACAAGCTCTACAGATTCTGCTTTTTTCGATTTTAGTTAAGCACCCGAAAATGTCGGAATTGAGATTTTTGGGAATTGAAAAATAAGGCCTAATCGGGTTCTATTATAGGAAAATCAGTGTTAAGAGAAAGTGTCTGATCAGTTAACCAAGACCCCAGTCAAAAATCATTCAGTTGACTGACAGACAACTATATCAAACTTATGATTAATTTTACACAAAAAAAGCTCAAAACTAGAAACAGGTAGGCTAACTGACTGAAAATAATAGAATTAGAATGACCAAAGTCCATATTTGAAAAAAAAGTGTTATCTTTATATTCTGACCGAATCACATCCTGGTTGCGAGGATTATAAAAATAGATTAAAAATCGAGATTTTTAAAAATTAACATTCTTTAATTTGCAGAAAAAAACCAACACATCATACATCAGGGATGTAAAAATAAATTGGCACTTTATGAAAAAATTTGAATGCTTCATTCAATTTTGAACTACTGACAATATTTAAACTATAAAGAAATTTTAAACTGGTAAATTATATTATGGGTCTTTGCGCTCTGCGCTCATATTAAACATGCTAACATGAACAAACTTTTTATTAAAAATTTTGCCTAAAATAATTATAACCTGATGCAAAATAATATAAATATTTACTCCAACAAGTGTAAAAACAATAATTATCTTCCAAAAAATTGGCACAAAGTTCAAGAAATGTGCAGTACAATCAGCGAAAATATTAGTAATGCTAAGTGGAATATACATAAAAAAGCTAACTGGAACACGTGAACAAAAAAGCAATGAGAAAGGAGGAGGAACAAGAGCAAGATGGATGAATAATACTGAGGCAACAGGCCAATTCCCCGCCCAGAACATCGAGAAAGAAAGAAGAAGAGTTTAAGCAGCAAAAGCAGTGACTACTAAAACACAACAACCTTAAGGACAAAAAGTAGGGGAGTAGTAAAATGTGAAAGATGCAGGCAGCACACAAAAGAATGTTGTGTGTGTCAAGAGAAAATGGGAAGACAGCATTTTTAAAAGGCCACTCTGCTGAGTGTGTGTCTGACTTTGGTTGGGCGAGCTCTTAGGCTACGTCACTGTGCTACCACTGCTACCACTCATCGATGGCCTCTATCCAAAGGGGCTGCGATGCGGCTGTGTACACACACGTCTTGTGTGTGGCTGTGTCAATGAATTGGATTGTAAAACAGGGATGGAGGTGTTCGCCGGATGGTAGTGAAGGAACACTCGCTGGCTGTGTGCGGATGACGCACTTTTGCTAAGCTTTTGCTGCGTTTAGGGGTGAAAGAAGGACATGCGGGTGGTACGCACAAAAGAAGTGTTAAATGCAATATTGCGAATGTGGTTTAGGTAGGTAGGCAAGGGTAGAGGGTAGGCAACACCCACACACACATTAGTGATGATAATGTATGTGCAGTGTGAAGTAGGTGGATAGTAGAATAAAATTGAATAATTTTTCTCTGATTTTGACTTAGGCATGTATAATTAATGCGGTGAGAAATTGATTTTAATGGTAATTTATGCTAAGTCTAAATTTTTGATTTTAAAATTGATTCTTTTTCGCAGATATTGGAAAAGTTCTTAGTTTTCTCATTTTTTATCGGAGACCTAAAAAATTTGTCGCTTGAACCTTAATACATATCTGATAGAATAGCAGTTTTCTGACTAAAAAATGAAAATGTCTAGAAATTTCGCCACGTTCGGCTTATTTACTTCCTTCGTCCACCAGATATTTTAGAGAGAACAGACTCATTTCACGAAAGCATTTGAAACAGGGACTTCAAGGATTATGCTGCAGTGAACTCTAAAAGCAAGCAAACCAACAAGGGCACATTTTCCCAGAAAGCTGATCTTCAAATCAAGCATTTTTTTGTAAAACAAGGAGATTAAAAAAGCCTAGTCTCAAAAAAGTCTAGTTACAAGAATCTCACAATTCATAAAAAAATTGGTTACCACAATATTATATTTAAAATGCCTTTATAAATCAAGTGTTTTTAAATATAGGAAATTTCCTTAATTGTTTAATAGCCGCAAAACTTCAAATGTTGAATTACCGTATTTTTTCTAAAAAGGCCCCTTTTCTAAAAAGCCTCCTGAATTTGGGAACCTGTACCTCTGCATAAAGCCAACATTTTAAATCACTCTTTAATGCTTTTTCTTAACTCTTACGAGCTCTTCTGACTCTGATTTTTTCATTTTAACCCAAAAATATAGAAATCGATCGCGACTGTTTTCGAAAGTTGGGGGTTTGAAAAAAGGCGTTATACGGTACAAAATAACTCATACTTCAAACTCATATTAAAAATTTATATTTACGGAATAAATAAGCTTTTTCACAACTTAATATACTAGCGTGTCTATTTGTATCATATTTTAACAATAGTGCGCCGTATGTCCTATAACAGGTTGGCTGCAGGCCTGCAACGCCTCGTTTGTACTATTTAGCCGAGATATTGGTTTTCCCAGTTGCGTTATTTGGCTCCATTAACAAAAAAAATTGTGTTTTAAAATGAAACCGTAAACATGATTTTATGAAAGTAAAAGTATGTTGCACAAAACTTAGCAAAAAAGATGTGTTCGCATGTGGTAGAAAAGTTGTTTGCTTCAGTTGATGATTTTATTCTTTGCTTTTCTTTTAAAAAAAGATGTTTGTGTGTGGGAGAAAAAGAAAAAGCACAATTTACAGTGATTAAAGATCACTCTCTCCACAATCTCTGAAGAAGGGTTACAGCAGAAGTAGACCTTGCACAAAAGACAAATGAACACTAAATTTGAGAAAAAAAAGTAGTAGCCAGTTGCAAAGAAAACAGCTAATCTATCAAATCTTTTTTTATGTAAAAGGTGAAAAAGGTCTGTACGTAAGATTCTTTACGGTTTTTTCAATGTCTCAGTGACAAGTTAATTAGAGAAAGAGGAAGCCCTAATAGAGATGACTAGCGGAAGTTGTCGACACGCAGAATTAATTTGATTAGTGGCACAAACTAGAGAGTATAAAGTAGGGTTGGGTGATGGAAAATTTCCGCGGAAATTTTCCGGTAATTTTCCGGAAATTTTCCGGGTCCGGAAAATTTGACCAAAATGTGGAAAATTTGAAAATCGTCTTGAATTTCTTTTTTCATTTTAATTTCTTTTTTCTTCTAGATTTCTCGCAATGGGTAAAGATTTTTCCTGGTGTTGGAGCTATTTCGAAAGGAAAGAAGAGACTGTCAATGGCAAGGAAATCATCGTCGGTTATTGCAAGTTTTGTCGCCAAAGATATGTGAACAACGCCACACGAATGGGGGACATACGCCAAGCTAGTCTCATCAATCGCCGCCAACCAAGTATCTCTCAAGTCAGCAATCTGGGCTCCGGGGATCGAAAAGGATGCTACTCACAAGGATGAAGCCAGCCGACTCAAAAAAATCCTGCTCACTGAAGACTTCTGGCTGTATGTGAACCATGTCAGGCAATTCTCTGTCCGTTGGCCGAAGCAATCACCGCAATTGAGTGAAATAAAGTCGACTCAAGAAGCTGCTACATGAAGATCAGAGAAGCCTTCGCATCATCCAAAGCCGCCATCAGCAACAGTGAATTCCTGCCAGAGCTAAAAGAAGAATTGATGGAGGTTTGTTTTGTTAATTGAAGTTGTTCATTGTTCACCACATTCTTAGATCCTGAATGGCCGAGAAGAATTTGGAAAGACTGATGTGGCGCATTTGCTGGATGTTCTGGAGCCATCGGACCAAGGACAATTTCTCAACCAACAACGGAAACAAGCCGCAATTGAGCTCCTAGCCAAAAAGTTTCTGAAAAATCCGGTGTTTGCAGGCCAAGAAAAAAGGTACAATTTTATTCTGGGGTGAAATTATCTTGATTTGATTGTTATGTTTTAGGTGTTGACCGAATGGGCGCATTGGCTGGCCGGAACTAGCATCTTTGCAAAGGACAAGCGCCGCTATGCCTGGGATGCCGTCGACTCCATGGATGCTCTGACCTGGTGGACCGCCTTCTTCTCTGATACTCTCGTCTGCAAGGTGGTCCAAATGCTACATAATGTGTTTATCTCAGCAGCTCCAACCGAAAGAAACTCTTCGAAGTGGAATTCATACAAAGCTCCGGAACAGAATGAATGTGGACACGGCTTCCCAAGTGACCTTCATCAAGCACAATCTGATGTTGGAGCATGCCGATCTCTTCAAGCCGCCAAGAAAAGAACAACAAATGGAAGAAATGGAAGAAACTATTGAGGAAACTAATGAAGATACTAATATTTTTGATGAAGAATTTGGTGATTTGTTCGATTTTGATTGATTTGTTATGATAAAATGGTAGGATTAGAAAATCATGTCAATTTTCCAGTTTTTTGGAAATTTTCCGGTAATTTTCCGGAAAATTACCGGAAAATTTCCAGCGTTTTTAATTTTCCGGAAATTAACCAACCCTAGTATAAAGTAAAAAGATTTTATGCACAGAACTGTTTATTAAGGGTTTAGTAACAAATTTGTCAATGGACCATGTCTCTTCCTAGTCATGGCGATTTCAAAGTAAAGATTTGTCAATAATAATCATAAATTTCAGTAGAATAATCTAAAAACTGAATTCTACAAACTACACTGTAGCTGAAAAGCATCTAAAACTTTTAAAACGAGAATTCCTGACTGTAACGTTGAACTATATGAGCGTTTTCAGGCCTCCTGAGCACGATGATTGCAAAATCGGACCTCCTCGCTAGAGCACAATGCCCATAAAAAGCCCATTCTCACAGCGACTTTTTGAAAATTTTATAGTTTTCTTCAGGCTGGTGAGGAGTAAATTAATTTGGCTCAGCATTTCTTTATACTCATAAGAAAGCCCTTTGTCTGGGCTTTTTTAATAGTATGTCATTTGCAAACATTCAAAAAAATGTTCGTACGTAAAAAATTAAAAGAATCAAAAAAGGCCGTTTTTGAAAAATTTACAATTTTACTGAAAGCAGGGGAAATTTTTGTACTCTGGCCGTTTATTCTGCCTGATGCCTGGTCAGTACTTGTACAGAAATTTAAGAGCTACAAGGTAGGCGGAAAATCACCACAAAAATAGAACAAAAGTTGCTCTGAAATCACATGATAAGAGGTAGAACCCCACGTTTTTCTGCTATTGAAATTTGAAAAGTACTCTGTCCGGCTCATGCCTGTTGAGTCTTCAAAGAAAATTTGTGCTGACAATATACCAAAATGCTCAGCGTGAGTCGATTTTTTTTTGTTCCTCATGTGGTTTGGACAATGTATCTGTCTGGGGATCCAGATAATTGCAGGCCAAACCCAGAAGAAAAAACGAAAATAATGTTGTTTTAAATTTTTTTCAATTGAGTTTGCGAATATTTGGGAGTTCAAATTTTTGTTAGGTCAGTCGTCTATAATTTTTTTTCAAATTTGTTGTTGTCCTGCTGATAACATTTTAGAAAAACGTCGATTTTCTCTTTATAAAAAACCCCGCTTCCTGGCGACTTGTCACGCTGACCAATATGGAGAAGAAGAAAACTACGGCGGAGGGTCACCATTGAGAGAGTCCACTGTATTTGGTGTTTCTATTGAAAAATGAAATATTTCTTCAGATGATTTTTACAGTCGCAAAAAAATATTTTTTTGGAGGTATGGGGGATCGAACCCCAGTCTTCTCGCATGCAAAGCGAGCACTCTACCACTGAGTTATACCCCCAATCTATTGCCCGATAGCAAAAATTATACTTATTACTTGCCTAAATGGGTTTTTTGCGTTGACATATAACAATAAAAACTTTTCTTTAAATAAAACTGTTCTTGTATATCCCTGTATTTATTTTACTTCTTTTTTTTATCCTTTCGAACCGAAAATTTATTTTCAACTTTTTTCTCAAAGAAGTCAACGACGCACTTTTTGATAGCTGAGACTGCCCTATTTATTATAAGCGCAAACTTTGTCCTATATGTTTACTTTTCGGACGTAAAATAATCAAAAGAAAAATCAGTTGAATTTGGCAGGTTAAAAAGCGTTTTACTGACTTTTAACAGGAAAACAAAAAGTATAATGAATTTTCAAGTACCGCGATAACATTTTAGGATTGATTTGTAGCGCTGATCAAGAGCAACAAAACCCACATTACCAAAATTTTTCTGAATAAAAAATACTGAAATAAGGCTTTTGAAAAAAATTGCTGTAAAAAATCAGCAAAGTTCGAGTTTTTTTAATTAAATTTTATAGCTTTTTTTGCTTCAAAACGCTCAATCTTAACATTTTAAGTCAAAAAAATATCTAAAAAAAATTGTTATGAAGGTGCTTTAAGGACCATCCCCGTTGATGACAATGGCGATTTCGAGTTTTTGAATTGGCGGGGAACAGCCGAAAATACGGAAAATGTTTTTTTTGAAGACTATGAACAAAAAATTGGCTGAATACGAGTAAAAAATTTTAGTACACGGCGTGCAAAGGTGTTAAGTCAGCCACCTTAGATATGACCAACTTTCAACTGTTTCTAGGTTTTATCTCAGAAAAAATTATTAGTGAATGCTTTTTTAAAATACGCATTTTGTAGAGCACATTTCGGCCTACAAAATGAGTATAAACTAGAGATGCTGACGGGACGGAATCCCGTCGAGATTCCGATCCCGCCCGACCCGATTTTGGTCTAAAATCCAGTCCCGAAATCCGCCCGATCAGTTCCCTGAATCCCCGATCCCGAAATTCGTTGAATCCCGAGCTCCAATTTTGTTTTAAAAAACACCATTTTTGCTCTAAAAAACCACCCATTTTTAACTTTTTTGCTATTTTTTTCAGTTTTTTTCATAAAAATCTGATTTTTTTATTTAAATTTCTTTGTTATTTATGCCTTTTCAAGGGAGAAACTTTATATACGCATCGGCGAAGTCACAGGTTAGACTACCATTGGGCAAAACATTCATTTTTACTTTCTTTTCTCCCACTGGTCGTATTGGCTGTGATCATAGTCGGGGGTCAACATTGTTGACCCTCAACATTTAATGTTGACCCCTGATGTTGACCCCACCCTCAACATTTGTTGTTGACCCCAAAATATTGACCCCAAATGTTGATAGCACCTTCAAGATTTTACCCCTCAACATTTTGTTGACCCCAATGTTGACCCTCAACATTTTTGACCTGAAAATTGTTGACCCTCAACTTTTTGACTAGAAAATGAACGTTGACCCCCTCAAGAAATGTTGACCCCTCAACATAATTTTTTATTGTCGGAATTATTTTTTTTTCTGTTACTTCTTATTATTTTTGTTAAAAATCTATCTCATGCAGTTTAAATGCATCTTTCACTGGTTTAGTTCGTCGCAAGTAGGGTTGTCGATGCATCGAAATTTTCGATTAATCGAATCGATAATCGAAATTTTCAATGAATCGAATCGAAAAACCCGAAAATTTCGTGAAAAGGTATGAGTGGAATGGGTAAAATAGCTCCTAAAAATAGGTCACTTTCACCTACTCCTAACCACCTGGAATTTGTGCGAAAAATCGGCGGTACTCGCTCAAATTAAAGAAGCACTTAGATGTGTAATATACCAGAACAGAGGGTGTAATCAGGGCTATCTATTGCTCGCAAACTTGTATCTGAGTGATTTCAATTTACCAGAGCATTTTGGATTTTCTCATTACAAGCCAGTTTTCGAAAACCCTCTATTTTAATCATGAAATAGTCCTAGACATGCCTAGACATATGTAAAACACTCGTGTTTTACATATCATTTCGGACTTTGGCTTCCAAAAAATTACTTAAGACTTTTTTGGCTTTCAAAAATTACTTTAGGCTTGTGTTTTCTGGAAATTATTTCAGACTTTTCTTTTCAGCAATTACTTCAGACTTTGGCTTTTCCATGTGTACACATTCTCCGTGTGATATAAAAGGCTACCTTAAGACTACAGAAGATTCCATTAATAATTGAATCGAATCGATAATCGAAATTTTCGATTAATCAAATCGAATCGATAATCGATAATCGAAATTTTTCGATTAATGAGTGCGATTAATCGATTTCGATTAATCGAATCGACAACCCTAGTCGCAAGGGATCATCCCAGACCGCGCAAACTCTTTAAACTACTACAAAACACGAGAAACTACTTAATCCGCCCCGAATAACACGAACCATCCAAACAGCTGAAACCACCCCAAATCAACCCAAAACATCTAGAAGCACCGTATGCTTCCCGAAGCTCGTTCAGCACCCCGTGACCAGGAGCCTGGATCGAGGTCCTCTACTCGGAACTGATTGCAGCCAGAGGGGTTCGAATCAGCAACCTTGGTGATGAGTATATGGACCTCTACGCCACGTAAACACTCAAAATTATAATAAAAAAAAGGTATGCGCTCAGGTGGATTCGAACCAGCGACCAGTGCTGATATTTCGAAATTTCCCGCTCCGGATCTAACTCCCTAATCTAACTCCCGGTTCCGTCGATACAAAATTCCCTCCGGATCTGGCTCCGGCTCGGAGCCGGAGCAGAGCGGTTTGCCAGCACTGCCAGCGACCTCTACATCACCCTTTAGAATCGCTCAGAACTCCATTCAGAGTGACCAAACAAGTGGTCGTCCACATGGGTGAATTTTTTTACATTTTCCGGTTCCAAAACAATTTTTCTGCACTAATTCGAGCATGCTGAAGATGGTTTGACAGTGGTAAAATCTCGTTTTATAGTGAAATTTTTGAGTTATTGATAATATTTCGATACATCGAAAATTTAAGCCTAATTACTTAACAAGCCTAATTACTCACGAAATTTTAGTTTTGAAAAATTGCTTTTTATTTTTAAGCCATCCAGGTAAATAATCCACCTAACCAGGTGGTACCCACACCAGGTATTGAAGTTAGGGCGTGCAAATTCGCAATTTTAGACTTAACAACCGCAATTCCCCACAAAATTTTAAGTTAGAAAAATAGGTTATTTGTCACTTTTAAGAAATTTTAATTTTTAGGCCATCCAGGTGGATATCCAATTGACCAGGAGGTATCTACCACTGGAATCTATATTAACGACTTGCACTTTACTCGATGTAACCACTCATAGAACTCGAAAAACCCATACGATGTTACGAACTTTTCATAGGGTATTAAAAATGTTTGCTGAATTAAATTTAACTTCTTTGATAAAACTAAAATTAATAAATACATGCTAAATTAGTGATAAAGTGGTTTGCAAACAGAAGAATTTGAGGAATCAGCAGTAAATTTTGAGTGGTAAACACAAAAAACAGGGGTCAACAAAAAGTTGAGGGGTCAACACTAAATGTTGAGGGGTCAACAATGTTGAGGGGGGTTCAACATAGGGGTCAACATTTGGGGTCAACATTAGGGTCAACATTTTTGTTGAGGGTCAACAAAATGTTGAGGGTCAACAATGTTGACCCCGGCTATGAACACCCCCATTGATTCAAGTGGGTGTATCGATCTAACTGGCTAGATCTACCAAACTGACTGGGTCGGTCTGTCTGGCAATCACGTCAATTAATCAAAATCGATTTAGGTCGATTTTGTTTATTTGATCGATACAATTAACCCAATAAAGTTGATTGGATCGATTTAAGTGGTTAATGAAAGTGATAAAAGCTCAGCAAGTTTAGCCTCGAATTGTACACATCTTTCAAAAACCAAGCTCTGATCATGCTACGCCATTCAACAAAATATTGTCAGAGCATAGACAATCCAATCGATCTATACAAAACGAGTGAAGTAGTAATAGAGCTAAGCAGAATAAAACAAGCGCAAGAGTCGATCCAAACATTAACAGTGAAAATAGTTTTGCAAATTTTAGATAGTTCACAATTGATACGAAAAGCAGACGCAGCGATTAAAAAAATCGATATAATTTGAAGTCGACGTAGAAAACGACAGAATTACGCAAATCAATCAAATTAAAAAAAAAACAACTACGAAAAAAAGCAATGGCAAAAATATAGCGTCTACGAAATAAAAACGAAAAAACGAGGGCGCGCGCAGCGCGACCGGCTCTGGAAACTAGTAAATAACTAAAACAGGTCAAAAAATAAAAAGCAGCTAATTTCACAGATTAGGCAGTACTTTTCAATATATATGTAATTTCATTACACATATTTGGTGTTTAAAGCAGTCAATAGTTTGAAAATATGGCGAAAATATGTGAATTTTCCCTGTTCTTCTCTCTACCTGAAAAATCCCGAATTTGTTCGGGATCCCGTCGGGATCCCAATTTTTTTTTCCGAAATCCCGATCCCGAAATTTTTTTGGCCGAAAATCCCGTCCCGAAATCGCGCCCGAACCGGTTTCATCATCTTTAGTATAAACATGCATGGTTAGAAGTTTGTTCTAAAGGCAATAAAAATCAAAAACAGTTACTAGGTAGGGTTGTTCCGGTTCGGTTAACCGAACCGGAACGATTTTGGCCAAATAAACCGGAACCGAAAAACGGGTACGAAAAAATCCGGTTAACCTAAAACCGGGTAAAGCAAATTTCGGTTAATTTAGGGTAGGGCCAAATTAACCGAAACCGTACAACCCTATTACTAGGGGTCAAAAAGCGCCCCAAAACAGACACCCAATTCAAAACTTCAAAGCATTGAAATGTTTGTAGGGTTTTTTTACCTCCGGTACTGTTTTGGACTGTATCTGCGTTTAGAACAAACTTATGATCATGCATGTTCATACTCATTTTGTAGGCCGGAATGTGCTCTACAAAATGTGTATTTTAAAAAAGCATTCACTAATAATTTTTTGTGAGATAAAACTTAAAAACAGTTGAAAGTTGGCCATATCTAAGGTGCTGACTTAACACCTTTGCACCAGTGTTCTGCACTCGTCCTCGTCTTTCGTCCTCGTCCTCGTCTTCACCCTCGTCCTCGTACTACGAGGACAAGGACGAAGTACGAGCAGCTCCAAAAACTAGGTACGAGGACGAAGACGAAGTACGAGGCTCAAAAAATTACAAGTACAAGGACGAGGACGTGGACGAAGGGGCAAGGACGAGGACGGAAGACGAAGGGTAAATACGACTCGTCCTTGCTCGAACTTTCTGGATCAGTTCTAGTATACACCCTTCACTCAAGTCTAGTATACACCCTTCAGTCAAATTAGCTTGGGGGACCGAGGCAATTTTTTTTAATTTTTAATTTTAAAAAATTTGCCTTGGTCCCCAAGCTAATTTGACTGAAGGGTGTATACTAGACTTTCGCCAACTTTCTTAATTCCAATCTGTTTTTTCACCGAAAAGTTTATTTTTACGAACAAACCGATTATTTGAACAAATTTTTAAGCAACAGTTTCGATTTTCTTAATCAAGCATTGCTTTTTTTTCTCTTTGCTAGCTTTTGACTATGCATCGATTCTTTTCATCGTCGTTTTGAAAAAGAGGATCTCCTGTTTTATCAGTGGCAATATAGTTGCCAAGTAAAGCCAAAAATTTGATTCCTTGTCTTTTTAGAGATCTCACTTCACAATATGCGAGAAAAATTGCAGTGTACCTATTTTGTAGTTTTTAATGAAAAGTCAAATCTTTGAAATTACTTCGAGGAAATCGGAATCTGTTATAATTTAACAACAAAATATACATTCTTTAAGCAAAGGTGTAATTTTTTTAATAAAACTTCCTTTTTGGCTTTTAAGTATGAAGTACGAGCGAAGTACGAGTGAAAACACAAAGCACGAGAAAAAGACGAGGACGAAGACGAGTACGAGTGAATTTTAGCCTCGTACTAAGAGGATGAAGACGAGTACGAGCGATTTGAAAAAGGTGGTACGAGGACTAGTACGAAATACGAGTCCCGAAAATTTTGATACGAAGTAGAAGGACGAGGACGAGAAATTTGAAAATTCCCAACATTGCTTTGCACGCCGTGTACGAAAATTTTTTACGAATTGAGTGCGAATTGAACCCACGCCTAACTTACAATGACTTCTGCTGCTCTACTCTACTTACACACACCACAACTCTGTTTTAATTACTTATTATATTTATTTTAGCTGTTTAGTGATTTTTTCTTTAACCATTTTTTAACGTAAGTATTTTTTATAAAAAGTATAATCAAGTTATACCTCGAGTACGCAGAGCAAGTCAAAGTCAAGGTCAAAGTCAAAGTTTTTTGTGTGTACGCACAGAAAGTTGACTTGCAAGTCAACCTGCAAGTCAACTTTGACTTTGCCTTTGACCTTGACTTTGACTTTGACTTTGCCCTTGACTTTGATTTGACTTTGACTTTTGGCTGTGTACGCATGACTTTGACTTTGACTTTGCCCTTGACTTTGACTTTGACTGGCGTTTCAAAAAAGTTTGAAACAGAAAGTCAAAGTCAAGTTTTTTCAGAATTTTTTGTGTCTTATTTTTGATCTTCTTTACTGATCAGTAGTGCATTGGGCTTGAGTTTACAATCCCCCCACAGGGACTGCTCGGATGGAGGAGATAACATCATATTCGTGTTTCTCGACCCCGATTTCATGAGAAAGCCGCGTGTTTTTTTAATTTTTCGAAAAAAAAATTTTTTTAATCCACAGGGGGGGTATCATGGTTTTTTAGTCAAAATTTGAAAAATTTAAATTGGCGCCTTTTGAATTTAAAAGGGAATAAGGGCTGTATTGGAGGGAAGGGAATAAAAGGGGGCCACTAATCACAAGGGCCACTAACAAGAAGATGTTGAACATAGTTTTGAATACTGGGGCCTACCGCATAAAAAACTCTGGTATGCATGCTTTTTCATGCATCCAGAGTCACTTTCGAGTGATTTGTGTCTAAGGTATGTGGGTGTGCGCATCTCAACCCCAAGCAACCAAGCCCTCTGCGCCCCGAAGTGGGCGAAGGCGGCTTGAGAGTTAGAGATGCGCGCACACACTTACCTTAGACATGATTCCGAGAAGTACTCTGACCATAAAATGCATATAGAGTCTGTTTTTGCCACGGCCAGTTGAAAAACATGGTGAGGCAGTCGAAGAATACATATATTTACTTTTATATTGTTCTGCCATAAAAGTGGCCCCTTTTATTCCCTTCCCCTCCCAATACAGCCCTTATTCCCTTTTAAATTCAAAGGCGCCAATTTAAATTTTTCAAATTTTGACTAAAAAACCATGATACCCCCCTGTGGATTGAAAATTTTTTTTTTTCGAAAAATTAAAAAAACACGCGGCTTTCTCATGAAATCGGGGTCGAGAAACACGAATATGATGTTATCTCCTCCATCCGAGCAGTCCCTGTGGGGGGATTGTAAACTGCAACCGTGCATTGTGCTGCTACATACAATGTTTTCAGAAAATAACCTGAGCAACTAACCACTTTAAAGTGGTAACCTTCCGGTCTCCGAAAGCTTGGATAGGTACCGCCTGGTCAGGTGGATATCCACCTCCGGTAATTCACTCGTGGTAAATCCACCCTTCTATAAATTTGTGGACCTTTTTAAATTTTTCAGTCTGAAGCAACCAAACCGAGTGGTTCGTCCACTTGGTGCAAAAAAATTGTTTTTCCATGATACAACCTCAGTTCTACTGGATAATCCATGCACCAACTAAACCAAGTGGTCGTCCACTTGGATCAAAAAAAATTTTACGTTTTTCAGGATTCAAAACCTATTTTCTGGACTAACTCGGGCATGCTAAAGATGGTTTGATAAAATGCCGTTTTATCGGATATTTTTGAGTATTGGGGAATAATTGATTTAGGTAAAATCAATTATTTCCCAAAACTCGAAAAGTATTTACAAAACGGCATTTTCGCATTATCAAACCATCTTCAGCATGTCCGAATAGTCCAGAAAACAGGTTTTGGAGCATGAAAAACGTAAAAAAATTGACTAAATTTCATTTTTAGGCATCCAGCTGGATATCCACCTGAACCATGGGTACCTATCCTAGGTTTCATAGTTTGAGTCACCAAAATTACAGTTTTGGTATTCTCAAACATGTTCAGCGAAAAATGTTGGGTGAGAAATCATGGTTTACAATCCATATAAAAACTGATATTTTCGGGATTTGTAGGCAGATGCTCTCTCAGAATAAGTATCTACCCATTACAGGTGTTGTGGCTAGTGAAATCACTATTTTGGTATTAACAAACTGTGTTCAGCACATGATTTCAGGTGAGATAGGGTGGTTTTCTGTTTTACTTTGAAAAATTTCCAATTTCCGAAAATTTGTAGATCGTAGCCTTAGTCTTAAAAAGTTTCAGTTAGGATCGACAAGCGGAAAAGTTGTACTTTTTCGGCGTCCAAAACATATTTTGGACTAAATCGGGCATGCTAAAGATGGTTTGATAGGGGTAAAATGCCGTTTTCTCGGATATTTTTCGAGTATTGGGGAATAATTGGTTTAGGTAAATCAATTATTTCCCAAAACTCAAAAAGTATTTACAAACGGCATTTTCGCATTATCAAACCATCTTCAGCATACCCGATTTAGTCCAAAAATATGTTTTGGACGCGAAAAAGTAAAAAAAAATTCAAAAGATCAATTATCTAATAAAGTTTCCGTTAGAATTCTGTGGAGGAGTAAATTGTTTTTGATTGATGACCTTGACTTTGACTTCCTGCGCGTACACACCCCATGACTTTGACTTTCACCTTGACTTTGCCTTTGACCTTGACTGTTACTTTGACTTTCTGTGCGTACACACCTAGTAACTTTGACCTTGACTTTGCCTTTGACCTTGACTTTGACTTGCTATGCGTACTCGAGGTATTAGTATAAGACCGTTTAAAACTGGTCGTTTTCACAAGACGACACCCGTTGGCTCGGATAGTTTTATCTTAACTATCTTTAGGGGATCATTAACAGTCGCAAAAATATTTCATTGGAGGTATGGGGGATCGAACCCAGTCTTCTCGCATGCAAAGCGAGCACTCTACCACTGAGTTATACCCCTCTGTTACTTCAAAGAAAAATCATATCACAACTCATTGCTTTTTCAGATGGAAAACCCTTTTTAGGCTTGTGCTTAGGGGCAGTAAAATCCAAGGCACACCTACATGGCACAAATTATTCTGGCAAAAGAGATTCTGGCACAAACTCATTCTGGCAAAAATTCAAATGGGCGAAAACTTATCTTGGCACGAATTTTTGAAAACAGTTTTGAAACAAATCGTTATTGGCTAAAATTGTTCTGAAACAAACAGTTCTGGGATAACAGATTGTGTCTTCTTGATGCTGTCTCTATTAACTCTGTATAGCTACCCTTTGAACTTTATGATTTATTTTTCGTTACTTTTGTTACCGTAATTTATTTACAATTAGTTTTGTAAGGAAAGGGGATTTGCGAAAGCAAATCCGAAACCGTAGTTTGAACCCCGATTTGTCTTGTGAGGAAATATTTGACGACGAGTGTTTGAGATCAGTTCGGGGAGTGATTCAGGTTGGAGGAGGGACGACTGCTCGTCTGTGTGCTGCTGCTTCGCGAGTCTCTGTGAAATCGGCTAGCCTCCGTGTCGCTTTGCTGCAGTTGGTGCTGGATCCCCGCCACCCGTGAAGACCGCGACCTCTGGATGGATGTAAGAAGCTCATGAAGGAAGAAGTGCTCAGTGCCTCTGTGACCCGACGCTCAGAAGCTGTGGACCTGGACGGAGAATGCCAAAGAAGAGCAAGGAAGAGCCTGTGTGGCAGAGAGTTTTCTGTGTGATGTGTTCTTCGTGTGTCTGTGTGACTGTAGTGTTCTTAATAAAGGTCCAGGTGATGTCTTGTGTCGAAGGTGTGAAACGCGAAACTTACGTTTCTTTACTGGTAGCACTGGAAACACGGGCAGAGTCGGGCAGGTACCGAGCGGCAGTTTGACCCGGAGAGTGTTGGCTTGAGTGTCGATGTTACGTTGTGGGGTCATGGTACCGAAGTGGCGATGGTCGTGGTGTTGTGTTGTGACCGAAGTGCCATTGGTGGCGTTTTGTGAGTGGTACTGACGAATGTTGTTGACAGAGACCGAACTGGATTGAGTGTTAGTAACCGAGACAATTTGTTTTTCAGGATCAAGCGCGAATCGTCAGCGTTCTATGAAGGTGGCATCCGAAGTGGTCTTGAAATAAGCAGAGCACTCAAATGTCAAGCCGAAGCTCAATGACTTACCGACATGAAACCGTTCAACCAGTTCCGATGATTTAGCCTGAAATGCCAAAAGCCTGCGTTCTCTGGATGTGGTGGCCAGGTGGTCCGAAGCAAGCGAAGCACTAAATAGTCAAGCTAAGCTGGAATGGTCCATCGCCGAAAGTTGCTCTTCCTCGGATGGTGGCTAACAATCGTTTTGGTCGTCTCTCAATCAACTATCAGTCTTGCGCTGTGTCTGTCTGTCAATCCTGCTTGGGTTTTCCTAAAATGCCTGCTGTGTGCTTTCGATCAATGCAATACTGTGTGCCAATGTGACAGTTCGACCCGGAGGGCGTTTTTGTTGATGTTGTGGGGTGTTGGTACCGACGTGACAATGGCGGTTTTGGTGTGTGGTGACCGGCGTGAGTTGGCGTGGTAGTGGTGAACGACGTGGCGTAGGCATTGTAGTGTGTGGCGTACCCGGAGACCGAGGTGAGTTGCTAAACGAGTGTCTGCGTTTTCTTTCTGATGTACGAAATCTCTCTGGACTGAATCAAACAGCTGCTTTCTATTGTGGTACCAACTGGGAAGGAGATGAAAGGCGAAACTAACGTTTCTATACTCTTTGGTATCTATCCGAATCATGAGTGACAGGAACGACTACAGCAGTGAGGATGGGTTTAATAAGGTCGAAATTGCCATTTTAACTACCGAACCCTAAACTTAGGCAGAAATTCAAAATTACTCGAACTCCAAATCAAACCACTTTTTTACTTAAAATCGCGCCGAGAATTCGGTTCGATAGACCCTAAATTACGTTTTTTACCTATCCCGTCTCAAAAGCTAGGGGTGGTTACCACCTGGTCAGGTGGATACCCGCCGGATGACATGAAAAATCAAAAAAAAATTGTGATGAATTAGGTTTGATAAGACAAAATCCCGATTTCACCTACCTGACCCCAAAATCAAGAGTAGGGTACCCCTGTCGAGGTGGATATCTATTTGCGTGCGTTAAGCGAATTGATCCACACCGAATAAATCCATACCGTCTTGGTCCACACACGAATTGGTCCACACTTTTCAAATTCGTACATTTTCAAAAATTTTGCGGGGATTTAAATTTTTTAGTCTGAACCAACCGAACCAAGTGGTCGTGCACTTGAAGCAATTTTTTTTACTTTTCGGGTTCCAAAACTTACTTTCTGGACTAATTCGGGCATTCTAAAAAATGGTTTGATAGTGGTAAAATGCCATTTTGTAGGGTATTTTTGAGTTTGGTAAAATCAATTATATCCCAAACTCAAAAAATAACAGACAAAACGGCATTTTACTATTATCAAACCATCTTCAGCATGCCCGAATCAGTCCAGAAAATAGGGTTTGGAACATGAAAAACGTTAAAAAAATGTGCTCCAAGTAGACGACCACTTGGTTTTGTTGGTTCAGACCAAAAAAATTTAAATCAAAATGTTGGCTAGGTATACCAGAAGAGAGTGTGGGTATCGTTGTGCAATAGACAAAGTTTTTTAAAACAGGATGTAATATTCAATCTATTAAGTCAGGACTATTTAAATTCATTTAAATTCAAAAAAGGGTTCTTTTTGGTTATCGGGAATACCCGACCTCAGTCGTGCTAAGACAATTTATGCGTAAGAATCGGGTATTCCCGATAACCAAAAAGAACCCAAAAAAGTTAATTTCACAACAATTCGTGCCAAGATAAGTTTTGCCCATTTCAATTTTTGCCAGAATCTCTTTTTGCCAGAATAATTTGTGCCAGAATGTAGGTGTACCTAATCCAACGTATGTTAAGATGAACTCAAAATTCTTTTCTTAGAAATTTCGCAGTTTAGGAAACATGTTTAAGTCCATCCTAAGGTACGCTCGCCTGCCTGAACCTCGTCGCAAGGTAAAAAACAACAATAGAGACCAGGGCGAAATGAAGATGAAATGTGCAGAAGTAACTCATGCCTTCCTTCTTTTTCATGTATGACTATAATTTCTTTGTTTGAAAAGCCAGATGCAGCCCTTTTTAAGAGATTAGCAAAAAGGCCTGGACGAACAAAAGACTACAGAAACTTCCATAGAATATGGTCTAGAAGATTTTTCATGCTTGCTATAGCGCTGTTTACTGTCAAAAAATGTTAGGCATGTTCGCCGGTCAAATTAAAAAACTTATACCATTCTACTCAACGTGGTCAATTTAGTCTGTAAAAAAATTATCAAAAGTTGGGGTCGTCATAACTGAAAAAAGTTTATGGCCTCTTTAAAATTTGGTCAAAACCACAGGGGACCAAGGCATTTTAGGATGGATTTTAAGGTCACATGTTCAAATTCTGATAGTAGCATGCATTATTATTTTGTCTCGAAGGGATCAGTTAATATAGTAAAGTGGGCAGATGGCTAGCTAGGATAGGTAGGTGGATAGTAAGGTAGGCAGGTGGCCAGATAGGGTAGGTACGAACTACCAGGATGAACCACGTGGATGCACCCGAGCAACCAGAATGGAGCGCGAACCAGGGTGAACTTCACAACGCGCCATCAACACCCAACGAACAGCGGCATTTGCCGCTGCGGCGCTCTATTCACAGCTGCTAAACTTCTGGATAGTATGAAAAGAAAGAAAAGAAAATTAGTGACGTTAACACAAATGCAGATCCATTTGAAGAGCCTAAGAAAACTATACACTTTTTGATGGCGTGTTTATTCCTGCTTTTACTAATACTGTTGCCACACTTCTGTATCTTAGAGTGATAATTCAATCAATATTAATAATTTCAGGTTGAAACTGTTTTATTATGTTTTAATATCTGATTTTAAAATTGCAACAACTATGGACACTTTGCTTCGCCTGTACGCCTAATAACACCTTTGCAAGTTCTACAGCACCTAGATCAAAATCACAGCCCTGTTTGTTACATTTTGAGTAGTCCTGGTCAAGAATAGGGTAAAGCATATATGAACAACCATTAATATATTCTTTGCAACAATAATGTGTTATGTTTAAGTAGACATTTCTTTCTCTGAAGCCACCAATACCACCACGCGCATAGAAATAATTACGATCATTAAGCTTTCTTGTAGGGCTAAAAGGCATCGAATTTTTTGAACATCAAAATTTTCGTTCCAAATAACTGCTTAACAATAAATTTTTCAAAAAAAGAAGGGTAAATTTTTATTAAAAAAAGCTCTCTCAACTGAGTTTCAAAAAAATATATTTGTGGTAACTTTTTGATTTAAAATTTTGTTTCAAAAAAGCCACTGTGTTTTATTTTTAAACACGGGAACGGCAGACTGTGACCTTTTTAAATATAGACGCAACTCGTAATTCTGCGTCTATTTATGTTTTTTGTTTTCACCAAAATATAAATACAACATACTCGACCGAGCCATTAAAAAAATATTTTCTAGGCGTAAAGACTGATTTGGGAGCATGGAAGTTGCTATACCTCGCCAATACATACAACTTACTTGAACCATCATACTTATTTGATAATTCCGGATTGCAGCTTTCAGATTCAGTATCGTACAGCTTTTAGAAGCTTACACGGGAATGGCACGAACTTAAGGTGGCATTCAGACAAATTTTATACACCATTCGAAAGCTTATGGCCTGATTATAATCACTCCACGTGCCAATTCCCCCACACACCCCCCCCCCCCCCGAGGGTGCACTACGTTTCACCGTCACTGTTTTCACCGTTCACTATTTTCACCGTCACTATTTTCACCGTTCACTATTTTCACCGTCACTATTTTCACCGTCACTATTTTCACCGTCGCCTACTTTCACCGTCACTATTTTCACCGTCACCTATTTTCACCGTCACTATTTCACCGTCACCTAAATTCACCGTCAGCATTTTAGGACCACTTTTTAGGTCTAAATTTTTCGAAATTTTTAAAATTTTTGGTACCAAATTGTAGCCCTGAATGTCAGCTACATTTTGGTACTACAATTTCTAAAAAAACGAAAAATTTTAGTTCTAAACTTTAAAAGACGCTCACCTGCGTTCTACCGTGATGAAAAGTGTGAGATTGAACGCCTTCTTAAGTTTAGTTCTAAATTTGTTTTATTTTTCCAGAATTTGTAGTACCAAAATGTAGCTGACATTCAGGGCTACAATTTGGTACCAAGACTGTTTAAATTTTAGAAAAATTTAGATCTAAAAAGCGGTCCTAAAGTGCTGACGGTGAATTTAGTGAACGGTGAAAATAGTGACGGTGAAAATAGGTGAGGTGAAATAGTGACGGTGAAAATAGTGACGGTGAAAATAGGTGACGGTGAAAATAGTGACGGTGAAAATAGTGACGGTGAAAATAGTGAACGGTGAAAACAGTGACGTGAAACGTAGTGCACCCCCCCCCCCGATCAGTCTACGTTGAGAAAATAGACTTTGAAAGTGAGATGTTTTTGTGTACAATATGGCCAAGTTTTGTCTTATTTTTCTCGTGAGCAGCTTGGTGAAGTGGATGTGATTTAGGCTCTATTTTAAAGGGCATGCTCGCACCTATGGGAATATTTTGAAGGCGGGCACCAGGTCAATTCAAAAAAGAATTTTTCCGAAACACAAATTTGTTGAACACTGTTCAGACAATATATAATGAAAAACTACTTAATAGCATAGGTGGCTCAGTGGTAAAGCGTTGGAACTTATTGGGTTGGGAGGGAGGCTTTTTCACTTATTTAAAAATAGTGTTTAAACGACTCCTAAGTAATTTATATATGCTTAAAACGATTAAAAAGTATTTTCTAACATTTTTCCACAAAAAAATGGTATTTTTGAAAAAAAAAATTGACTTTCTGCCTTGGGGGACCAAGGCAAATTACCTTGTATTAAGGTATTCTACCCCGTTTTGGTCACTGGAGCTGGGCAAAAAAAGTCTCTTTATGCATTTTTGATCAAGAGTCTTGCTCGAATTATGTCTAAGGTAAGTGAGTGCGCGCATCTCTAGCCAACCAAGCCTCCTGCGCCCCTTCGGGCGCAGGGGGCTTGGTTGGTCAATATTTAAAAAAAAAGAAAAACTCATGAAGATCTTGTGCGGGAGTGAAATAATTTTTAAAATCACTTATCGTTTGTTTTGTTCTTCCGAAAACTGAAATAATAAAGGGCATAGTCACAGTCTGCCGTTCCCGTGTTAAAATAATTTTTAGCTAAAAATTATCTAATTCGTGTTTATAATGCTTTTTAACTCTAGTGCAGCCGATTTTTGATAAATTTAAACACCTATGCAAGGCGAGTTCAAAAACTTTGATTTTAAAAAATCAAGACAAAATTAGGACATTTTTTTAAATTAGGACATATCTGAGAAATCTCACTGTAACTAACTCATTTGACGTAAAATCACAAGTATTTCAGAGTTAGGGCCATTTTTGATTAGCGATTTCAACACTTTTAGGAATTGAAAAAAACTCCCATGGGAAGTAAATAGAGTGAATACGGTATGTATGTATTTGTTGGCATACAACATGTTTAAAATTTTTTAACACTTTAAAACTGCCATTAAAGGGGAATAATTAATAAGCACTGGTTAATAAGCACTGGCGTGCTCGCGTCCGATGCAATAATTCTTGCATTTTAAATTCGCGGGTACCAGGCACACCAAAGATTTGAATTTAAAAATCGAATAAAATAGAACTCGTTTTCTATTATTTTTTGGGCCGTCATTTGTTTTTCCGTTGTTCTGTCTTTCAGGTGTCTATCTGGAGGTCCTAAGAAAGAAGGATACATCTGGGTAGACTCTTATGAGGTGGTCCACTCGACTTTTTTTTATGTCGTCAGGAGTAGTTTTATTCATGACTTTAGTTCTCTGTTCAGGCATTTTAGGCGTTTTTCTCACAATTTACGCTGCGACTTCATACATCCTGTCAAAGTCCCTTATAAATTTAGCAGGCAGCCGTCAGCCTGCATGCGGTCGAACTGCCCCTTTCTATGTGCCTTCGTGCTTCATTCCATGGCAGTATGGCTAGGCCCTTGAAACATATCTGTAGGAGCGTGTCAACTTCTCTGAAGAGGCTGCCTAGCGAAAGTGTATATTCCGCTGGGCTTTATTTCACTAATTTTCATGTTCAATCGACGATTGGGACTTTGTAGCATCTTTGTAGCAGATCACATAGCAAAGACGTTTAGACAAAAGTATAATTTATTCATCAACAACGCTTTCACATTGCATAGAACAATAAAATTAATTGATTTATAATTTACTTCAAATAGCATCTTCCTTGCCCTTTCTCCGGCGTGCTTCCCGAATTCTTTCAGCTTGACACACTACCGTCCGGCACTTGTTACACGCTTGACATTTGACGGATGCTCGATACGCTGATGATTACCTCAGGGATGGGAATCATACCTTTTAGGACTTGTACTTTTTTCGGGACCCAAATCTTTTTTATTTTTAAAATCCTAGTCAAAATCTTTTATGTTTTTTCGCTTCAAAATGTTAATAAGCACTGGATAAAAGACTTTTTTTAAAAGTGGTCAAAATGTACGTTTTTCTGTAAATTTTTATTCCCATCCCTGGATTATTACCATAAACAACCCAACAATAGGGTTTCGCGCCGTATTTGTGTTATACGTCTCTATCTTTTATGAGAGGCTATCCGTACAACTATCAACAGCGATCATTCTCAGAAAAAAGGATACAGTCAAACCTCTCTACTATGGCACCCCCGAAACTTCGTTCCCGCCTTGGGTCCGACACTTTTTTTAACCGAATTTTCAAAGTCTTTTATCCATTCTGTTTTGACAGTCTGGTCCCAAATATCGTAAGGATTCCGATTTTGCCGATCGTTTTTCAGAACTATAAAAAAAATTCTTCTAAAAAAGCAAAAACTCAGTTTAAAAACATAAAAATTCAAAAATTTCTGTTTTTAAACTGAGTTTTTGCTTTTTTTTCGGCTTTTATTTCAGTTGAAATACAACAGGCCAAAAATTACCGGCAAGTCACGACAGATCAAAAACCAGAACTCGAAATGATTTGAAAATTTGATTTCGAAATTCAAATGCCTGGTGTGCCTGGTACCGGCGAATTAAAAATGCAAGAATTTTTGCATCGGGCGTGAGCATGCCCTTTAATAACGTCACGAAAATTAATACAGTGAAACTTCGATATAACGTACACCTGCACTTGGTGGCCAAATTAAAAATTAAGGTAAATTGACCCTCGATTTATTTATTGATTTTTACTTACGTCCAGCAAAAAAATGGCTCAAACTGAAATTGCCCACCAAATTTTTGAATTTCCCACTAAATTAATTAATTTCCCCACTGAATTCAAATTTTTCTCAAAACACTGAATGTCCCCACTAAATTTCTGATTTTTCCCACTAAATTTCTGAATTTCGTTCGCTACTAGCGCCGAAAATTATATTTCAGTAAAAATGCGACATACATAGTGTCATATTTGTAATCTACGGCATCAATTTCTCTTAATTTTCCTAAAAACACTCTGAATGAAATCTTGTCTGTAAAAATTTGCTTCTGTGAAAATTTAGTGGGGAAAATCAGAAATTTAGTGGAAAAAATCAGAAATTTAATGGGAAATTCAGTGTTTTGAGGGAAATTTGAATTTAGTGGGGAAATTAATTAATTTAGTTGGGAAATTCAGAAATTTAGTGGGTAATTTCAGGTGCAGCCAAAAAGTTCCTATTTCTCTGGCTTAAAAATACTATTGCTGTTTTCATTCGTGTATTATGGCTGGTTCACGTACTTCGAGCACGTATTTTGGGAGATGTTAAAGGTTCACTTAGCGAACATTTTGTATATCATTTGCGCTCATTAGAATTGTCGTTTGATGGACCTCATCGCATAGAATCTCAACCATCGCTATCTTTAGCCACCTCAATCTACCCTAAAAGACCCTAAACACTTGTTTAGGGTCGTTAAATACTGGTTGGGAGCTGAATATTAAGATTGTTTTACGGCTGAATATAAGTTTTTGTTTTTATTTAGGTTCACCTTGTTTGGGTATCGACGTTATGTACCTTTTGTCTCATTCTAAAACTACCATTGTTTTTAACTACTCAGGCCTTAGGCTTAGGCCTTAGGCTTAGGGGTAGGAAAAAAATTTGAATTGGCGGGGGACAACCATTGTCGGAGACGGGAATGGCCCTTTAAGGGTGCCAGGCGGATTTGGCGGAGGAATAGTTGACGGCGGAAATTTTGGCGACGGAAAATTTGGCGGCGGAAAAGTTGGCGGAATTTTAGAAGAGCCATAAGGTATGTTTGCTTTGCAATTTCGAATTTCGGACACTGGATTCATGTCCAGCATGGTTACTTAGCTTATAAAAGTGCTCTTCAATCTGAGATATGACTCATATTTTGAAAAAGTTTAAACAAAAGTTTTTTTTTCTCAAAATTTTTTTTTCCAAAAAAATTCAGTTTAAATGTTTGTTGTATTGGGTGGAACTCAAAATATGAGTCATATCTCAGATTAAAGAGCACTTTTATAAGCTAAGTAACCATGCTGGACACGAATCCAGTGTCAGAAATTTGAAATTGCAAAGCAAACATGCCTTATGGCTCTTCTTGAATTCCGCCAAATTTTCCGCCATCAAACTTTCTGCCGCCAAATTTTCCGCCGCCAAAATTTCCGCCGTCAACTATTCGTCCGCCGAATCCGCCTAGCACCATATTAAGCTGAACTACTCTCTATATAACTTAATTTCGATATAACCTACCTTGGTTATAACGTACGCTTGGCACCGGTCCCCGGGTGTACGTTATGTCGAAGTTTTACTGTAATGGTCTAAAATTTTTAGAAAATTATAAAACACGCTGCAGGCATCAAAAACACAACTAAAAAAGGTCTGAACAACTTACTGACTAACAACAGCAACAAATACCTTAGTATTTACTAAGTTACACGCCTCAATCATCATTGAGAATGTTGTATTCTGTGTTCTTTCTTCATAGTTTGGGCATGAAAAGTGACCAGTTATAGTAATCCTGCAAAATAGGGTGCTTATTGGGTTCGGGCGGTTTTTTTAACCCATTCAAGAAAAGTTTTTAAGATACAATTGTAAAGATCTTTTATATAAAATTTGGCACTGTGATTTTTTCGACTTTTTTTTTATCAAAAGACTCCAAATCAAATGCCGGGCATTATGCTCTCAGACTTCAACACAGATTTCTGCTGAAAATTTTGAGTTATTGCCTTTTAGAGTGGAGTGGTTATTTTCAACCACCGAAAATGGCTTTTTTTCTTAAAATGAAGTCGAGTGGTCTGTTTTGTTCATGCTCATATGCGTGTTCAAGCTCATTTCACATGGATTGAGCAGCATCTACAAGATAGCTGTAAAAAATCACCATATTGTTGCGCAAGTTTTTTGACTTTTAGCGATTTAAAGCAAAATCACAAATTTTGATGTGTGCATTTTTTCTCAAAAGATGCTGTTTCACCCGTGACGCAACCGAGGCGCGACAAAATAGATTGCAGTTTCAGAATCTGCACGGAAACTGCATCTGGTAGCATCAAATGTGTGAACAATATCGAAGGCATACTGGACCTCTGAAGTTGGAAAGTCAGCCGGATTTCGACCAGAATCCACAAATGGGACCAAGGCAAATTTTTTGAAATTTTTTTCACGATGATACCTAAAATTTGGACAACAGATTCGTGTTCAGCATAGTCAATTTGCGTGTGAAGCTGTTCTTGAAATTCAAAACTCAGTGCCAAATTTCAAACTTCTTTCAAGACAAAAACCATGCGATTCAGCGAAAAGAATTTGAGATGTAATACTGAGTTCAGTTTAAAAATTACCTTGGTCCGCCCTGCGCTTTCTTATTAAAATTCGTCTAACTTCCTAACTTCAGACGTCCAGATACCGCGAGCTGCGTTCGATATTCTAAAGTCCAAAATTCTTGCAACAATATGGTAAATTTTTACAGCCATCTTGTGGAGCTACTCAAGCTGAGTAGAATGAGCCCAAACAAGCATATGAGCATATATAAAACAGACTACTCCTATCCATTTTAAGAAAAGAGCTCATTTTTGGTAGTTAAAAATAATCACCCCACTATAAAAGGTCATAACTCAAAGTTTTTCAATTGTTGACATCTGAGAAAAAATTACTTAGCGTTAAATTTGGAGTCTGATGGTATATAATATGTAGAGTAGAAAAAAAAGTCGAAATAATCACGGTGCCACGAAAACCTTCAAAATTACAGATTATGTCTTTTAAACGTCTTCTAAGCCATTTTTATATGTTAAAACGACTAACACGAGGATTCCTGATTGTTACAACAGTTGACACGGGGTTTTAGGATCTGTTGAGCACGAATATCACAAAAAGGACTTCCTGACTAGAGTTAAATGCCCTCGAAAAGCTTATTTAGAGCCCTTCATTGAGGTCAGGTATGTTTTTTGTTCTTTGGGCTGATGAGCATTAAATTCATTTAGCGCAGAATTCGTTATTATATTTATAAAAAAGCCTTTGTCTAAGCTTTCTAATGGTGTGCCGTCTGCCTACATACGAAAATCGATCACACCTAAAAATTCTAAACAAACAAATAAGGTCGTTTTAAAAAATTTACAATTTTACGAAAAGTAAAGAAATATTTGCACAGATTTTTTTGACCGTGAAACGGACTTTAGATTCAGAAACTGGAAACTCTGACACCGGATTCTTGTTCAGCATGGCCGATTTAATAATAGAACAGCTCTTTCAAATAAAAAATAAGTGCCGAATTTCCAATTCTTCTTGAGACAAAAAACATTTGAACTCAAAAAAAATTTGAAAGTTTCTGTACAGTCAAAACTCACATTAACGTAACACCGAAAAATTCGTTACCGCCTTGGGCCCGAAACTTATTTTACCTCGATTTGTGTGTGTGCGCATCTCAACTTGAATACAGCCAATAGAGCGCATAATTCCTCGAAGACTGTTTTTTATGTCCTTTATTTCTAAACTAGCTTTTGCCCGCCCTACGGGCGGGTTTTATTTTCCGCTTATATTTTCGTGTCATTTTCTAATTTAATTTTCCTTGATTTTTTGTATCGCTTTTTAATTTACTTTCCGTCTATCTTTTCATTTTAACCGACTTTTAAATGCTTTTAAAAGTCAAGAAAGGCTCGGATTTCAACGGTTTAATCTTTGATTCGGAGTTACATCACATACTTAAATGACTAAAACAAAAAGTGTTTGCGCACCCTACGGTCGGGTTGTATATTCGATTCTTATTACGTAGATATCTTTATGAAACTATTTTATGAACAGATCTAGCTCCACTTATTGTGTAAGAACCATATAAGTCTGTTTTCGCTGCTAAATTAATGAAAAGTGCTCGCTTTGTTTTTCTATAGAAAGATTGTTGAAAACGAAACAGAACATTTTTATGACACGAAATCAATAACTGAAGATAAATTTGACGATATTTATAAACTTGCGTGAAATGTTTCTTTTTTAAAGCGCTTCTTTATTCCGGACTTTGATATTCATCAATGTGCTTCAACAGACTTATTTGCTCTTCAGTAAGGCGAACATCCGTCCACGGCAAAAGGTCCACTTCCAATCCCACCACCAAGAATAGCAGCAGCGACTGTTTTGCTTTCAGCCATTGCAAGAGATGCTGAGGATCGATGAGATATAGCATTACAGATCTGAAGTTTCTGATATTATTTGACACCCAGTATTGAAAATCAAACCTCCGATACCTGATTCTCAAATTCTTTGTCGGTTTTTTCTACAAAGCAAAGAGGACAAATCTTCAAGATCTTGCGACAGATCTCTGACGCGTATCCTTTCGGAGGCACGCTGCAGTAATTGAACAAGAAAAACGAATCTTATGAAACCTGCTGTTGACGCGTAGTATTTTCTGCTAAGTGCAGTTTTGCGACCAGAAGGGATTCTTTTTAATTCAGCTCGACGGATTTATGGCTCGGTGTTCTGAGCACGCTGCAGTACGTTTTTTGCTAACTTTGATTTTTGAGACTCCGTGTTTGCTCGAGTTAGATGCCGGTTGCTTTGAATAACTTCACTAACATCTAAAAACAAATAAATATTTAGAATAGAGAAAGCTAATAATTTACTATGCATCATGTTTATAAGATCTTTATATGACTTACAAACCAATAGTATTCTAAGAAAAAAAGGCGCTCGGGCTCAATATAAGCTTAAAAAAATTAATTATTTTAAACAGACAGTAAATATTGAGTCACCAAAACTTATGTAAAAGAGAGAAGGGCTCATGAAGCAAGACAACCAAGCTAACCCTTTATTGAGCCAACAGGACACAACAACGATAACAACATGAAGCTACAACGAAATTTGATGAAATTATCTAGCTGCTCATTGTTCGATCAAGCACTTGTAGCAAGCGGATTTTTGAGAACTGAAACAGTTTTGATCAAAAATGAAAGTTTGGGAAGAGGTTTACCCATGATAACGGAGTCTCCCCGCAAGAACATCTTCGAGATAAAACGATCTTTGGCCACCGGCTTTGCGTTCTTCTTTGGCTTGCCCTTGCATAAAAAAGTGATAGTCGAATAAATTTATCTATAGAGTATACACAAACTTGACTTCGGAGTTTCTGTCCAGAGCTCACGAACATCTTCCAGGACCATATTGAAGTGTCCAAAAGAATGGAAAAGTCGAATAGAAAGAAAGACTAAAACAGTGAAAAGTGTTACCGATCGAACGCCTTCACGCGACCAAGCAGCTTCTTGTTGTTTCGGCAATTGACGAGAATTTGGGCGTTGTTCTTGAGAGCGATAGTGAGCACTACAAGCGGACCCACCGAGAAATCATCAGTTTCGCCCTCCTTTTTCTCCATATTGCTAGCAGACATATTGCTTTGGCTTGACTTTACTTCAAAATTCTGAAAAATTGATAAAAAAAATAAATAAAATTTGCAAGAGAATTCGTAGCACACGTCTGACATACGACAGCACAAACAATAGAAATGAAATTTTGAACTTGAATTTTTTCGGTCTCACGCATTAAAGTGGTCCCCGCCTCTTGGAAATTCAAATTTCACCGTGTAACGCACGGGCATGCTCCTTTAAAAAGAGTCAGCGTTTGGCTCCTAACACTCGCGAAGTTATTTTAAAACGGTATGATAATCTTTTTTTATCACTTCACTGGTCAAAAGTTTGATTAAGTTTACAGCACTGTAACAAAATCTTACCATTACGTCGTAGCTCAGCTCAAAAGCTACAAAACACACTTTACAGAAAAAATTGAAAATTTAAATGATGGGATATGACCTTTTGAAAAAAGCAAACACGTTAAAAAATGACTAAAATTCGAAAAAATTTGGAAAAGCCGTATTTGGTTATTCTTGATTTTTTTCAAAAGACCATATTTCAACATTTTCAATTTTTCTTTCTGTAAAGTGGGTTTTGTAGCTCTTGAGCTGCGCTACAACAAAGTGTGAAGATATCATTACAGCACTTGAAACTCATTGAGTGTTTTGACCACATGTTACTTCAACAAAAACTGAAATTTTGAAATCGAGGTTAAGGTTTTTGTTCTGATTATTTATCAATAATTATTTTCAGTTTTTGAATGTTAATATACCATTCGTTAGAGCATTGCTAAGGCTAAAATGACATATCATTGGCAACAAAATCATAATTGAAACTGGCTTTAGGGCGCCGTCAAAGTTCAGGGTTTTTTTTGGTTCACCCTGTAAAAAATTATCACAAGACAATTTTTTTTATCACCTTACTTACCATACGGTCACAATAGGAGGTCGAAGTCGAAGTCGAAATAGTGGTCGAAGTCGAGGTCAAAATCGATCAGTGGTCACAATGTGGTCGAAGTCGAAGTCGAGATTGAAGTCGAGGTCGAAGTCGATATGTGGTCACAATGTGTTAGTGGGTTTTCCGTATATATTTTTGGTCATCCGGTGCAGATTAACAGACTTTTTCAAAGAAAAATTGGTATATATCTATATATATCTGCCCTATGGGCAAGTAAAAATAAAAAAAAATTCACACGACACATATTCAGGTGTGAATATTGCCATGAGAATTTACGCCTGATTTCACACCTGAACCCAAGTTCAGACAAGAATCGGCAAGTAAATTTACAGGCCACATATTCAGGCGTGAATAGTGCGATGAGAATTCACACCTTATTTCACACCTTAATTCACGCCTGAATATTTGGCGTGTAAATTTGGTTGCCAATTCTCGTCTGAACTTGATTTCAGGTGTGAAATCAGGCATAAATTCTCGTGGCACTATTCACGACTGAATATTTCGCGTGTAAATTTTTAACGTCATATTATTTCAGTCGAAATTTGAGAAATTTAAATTGGCGCTTTTTGAATTTTTAACGGGTCAAGGGCTGTATAAGAAAGTAATAAAGGGAATAAGGGTTGTATAGAAAGGGAAAGGCAATAAAAAAGGCCACTAATCACACAGGGACTGCTAACAAGAAGATGTTAAACATAATCTTGAAAACTGGAGCTTACCTTGTAAAGAAACTCTGGTATGCATGCTTTTTCATGCATCTGGTTTTCTGCCTGGTAGTTCAGCGGCCAATTGGTGAGTAAAACAATATTTCTTGTGATAAAATGGCACAGAAAGTCCTCAATCGACACAAGTTAGCTCCACAACGAATAAAAAACTCTAATCAAAACATGTTTTTACTTATCTGATATCGACCACTATTTCGACCACGATTTTGTAAGGGAGGCAGATAGCAGAGAAATAAGAAACAGGCCTATGGCGACCCGATAGCTCATATGGTTAGAGCGCCGACTTGCAAGAAGGATATCGTGGGATCGCACTTTTTCCCGGGCCTGTAGAAAAGCCGTACGCGGCCACTGGCGTACGCTTACTATTTCGACTAGGTCGATATCCGACGGCCGTGAACTTTTAATTTTTTGAGCTCTTTTTCAGCTTCGCTGACTTGCTTATTATACCTCAAAAGAAAGCTCAGGGATTCCTGATCATGATACTTCAAACTGTTTGTCCAAAACAGATAAAAAGTCCACTTGGTGTAGAGATAGAAAAAAAGAAATTCGAACGATTTTGAATTTCCAAAAATACGTTGAAAATGTCCTATTTCGACTTTGACTTCGACCTAGACTTCGACTGCAGGTTGTGACCACATTTCGACTTCGACTTCGACCACTATTGTGACCACTTTCATATCGACTTCAACCTCCATTGTGACCGAAGCATTAGAATACAATTAAACACTATTCTCAAATGGGTTGAAAAAAATCCGCCCTTGGAACCCATAAGTACCTGAAATGATTTCTGTTTGACCACGATATTAGATCGTTACATAAATAACATACCATCTCTCCTCTCTATAGCAATTGATTGCAAAAATCGACGAGTAAATCAAAACTGACCAAAACCATTCAATTTAAAGACCATTACATAAAACAAAGTATAGCGGAATAAAAGCAGTAAATCTCTGTATTACTGAATAATTTATTGTACAAAAGATACATGTGGTGAATCAAATTAAAATAATGAAGAGTATCTAATAAAAACTGCAGTAGTTTCGGGAAATTTTGTCGACAGCTTCCGCGGACCGGTGAATATTCAAAAAAATTGGGGGTTTCAGCCAACAATTTAAATAAATAATGCTTGAAAAATAACTAGGAAACAAACCTTCGAAATTTTTGAATGTTCGGTTTGATTCGAAGTTTGAATCATACAATTTTCACATTTTCGATTTATAAACTTGTGATTATTTCAAATTCAAGCTCCGAATCTAGCATTATTCCATGCTTGTTCTTCTGATTCTGTAAATGTCCTTGATGATTTTATTTTAACAGTTTCTATGCGCATATTCTTGTAGAACGTGCTCAAATCCCATGTGAATTGGGCTCCCACCTCTCTGAAAGCTAACAAAAATTTTAGGAATGACCCATGGCCAGTGTTTTCAAAAGTCAAGGTCAAGTTTAAGGTCAAGGTAAAACTTGACTTTGAAACTTCAAGGTCGTTTTTCTCGATTTTTAGTAAGGAAAATGGGTCTGAATTTTTTTTGGTCAGCTATGAAAAGCTATGATAGGATATCGAGGTGTTTTTAGAACTTTGAGTGACCCTTGTACCGTTTTTGTGGACGTTCAGAGCTGGGGAGCCAGATTTTTCAGGAACTGGGAGATGCTCTGCAAGAATACGCACAAAAAATGGTCATCGAAATTACCCCAGGTCACAGTCAGGGCCCGCTCCTCGTAAGTTCATTTACCGGCTTTATTAGATTCAAACGGATGGTCTGAGAAATGATTCGCCGTACTCTATTGCTGAATTCATTGTCTTATTGAAACTAACTACGGAACCTCAAAGGTTACTTTAGCAAAACTTTTTTACAACGGGTTTCCTTGCAACATTAATTTAACTCCCTTTGCGTCACGATATTTCTTCATAATTACCGAAAAAAGTCTCTGAAAATTTGCGAAAGATCAATACATTTCAATCACCCTGGATAAGTTTTCAAAAATTTACGAACGGAACGTTTGGTTCGAAGTTTGAATTCGCAAATTTCGAATCGAACGTTCAAAAAAATCTTGAACATTTGACTGGCAGTTCGAAATCGAACATTCGATTCGACAACCCTAAACATAACTAATAAATATTTGATTGGCAAAAAGATATATCTCCCGACCGTTTGTAAATAAAAGATTGCTTGAACTTTTTAAAAGATGTGGAAAAGGTAGGAATTCAAAAAATGCTGCAGTTTTTTTTAGACATCCTGTAAATACCAAAAAAATTATTTAAAATAACAACAGTACTTAGAAAAAGCTGTACATATAATCTATCAAACCAACTGCATTCGGCTCTGACACAACCATAGCTTTGTAATTAATATAAATGGCAAAATGGTGAATAATATTTTTAATCACTAGAAAAGCAAAAGGGTATATTGCTTTCCAAGCAGCCAATTTGGGCAAAGAAAATTTGCTAAAAATGTGGCTATAAGGATATGAAAGAAAAGTGAAAGTTACCAGAGTCTAGGATACTTGAGCACATATACAGTACAATGAAAACGATTTCTATAGCAATGCAGATGATCTAAACATTTTGTATCTTGAATGACCATGTGCAAAATTTGAATTGGCGGGGGACACTTCTCTTTCGTCTCAAACTTTACTCTTTGGAGTCGTTCGCCATGACTCCAAAGAGTAAACTTTGGGACGAAAGAGAAGTGTCCCCCGCCAATTCAAATTTTGCACATGCCACTGCGCGCAAAAACCATGGTCCTTAAAGGGAGAGTGAAAGCATTAAGGAGATAGTCTCGACACAAAATGATTAATCCAAGTTTTGTATTTCATTCTAATGTTGTTGTAGATAAGGGTTTTGTTAACAACTCGGTGTTGCAATGTCAGACAATGTAATCTAACTTTCTGCAGAATTAAAAGCTGTATCAGCATCATCAATGTCAGAATTTCTAAATTCTTTCAAAAAATAACCTAAAATGGAAATGAAAAACGAAAAAAAATATCGAAAAAAAGTTTGGTTCGTTTGCTATTACATTTCGAGTTTAGGCCATTTTTTCGAAGAATTTAGAAATTATGATGTTGATATTGCTAATTGAATTTTTAATTCTGCACAAGTTTGTTTGATGTTGCAACACCGAATCGTCTACAAAACATGGCTCAAAAACCATATTTAAAGGACCATGGTTTTTGCGCGCAGCGGTTGTCCATCGCCAATTCAAATTTTTTTCCTAATCATTGAACTTCTGTACGGATTTTTCAACTAGGCTTCTAACAAAACGAGGCTTAGTATTTTATTTTAGGTATGGTTTTGTTAAAAACCAAGTTGAAAAATCAGTACACAAGTTCAATGATTGGGAAAAAAATTTGAATTGGCGAGGGACAACCGCTGCGCACAAAATCATGGTCCTTTAAAAATTAAAACAAACTTGGATAAATATTTTCGTGTCGAGACTATCTCCTTAACCGCTTTCACCCTCACTTTAACCCTTTTAAGACTTCATTTATAGATTTTCCGAACTTTTGCTGTCTGTGCTCTAAACCGACGAGCCTAACTAGCCCGCTTCGGCCGGCACACTGAAACCTTCTTTTCTCCTATCAACAGATTTATTTGGTCATATTACAAATATTACGGCATATTACAGTAGCGTCAAATTTTTATACTTATTTAAAGCTCTCAATAAAAAATAACTTACATTATAGGCAAGAAAAGGTACTAACAAGTTTCGGATGTTATAGCACTTAGCAGCAATTAGAAATAAAGCAATAAAAAATTAGTAGTGATCAAAAAAGCAATGGCTGAGATCCATAAATAATGCCCAATAGATGTTAAGGCTGTATCATTGAATAAAGAGGTGATAAATGCACTTGTGAATAAAAGAGAAACCGCTATTTCAATAATTGCAGTAACAGCGATACCACCCTAAAAATAAATTTGATAAATTTAAAATTTTGTATTTGGGTTTTGAAATATTACTTTTTTTAACTGGTTATCCAAAAAAACAAGAGCATCATGCAGCTTCATTTCGTTGATAATTTTTTTGAAAATACAATAATTATCTAAGTTAAAAAGCAACACCAGCCGTGAAAAAAAGATGCTTGTTGAAGGAAAATCAAAATGATGCATGCAGAAATGAGCAATATCGAAAATGATGAACTCAGCAGGAAAAAATTTCCAAGCCAATATAATGCAATGAGAACAGTGATTAGAAAAGTGAGACTTAATAAAGAAAAGTTTAATTAATACCACCTCGACCCCTCAGAAATGGGAAATTGAGTTTTTGGGCTCAGACGAAGGACTACGTTGTGCTGAGTACGATAGCACTGAATTCGGCCACATTTTCTTAGAAATTCGCCGAGATGTGATAGAAATTCGCCGAGAAGTGACTGAAATAGGGTCTAGAAATTTATAAGTTTCGCATGATCGAAATTTAGCTAACACTCAGAGGTTTTCAAGTAATGCGCTATTCTCGCTATTCGCTATATACTTTTAATTTCTATTCTAGAATTTTTCACCACCTTATAAAACAGTCAATTAGCTAAAAAACGGAGCTACTAAATTATAAGTGTATTTTATCAATGTCTCAAGAAAAAAATTAGCTGCAATTTCTAGACCTATTTCAGTCACTTAATTCGGCTTTGAAGCGAAAACGACCGGCACTATTGTGCTCAGCACATTCTGTTCTACCCGTTGTCACTGATGGGCGCACCAGGGTAACGCGTATCGAGAGTAGCGCGAATTCAAACAAATATTGAAAAAAAAACAATATCACAAAATGTAAGAGTTTACTATTTTGAGTGTGGTTTTCAGTTGCTTTCTAAACAAACACTCTCTCAAATTCCAGTTCAACATGTAGCCTGATAAATTTGCTACAAGATTCTGAAAAATGCGTTGATCAAAGTTACATGTGTAGAAAGTTATGGCACATAGAAATCAAAGTAAGAGAATTCGGAAAATCCGTACCTCGAGAAAGAAGTGGTAATTTGTCTTCACTTCACAAATAAAAATCTACTATGCTCTTTGTTATTTGAAAGCTGATATCCTTGCGGTCATTTTGATATAATATGAATGTGGGTGTAGTATGACGATCATGACGCACCACTTGAAAACATGTGGGTATACAGCTGGATTTTGACCATGTACAAGTTCTTACTTCCGAATCCGTTTTCACCAACTTCGTCAGACATCGAAGAGAAAAGGACCCGCACCATCGTGTTCAGCACATTCTGTTCTACCCATTGTCGCAAATAGGCGCACCGGGCTTCCCGTGTTAATTTACACTATTTTGCAGGTACTTAACAAGTATATTGCTGGTATCTTAGGTTTATTTATTACTGACCATGCTGGTCAGTATTTCTGCAAGCACAGCGGCTGTAGAGGGCATGTTTATGTTACCACTTGCACTGCTTCACAATTGTCACTGTCAAATTGT
Organism: Ditylenchus dipsaci; assembly: GCA_004194705.1. Lineage (NCBI taxonomy): Eukaryota > Metazoa > Nematoda > Chromadorea > Rhabditida > Anguinidae > Ditylenchus > Ditylenchus dipsaci. Next base: position 146,623 of record SADC01000108.1, on the reverse strand, counting down.
GACTTATATCATATAGAACAAAACGTTTTAAATTTAAAATGCAAACAAAAATAATTCGAAAACATTATCGACAAAATCTATGTGGTCCGCGCGCATTCAAATCTTTGAAATTGCCATGATAAGGAAGAGACTGGGTCCTTTAATGATAAATAGAGAAAACCTTTTTTACAAAAAAACATTTTCTTAGTTACTTGTAGAGTTTTTTGGCGCCCGGCGCAGAAAAATTACCGTTTCCACGCCACGCGCTCGGCGCTCATTTTTGAAAATCCCGGCATCAAAAAAAATTTTGCGTGCAACTATATTTGCGACCAAAATACAAACAAAACATTTAATTTTTTTCTTAACCTTGCTATAAACGGATGACAGACTGCCGTTGATATTCCTCAAAAGCAGGATCACTGAAGGACGGCCAATAATTTTTGGACGGCGGACGGGAATTGGACACAAATTCAAAAAAAAAGACGTTATGATGTCTGCAACCCATCAGACCATTCTCTCCCATCCTTCTAAAAAAATTGTGTAATGAAACCCGATGGTTAGTAAATTAGTGGTTTAAATTTATGAAAAGTCCGAAACCCATGCAAAAACATTATGTACCATGTTATGTAACATGTATTGGGTTGTTAAGAAAGTCTTGAGTTAAAAAGATTTTATCGTTTGACAGTTTTATGGGTTCAATATTTTTTATTTGAAAAAACGGAACAAAATTTTGTAGTGGGCTTCAGAAAAAAAATTAAAAAAATTGATCTAGCTATACAGTTGAACCTTGTTATAACATACCTCCGATATAACATATCCCTCGATGTAACATACCCTATGGTTGGCCCTTCAATAATAAACTCCGTTAAATTACTCCCGGTATAACATACATAGGCGAATTAAGCGATACATAGGCGAAGGATTCTCTGACGGGGGGTGGCAAATAGGCTAAAAATCCTGATGGGGGGGGGCTATAGCCCAGCTAGCAAATCCTCAAAATGTGGTATAAGGGTTACTCAAAGTTCTAAAAACACCTCGATACCCTATCATAGTTTTCATAGCTGACCATTGGGCCATGGGTCATTCCTAAAATTTTTGTTAGCTTTCGAGAGGTGGGGAGCCCAATTCACATGGGATTTGAGCACGCTCTACAAGAATACGCGCCTGAAAAAATTCACTGAAAAAACCCAGGTCACAGTCAGGGTCCCTCCCTTGTTAATACGACCCATATTTTGCTCTAATTCTAGGTGGTTGAGAGTAGGTAAAAATTACCTACTTTCAAATGCTGTTTTACCCGTTCGAAGCCGTCCTCTTTCCTAATTTTTTTCAACCATCATGCTCAGCGTGAAATTATGCCCAAAACGCATAGTTTGACAAACTGAGTCTTTCCCGTGTTAAAATTTAGAGTCTTTCTTGTTAGGCCGGCGTAGGTTAGAGTGAACTCAGTAATGTTTATTGCTTTTTTCGTCGTTCAAAAAAATTTGAGGTTGTCCTAAGACCTACTCTTGTTTAAGCAAAAGAAATTAAACGTATAGTTGAGAGATGGTCATCACGCAAATTTGTCTGTACTGTCTTCAATATGTCTAGATCATTAATTGAGTCATTTAAAAGTTCTTGCAAAAGTTTTTCTATTTTCACGCTCTTCACTAGTAAGAAGTATGATACATTTTTTTTATTAAGGACTTTCGGAAGTAGCAGTCTCCTTCCGCTTGCTTTTCAACTTCATTTTTTTTCTGCTTTCACATCTGTTTGTCATTGCCATCCGACAAAACATAATTACATGCAGCTCTACTAACTGAAATGAATAATTTTGAGCACAGACTGAAAGTGTTTACCTGACTGACACAAACCAAACTTTGCTCTTATCCAAAAAAATTATGTAGACCATTTCATTAATTACTTGTGCTTCTTGGTGACGTTGATGCCAGCGAACAAACGTATTATCTATTAATTCTCATCTTTTACAAAAGTTCCTGGTTTCTGCTACAAAATTCTTTAAAACCACTAATTCTCCTTACAATGATCAAAAAGTTTTCTCTTTCTTTGGGGGCTCTACACAAACAAAACAAGAGAGTGATAAAATGAAACATAGTAAAAATAATAACTCTTTTTTCCCTTCGTCAAAGAAAACAGAAGAATAGAAAGAACAGCGCATTTACGCTCCTAGTAAGTCATAAAAATAGTGTTGTTGTTTTTGCATGCAATCAATTTTCTCTTGCGCCAATTCCATATTTTGGGTGAGCACCAGTGGTTCTCTCGTATTTAATCATTTGCAATCAATGATAGGTGAAGAGTTACAGGGAGTAAAAATAACTTTTATTTAGTTAGAATATAGAAATGTTTTGATTTTTTTTCGGTTTCATGGAATATTTACGTGTATTGTTAAGTTTTTCATTTTCATCAAGAGTTGTTTTCTATCAATGACTTCACGAAGCATGGTTTTAAGCAGTCAAGCAAACCGCGAATGACTTTGCAAGAAGAGTTAGTGCTGTATTTATACAACACTTTTTATGCATGCTTTCTTTTTCTGCCACAAATATTCTTGGTACCTGCGCAAACCATAACCACAGTTAGGAATATAAGTAGGTGTAAGACCTTTTCTCTCTTCTTACTACCTTCTTCCTTTTTGATTAGTCAAAGGACCGTTTGAGCAGCATCTTTTATAAAGAATATGGCCGGTATGCACTGTACTGGTATGCTCGAAATTGCGCTTTATCCACTTATAACGCATTATTAGCCCTGAAAACGATAGAAAAAAGTTTTCAGGTGTGGGAAAGCACTTTTTCGAGAGAAAAAAATTAGACCCATGAGGGGGTATCGTGGTTTTTTTAATCAAAATTTTAGGATTTAAATTGGCCGCTTTGAATTTTTGAAGAGATTAAGGCTGTATTGGGAGGGCAAGAGAATCATAGGGGCCATTTTTATGTAAAATTTTCAAAAGGTAAATGTTTGTTTGTTTTGGTAGCTTCACCATGTTTTTTAACTGGGCCGTGGCAAAAATAGCCTCTATATGCATTTTATGATCAAGTGTATTTCTCGGAATCATGTCTAAGGTAAGTGAGTGCAAGCATCTCTAACTATCAAGCCAATTGAGAGTTAGAGATGTGCGGACTCACATACCTTAGACATGATTCCGAGCAGGACTCTTGATTATAACCGTTTATGGGTCGATACATTTTTTTTTCAAAAAGTGCTTTCCATATCTGAAAACTTGTCTTTATTGCGTCATAAGTTGATGAAGCGCAATTTCGGGCATACCCAGTAAAGTTCATTTTAGCCAAAATATAAGGTAAAAAATGTGTTTGTCGAAAAACTCTAATAAAAAAAGAAATTTCAAAATTCTTTTTTAAAAATTGGCTCACAACACTGGAGGTTCCCAGGACGTCTCCGATCTACTGTTATTAATCTTAGAATCGCGGCACCAGCTCACGGCACCGACCGAAAAAGTTCCGGCACCGGTGCAGTGCCATGAGCTGCCTGGTGCAGGTGCCGCACCGATGTAATTTTCATCTTTTTGGAATTTTGGCACCGACCTTGAAAAATGGCACCGACTCTTTGTATTTCGGCACCGGAACCGGCGCACGACACCGACTTCGAAAATTCTGGCATCGGCGCCGTGAGCTGCCGGTGCCGTACCGGTTCCACTTACAGGACTAGGGGGCTTGCCAAAAACGAAATTTGCCAAATACGAAAATTGCTGAAAAGAAATTCGCCAAAAAACGCAGTTTACCAAATAGACATTTGCCAAAAAAATTCTTAAACGTTGATTTCACTTGGAAAGTTTTCTCAACTCTAAATTGCTACCCTATTTGTTTTAGGCAAAACCTACTCTTGGCAAATTTCAATTTACCAAATTTTGTTTTGGCGAAATGTGACTTGATAATTTTCGTTTTGGCAATATTCGTTTTGGCAAACATACGTTTGGAAATTTTCGTTTTTGCCAACCTTTTCCTAGCCACTTACAACAGTGCTTCAATCCAAGTACTAGGCGAGCCCAATGTTGCTTGACACTTCCAGATCGGACGGGATGGCGTACTTTCAACGTGATATGGTCTTAAGCAGAGGTGAAGGAATAATATTCTTACCTATATTTTCCCTTCTTTTATTTTGTCATATGCATCTCTGCTTTTGCAAACAATTTGCTTTTCAAAGGAAGCGAACACCATTTATTTGTTTCTTAATTTTTATTGAAAAAAATTTTGCTAATAAACCTATCTGTTCGGTTTCGTAACCCAATCTTTTTTCTAAATGTCTTTTGTATCTATGGCTTACCTAAAGCTTAATAGCACTTAAAATTTCCGAAATAGTGGTCTTAAAAATCTCTCCACCAGCCAGCCAACCATATCGAATTAAAAAATTTTCGTCTTACCTCTTCAATTTTTCAGTCTTTAGTCTACCCTGTAGTAGCAAGATAAAAAACCAAGTTAGATTGTAAACACACGCACGAGTCCATCAAGCGAAGCAGGGAGGCACGCTCGCTTCCAAATACTCTGACTGTCTGCATGCGACCAGCCAGTCAAAAACAAAATTTCTCTCTTTGCTAGTTGAGTCTTTCACCATTTTTGTTTTTTTCTCTAAAAACTTTTCCCTGCTACCTTCCTATGCACACTCCGAATTTTTCGTTTGTCTGAAACACAACACTAACTTGCTTTCTGCTACTACTACCACCATCAGCAGCTGATAATAATTGAGCTGCAGCAATGCATAGAGCGAAAGTAGCAGCGCTACTGCTCTTACTATCACCATCCCCTGTTGTTTTTTTTTGCGGATGTGATGCGTATGCCCTAGCCCAGCAACCAATGGTTGTTTATTAAGTTTTTTTAAAGCAAGCATGCCTTTTTCTACGTGTATATATCTATGTATGTGTAAGTAAGCCTGTGTGCCTGCTTTGGCCTAGGCTTGCAGGCTAGTCAGTGCTGCGGCATCGCTAGAAAAGAATCAGCCATCTTAGGCTGGTACTAAATCCAGTGCCTACTGCTCTGGCATGGTTTGTCCTGTCTTTTTAGATCTTTTTCGCCCTGTTGTTTTCTGATATGCATGCTATCTATAACTTTTTTGTCTTTCGGCTGTTAAGTAGGGCGAATGAGCCATTTATGTGTGTATTTTTTGTTTTTTCTTATTCTGTTTTTGAAACCGACGAAAACAAAGTCCACACCACATATAATTGTTTGTTCACTAGCTGGTGTTTTGATGATTTCGGGCATAAGGGATTTTGAAAGAAAAAAAGGAACAGATAAACAAGTGTGTTTTGCTGCTGTTCACCGCTGTTTTGGATTATTTCACTAGTAGTAGTCTTCTTTTTATCTGAGGACTACTGCACTTTTGAGGATATATTTTTTTGATTAAGGATTTGCATTTTGGATTAAGACTTTTGGGAGAGCGTTGTCTTATGTTTGCATCGATTTTGATAAATGGTTAAGTATTATTGATTATTGAGTGTTGACTAAAAATGGTGGTTTTTTGTTTTTCTAGTAGTTTAATTGTATCAAAATACATGTGATGTTTTAGTTTTTATTTGCGTGTAGAAAAAACTTTAAAGACTCTATTTGTGCTTTAATCTTGAAGGATTGTTTTTTACTTTTAGAAATTGCTCGTACTCGTACCTCATACCACCAAAAATTTGACTTGAGCTTCTAAAAAGAGCTGATCCTTAGAAACATTAAATTTTGGGCTGTCCAAGAAAAGCGCTCTATTGTTTAAAATTTTAGTTCTGATTTTTTAAAATTGAATTTCTGCTCGCATTTTATTTTGCTGCTGTTTTGTGAACTGTGGTTCTCTTTCTAATCGAATATTTTTGATTTCTAATCGAAGATCTTTTTGGTAGCTCAATTACTGTTATCGATTTTTCTGGAGAAATCAAATTTTGAAATTATGGGCGGTATTTTTGACTAGCCCTTACAACCTTTTTTAAATATGCGAGTATTTTTGTCTAGCTTTTGAAAAAAAAGATATAATTATGAGATTCTATGAGATTTAAATCTCCAAATGCCACTTTTCTAGTTTACACCACACTTTAATTTCGCTTGGGTTCCCGATGATTTTTGACTTGATTTTTGACTCATTCGGAGGGCAGGCTAGCATGTGTTAGAACGAACTCAAAGATATTTACAGAAATAGAAAAAGTAATATAAAAATATTTCACAAGGGTGTAGCAGGCGCCTATCGGCGCCTCTACCGTGTTTGTGTTAATAATTGTTAATCAAACACGAAACACATGCAAAACTGAAAGATTTTGCGAAAACGGCGAAAATCAGGCTTAAACACTAAAATCCGGCCAAAATCCAGGTTGAGATCCACTTTCTTCAATTTAGAGGGCAAAGAATTTTTTAAAGCAACTTCCATCATACATTTTTGCTCTTAAAAGAAAGCCAAGATACTGTACTTGAGGATTCTGGTAAGATATCGGACATGGGGGTGCAAAAATGGCAAACATTTGGGTTTAACCTCAAAATTAGCGACCCACTTACACGTGTCAAATACCATATAGAGATTTTTCTGAAATACACTGGCCTATTCTGCGCCTAATCCTAAAGCAACAGTTAGCCAAGCAGAAAACGAAGCATCATCCAATTTGATCGAAAATGGCCCTGATCTATGATTTCAACTAAGCTAACTCCCTGCCTAGAAAATCAGACGAAATTCCCACACTCATTAAAAATAAAACAATCTCGCATTAAGCTATTTGTAATTGACTGTCTTTAACGACCCATATTACTGCTACAACCCACTTTGTGGGCATAATAAGCTGACAAACACTTTGATTAACTCGTAATTTTTTTCCTCAAATTTCATTATTGCATGTGTTTGTTTCAAAGCTGTGCGTCTTAGTTTGGCCAATCAATGCAAACTACGCCAGCTTTTATTCAGCTGCACTCAAATGTGTAATTAACAGCTACAAACTTATTTTTTCCTACTTTTATTTTCTCACACATCTCCCAATTATATTTGTCTTAGTTGAAAAAGTGTTGCCAAAGGTCGAAAGCCTTTAGAAAATACATGGTTCTATGTGTATAAATAACAAGGCTTCTGAAAAAATGGTTTGGTTGAAGAAAACCTAATTCCTGCTTGTGTTGCCAATTTTTCGAACAGGAAAACCGCTTTTGAAACAAGCAACAATATGTTTGTGCTTTTGGAAGTAAAAAAATAAAGATATGAATTAATTTTTTTCTGGGTATTTTCATATAATTGATGTCAAAAATTTCGTAAGGTATTATTTTGGCTTTCAAAAAATATGTTGTGAAATTATTTTTGGTTCTTATGGGTTATCGGCCGTTATTTTTCAAAACAATGAATATTTTTTTAGAACAAGGTCCAGACACTTTCTAATAAAAACAATAAGATTTCCAAAAGATAAGAAAAATTTAGAAACCAACCGTGCGAGGCCGGTATTTTCAAAAGTTTTTTAGAACAAGTTTTTTTGAAACCAGGCTTTACGGTTAAGGTACTAAAATTTTAAAAATGTGATTCTAGTCGGTTGCGGTATGTAGGTCAGAAAATGTCGTTTATTTTCTATGTCATCTTATTCCTTCCAAAAATATTAAATTCCTTTTGAAATTTTTTTTTATTTTTTTTAAACTAAGTAATTGTTAAAAAGCTTTCAAACAACTAACTACTTTAAAAATAAATACCTAGCTAGATTTTTCTTTTGGCTACAAATCACAAGTTTTATAAGTAAAAAGATAAGAGTATTACAAGCTGAAACCTAGCTTAGTCAGTTAATTAAATTTCAGCAGATTAAGTGTGAGTTACGGGTTAAGCCTGAAGCCGATTACCAGCTGCTGAATATTAATGTTTGTAAAAGTCTAAAATGTTTACTGCTTACGGAATGCTATTTTTTAAATTATGCTTAGCATTATAGCTGATTAACCGGAAGATTTGCCTAAATTTTCCTGTTAGCAGCAAGATTTTTTTTAAGTAAATAAGCTTACATTATCTCGCTGCATGCCAATTCACAAATATTTACACTGGGACATATTTGGCTTTCTGCATAAAATCATCAGATGATTTATTTTGGTAAAACTTTGTTTGGCCTTTCCCTGCCGGTGATCCTGTTTGGAGATGAATATTAAAAAACGGAGGGACATTTGCGATTTTTCGACCTCTATTTGCCAGCGAGAATGTTGAAACATTGTTCTAAAGAAAAAACGAGTTACAACGGATGTCGAAGTGGGAGTCAGAAAGTCGGTAGCCCGATTTTAGCCTGAGAATCTAGATATGGTCTTTTTGGTTAAATCTTGTTCTCATTGAAGTAGTTTCAAACAGGCCTAGCTGAAATACACTGTCAAACCATCCAAATCAAAATTTTCAAAGCATCCTTAGTCTTTAAACATAAAAAGGGACTTATAAATGTTCGTTGTCCTAATTATATTTTTTTAATACCTTTTTTTAATGTGTCATTTTTCTCTGAGACTTTTTGCTTTTGAGCAAAAATTTCAAAAAATTGAAATTGAATATTCAGAAAACTATTAATTATTTTGGATCTAGGAAGTGCGTTTTTAAGTATGAGTAATATTTTATTTTGCTCGTAGGATTGTGAAAAAATGCCCGTAGAATTTCGAAAATTGCCGGTAGAATTGTAAAAACTTCCTGTAGAGCTGTGATTTCGGCCGTACTCGCTCAAAATCATGTTGCAACCATTTTAAAATATTCTTGGGGAAAACGGTGAATTTATCAACGATAAGTTCATCGAGATTTCAAGATAAAAATAGTTGAAGAGATCTTGAACATAGATTTGAATACTGTGGACTACTGCATATTAGGGTGGCTCCCTCCCTCCCTCCCCCCCGCTTTTCGACCAAATTTTCCTTATACCTCCCCCCCCCTCCTCCCCCCCGCAAAAAAAATTGGCCACTCCCCCCGTTTCTCCCAAATGACCCCCGTCGCCCCCGCAAAAAATCCCAGTCGAAAAAACTCTCGATGAGGTCATTTTCAGAATGGCAGTCGAGAAGGGTCAAGATTTATCGAACCAGAGGAGTGGCAATATCGTAGCTTTGACTTCAGAAGTGTTTCAAAAGCTTCAGATTCATTCTAGACTGCTGAAAAATTTTCAATCCCGAGGCTTGTAAATTAATCAGCACCCGCCACTGCCCCGCTCACAGCTTCCTCCCCCCTCCTCCCCCCGCAAAAAAATTGCCACCTCCCCCCGCTTCTCCCCCCCGCAAATTTTAGTCTAATCTCCCCCCCGCACCCCAAAAAGCGGGGGAGGCCAACCCTGCATATGAAAGCTCTGGTATGCATACATTTTGCATATAAGATGTTTAAGGGTGTGGATGAAACTTTTCCGAGAAACAAATTTTCGACCAAAATTTGACTTTTTCCTGAGAAACCAATGGTCGGAAAATTTTACCAAAAAAAATTTCTCGAAAAAAGTCATACACACGCTTAAAACATCTTTTCAGAATGGTTCAGGTCTAAAGCATCATAAAAAAGGTTGTAACATGACAAAATGTAACGTAACAAAATTCTGAAATCTACGGGCAAAATTAAATACCACTATTTTAAGCATTACCAAGTAGATTACAGCCATCGTTAACATTGTCTTAGGTGAACTAGTCTTTCAGACCATGGAAAACTTGGATTTCTTAGATCGTCTCAGAGAAAAATTATAAAATGACACATAAGAAAAGGGATTTGTGGCGCTACTCGGTTTTAAAATTATTGGGGAGGGGGTAAAACCCAGTAGCGTCGGGTTTGCTGCATCACCATGTTTTTCAACATGGGCCGTGGCAAAAACAGACTTTGTATGTATTTTTTGATCAAGAGTATTTCGTGGGATCATGTCTAAGGTAAGTGAGTGCGCGCATCTCTAACTCTCAAGCCTTCCTCGATGGCGCAGGGGGCTTGGGTTGAGATGCACACACCCACATACCTTAGACCCAATCACTCGAAAGTGACTCTGGATGCATAAAAATGTATGCATACCAGAGTTTTTTTATGCGATAGGCCCAGTATTCAAAACTATGTTCAACATCTTCTTGGTAGTAGGTCCTGTGTGAAAAGCCCCCTTTTATTCCCTTCCCCTCCCTATACAGCCCTTATTCCCTTTATAATTCAAAAGGCGCCAATTCAAATTGACCAAAAAAAACCATGATACCCCCTCCCTGTGGTTCGTACTCATTTGCGCGCACTCATTTGCGCGCAATTCAATTTCTCTCGAATTTTTCTAATTGAAAACTATTGTATTTCATTTAGAAGCTTGCCCTAAATACAGTTTCATAGTACCAAAATACTAAAACCAAACAAACTCAAAGATACCACGGTTCAGCTGAGAGCTTTAACCACATGAATGATTATCTATTTGTTCCATGTACCAAACAAACCAAGTGGTCGCCCACTTGGATCAAATAAATATTCACGTTGTTTGAGTTTTAAACTCTGCTTTCTGCACTAATTCGGGCATCTAAAAATGTTTGACAGCATTAAAATCACGTTGTGATAGCATTTTACATTTTTCGTAAATTTTGCCAAACGTAACTTTACTACTGTCAAACCATCTGTTGAATGCTCGAATTAGTGCAGAAAACAAACTTTGAGACCTGAAAATGGGAAAAAAAATCTCGATCCAAGTGTACGACCACTTGGTTTTGTTGGCACATGGACATCCAGAGGATCCAGCTAGCAATATCGTCAGATGCACCACAAAGAATGTTCTGATATACATCGTTGCTACTGCCAGCTTGTACTACCATTTAAATGCCATTACCTAGAAACTACCATCTAACACCACCCAAGTAACACTACCGGGACACTTCACCGGAGTACCGTTACATAGTCACTGCTTTGGTCACTGACACCTGAGTACCACTTTCTTGGTACTACCTCCTCCATACTACCACTCAATTTACCTGGGTAACACCACCTGGGTAGCACCAGCTGGAGACCACCTGGGACCACCACCTGGGGACCACCACCTGAAGACTACCACCTGGGTACCACTACATAGGTACCTTTTAGGTCATGTTATAAGGTGGATCCGAACATTATCAATTCACCGGGGAGTAACAGAACATTTCGTGCCGAAACAACCTTTACTGGCTGAATTCGGTGTGGATGAATTCGGTGCCGCCCGAAAAGACCGAATAAATTGAATTGCGCGCAAATGAGTGCGCGCAAATGAGTAGTAACGCTCCCTGTGGCTCAAAAAAAATTTCTTCCAAAAGTGCTTTTCCAATCCTAAAAACATGTTTTATATTGTTCTAATCATGTTTTATTGCCTTAGAATGGTTTAAACGCGATTCGGGGAGAAGTTCACATTGTGCACTTTAGCTATTCCTAGAAATATTTATTCATCTAGCACAGAGCGGGTTATGCCGATGTACGTTAGGATGATCTCAAGCATGTTTTTTTTGGGGAAATACGGGGAAACATATTCGAGTCCGTCCGAAACTATGCCGGCTAAGGCTTTTGAATGCATGATTTTTAAGTCAATTTCCGACAAGAAATCCGAAAAACAAATCAGAATTTACAAAAAAACACAAGTTTTACTAAATTCAAGGTTGAAGGGGAGTGGTTAGATCGATCCCAATACGCCATACAGCAACTCCTACGCACTATCAGAAACCATATCATAACTACACCTTTACCCATATTTAATTTTGGTTCTGAAGTTTCTCTCTGATTTATAATGTGCAACTGACTCTACTACATTTTCACCTGCATCATCATCCTCGGCCTTTGCACCTCAATTAATTAAGTGGTGTTGGCCACATGCAAATTTCTCTTCTTTCGTAAGTCTTATCTGATTTAGTTGTTGTTTCAATTTGGATTCGGTTGAATGTTGTTAATCTGCCAGCTCTACCTTTATCAAAAAATGGAGTATTTGAATTATTTAATTGCATAGAAAGAGCTGTGTGTTTATATGCCGCTGGCATTTTAGAGCCATGGAATGTTGTGAAGCAACAAATTGTGCAGGGTTGTATGTATTTCTAATCCTACCAGCAGCAGATGGGCTTAGCTCTTGACGACAGCCTACCATTTACACTAATTGTTTGTTGAGGATATATTTAGTTACTTTCTTGAAAAAAATTGGAGTTTCACATTATTTTAATAAAACTGAAAATTAATCAATTTTTGTAAGTATGGTTAGCATAGTGTAGTAAGTGATGTCAGAGATGATATTATTTTTTAACCCATTTTTGCCCCAATTAAGTTTCGGAAAATCTTAATTTTTCGTTTGAGCTGATGGTCGTTTTCAGAAATAAAATGGTCGGTCACCACTCAAAATGTAGCATATTGTCTCAAATATATTTTGAGTGAAAACTTTTTTGAGCTCTCCGAATTTACTTCAAAAATGTTCTAGAATCTATTTTAACATGGATTGTTCAGAAAAAGAATATTTTTAAAAAGACGATAATGTATTTATTCTCCTCAAAAGGTACAAAGAGTACTCAAAATAACTTTCCTTGATCTAATATTTTGATTTCTTTGCCGTCGGGATGCTGCAGTATTAGAATGTTTTCAATTTTTTTCGGTTTAGGTTCCGGACTTGACCTCCTCTTCCAACTTGTTGATGTTTCGACCCTAGTATAGAATACCCCGCCACATTTTATCACTTTTGTCTGAGAGAATTAATAAGGTATTTACATTCCAAAACCTTCTGATTCTGAACCGTGTCTTTGGCGGTTTTTTTTTGTTCTCAAGCTTATTGCATCTTAACTTTTCTGGCCACATTCAAGGGGTAGCTTGTTTAGTAGAATTTTCTACAAGTTCTATCAAAAAACAATATGACACAAAGATCGTTGAAATTTAGGTGTGTTGATTGAAAAAAAATGAAAATAGGCGAATTTTCTGTACGTTTTTTGAAAAATTTCAATGTGGAATATTTCAAGCTCATTTTTTTTAAAACCTTAAGCTGTCACACTTTTTTTGTCACACCATTATGGTGTACGTTGAGACTTATTACCATAATAAGACATGTTGAGTCATAAACTGCTTTTACAGAAAAAAAGATTAAAATTGAGCCAATGCTTTAGCTTGCTATAATAAGAGCAAGATATAATTCAGATGTTCTTGTCAAACAAAGATACAGAAAATAGTCAAAGGAAATGTTTTGATGTCTGTTGTGTGTCTGAATTTTAGTATTTTCACACCATTTTATAATTGACATAAATTAAAACATATATTAAAAACTCAATTGAGACTCTAGATAAAAGAACTACTCAAACGTGAAAATACTTGGCTTCATTATTGTGCAGCGTTGGTTAAAATTACTCGGACATTGTTTAAAAACTTTGGCATGAAAATTTTAAAAATCTGGAGCTGGTAGCTAATGACCCCCAATAATTACCTACTCAGATCGAAAATTGTCTAAAAGTAAATAAAAATTTGTATTTCACTGTTAAGCCCCTAAAATTTAATTTTGCACAGTTCTCAAATTTCGAAAATGCTGCTTTTACCCAGGTTTGTGCTACTATCTCCTGACTCATCTCAACCACCTTTAAGGCACACAAAAGGCTAATCCAAAGCTACAAAATAATGCATATGAAACTCAATCACCTATGCTACAAACCAGTGCATACAACGTTTCGAAAAAAAAATCGGTGAGCGTTTCTTCAAACTAATTTTGAATGTTTTCTTCACTATTGTTTCACTAGTAACCGAAATTTTCTCTTTTTCCAGTGCGAAAAAATCGATTAACCAAAAAGTTATCTTTTTAAAATGGAAGAGAAAGGATGAGAAATACCTGCTTTGTGTGTTCACTACATTTCTTTTTCTTCTTCCTACTACTGCTCTTATCATTTATGCCGACCATTTATTTTCTGTTTTCTCGTCCAATGTTCAAGAAAACTTTTGTCAAAGTAACAGCCATATTTGCTGTAGTTGGATTGTTTTCTGCCGAATTTTAAGAAAAAATGTTTGTTCGCTCTTTTCTCAACTTTTTTGTCAAAAAAGTTATGGAATTTTCACTAACTTTCTTTGCTGCGAACGTTTTTTAATGACTTGTATTTTTGGGTTCAATAATATGCAAATACTTGTGTTTTTGTGGTTATCTCCTAATTTGCTTTGTGACTGGGTTAAAGCTTTGTAAGTGGGCTATGTCGCCTTTGTATTGATTTTTTGCAGTTTTATTGAATTTTATATGCAGAAATTGCCAATGTGTGTTTTTTAGTTAAAATCTTATTTTATGTCTAATGCAAAAACGAAAAAAGTATTCAAAACCAGCAAGAGCGGTTTTGTATGCTATCTAGCATATTTTTGAATTTAGTACTTTGCATTTTTTTATATGGGTTGAAAATAAAAGATTCGTGAGGGTAAAAACATATTTTGTGACGAGACAGACAAAGCCGCATAAAATTAATTTTAAATAAAACTTGAGTATAGAATCCCCCCCCCCCCACGGGGAGTGATCAGATCGAGGAGATAACATCATATTCGTGTTTCTCGACCCCGATTTCATGAGAAAGCCGGCTGCTTTTTTGGTTCTGAGAAAAAAAAATTTTCGAACCACAGCGAGAGCGCAGGGTGCTTGGGGTTGAGATGCGCACACCCACATACCTTAGACACAAATCACTCGAAAGTGACTCTGGATGCATGAAAAAGCATGCATACCAGAGTTTATTTATGCGGTAGGCCCCAGTCAACAAAACTATGTTCAAATTCCATATTTTGGGGTATCATATCATAGAGGGCCCACTAACAATAAGATGTTGAACATAGTTTTGTTGACTGGGGCCTACCGCATAAATAAACTCTGGTATGCATGCTTTTTCATGCATCCAGAGTCACTTTCGAGTGATTTGTGTCTAAGGTATGTGGGTGTGCGCATCTCAACTCCAAGCCCCCTGCGCTCCCGCTGTGGTTCGAAATTTTTTTTTCTCAGAATCAAAAAAAACGCGCGCTTTCTCATGAAATCGGGGTCGAGAAACACGAATATGAAGTTATCTCCTCCATCTCAGCACTCTGCGTGGGAGGAGGGGGATTCTATACTGCAACCAAAATTTCAATCTTTTTAACTTTCGATTCCTTTATCTTTTTTGTACCTGGCTTCGTGATTTTTTGCGTACATTCACTAGATTTATACATTTCTGCGAATGTTGCACTCAATCCTTCCTCCTCAATTTCCAAAGGTTAGAGAATTAAAAAATTGACAGGGCAGGAACCCGCCTTCTCAAAAGATTTTTAGGCGATCAATTTTTTTATGGTTACCTATACAAATACTAATTTATCATTTTATCACCTTACTTTTTACTCAATCATGTTTCTGACTAAATTCTGCAGTTCAAACATCTATTCAAAATACGTTTCACACTTCATATTTTTATATCCAACAAAGTAATTTAAACAAACAGCTCGGTCTATTCAAATCTTCCAAACAGCCTATCAAATCCTCATTAGAAGCTTTCAACCAAAATAATATTTATGCGTAGAAAATAAAAATGTGTTAAGCTTTTACAAAAATAACCATCACACCATGCAAACCTTCTCAAGTGTCAATCATTCAAGCCAAAAATTTAAAATTAAAAGAATTCATGCAATATTGTCTACCTATCTTCATTCTACATTTGTTCCATAAAAAATGCACTTTCCGAAAAATAGTCATTATTCTTGAGCATTTGCACCGTTTGTATTGATAAAGAGGCAGTGTTGCACTTTAACGTTTTACAATATCATGCCTCTTCAGCCATTTTTTGAAAAAATAGCTATTGTTTAAGTGGTTATCTTGCGATAAGATTGCTTTGCTGTTTTCTTGGTTAAGGCTTAGGCACAGGGTAAGCTGAAGTAGGTTAAGACTGACTCTAACATGTAACTTACGCTGACCTACTTTGGTTCTGGGTATTATCTAAAAAAATCAAAAGCGAGATTTTTTAGGAGTTCCGCGTAATTTTGCAACACTCTGTAAAAAAAAATGCCTTAGATACAACACATTACTAAATATGCTGAATGTGGTTTGAGGATCGAACAGAGACATGATATGATACATCTCTCAGGGGCGGTTCTCTTCAATTTCAATTCACTCTGTGTGACAATATTTACGAGTATTTTTCAAAATTTCAGGGATAAGTAATAAAAAAAGATGTCATTGAGCGTCAGAGCCATGGTAACCCGGTGGTGAAGCACGAAAGTCGGCAGAAATAGGTTCTCGAATGAGGCCTAGTCTTCACAAAACGAAAATAACGCAAAAATTATAATAACACAAAAAATTAAAATTTCACAAATAATTTTTTTTCATTTAACCTGGTTTTCTGCCTTTTCTGGAATTGACCGTTTTTTTTGTAAAAAATTGTATAAAATACAGAAGTGCAATATTACTAATGAAAATCTCCATGTTCATACTAAAATTGCAAAATTTAGCACTTTGTCTTTGGCATATGATCTACTACTATTAATCTACCGCTGCTGTCCGGCCAACATTATTATTGACTAAAAACTAGAGAAAAAAGGAAGGAAATAGTTTTGGAGCCTGCTGCTATCACTAATCAAAACTTTGTGTGTGCTGCTACTCCTCTTTTATTGACAAAAAATAAGAGAAGGAGTACTTTTGAGCGGCTGGACAAACGAGTTTGGTCTGTTGTTGTTGATTACAGACACACACCCTGAAAACAGTGCCCTTGGTGCCAAGACTTCCCTATATTGTGCTCTTTGGTGTTTTCTTGGACACACGCTAATTGATTTTTTGGACTTCGATTTTTGCTGCTACTGCTTGTGTGTGTAGACTACCGCCGGGAAAATTGCGTCCACCAAGCAATCCTCGGGACTGGGCTCCTACGAGGTCTTTCCTCCGCCCGCAGCCAAGGTAAGGCTTTTGGACTGAATTATTTTTGTGAGTTAAATGTGGTTTAGTGAGTATGTAGTAGGCTTAAATATCGAAAAACTTTAGGCGTGTCCTAAGGAAACCTTTTTTATTTAGTAACCGAAAAACTTTGCAGCTTTGCATAAAAAAGCTTTTTGAGTGACCGGTCTAAAAAGCTGACCAAATCCTATCATGTTTTCACCTACTGAGACAAAATAAGCGAAACATAAATAAAAGGCCGCTTCTTTTCGTCGTTACAGTCGAACCTCTTTATAGTGACACCCCTGGAGACCGACCCCTAGGTGTCACTATATCCAGGTGTCACTATATCCTATTTAGTTTCTTTGTCGGCCAACCAAATCGGGCCCGGGGTGTCACTATATCTTATTTAGTTTCTTTGTCGACCAACCAAATCGGGCCCGGGGTGTCACTATATCAAGGGTGTCACTATATCGGGGTGTCACTATAAAGAGGTTCGACTGTAGTGTTGACTATTTTTTTATAAACACATTTTTAATGCCAGCTCCGACCCAAAAATAACTCAAAGTTTAAGCATAACTATTAAGAATTCTACATAGTGTTGGCATTGCAATTGGTGTAAAGGGGTCAAAGTTTGTGCTATGCTAGTTTTAATGCTAACATCTATAAACAATTGCTATACGCAAGTTTTCCTTGACGTCTTAAGTTTTCCACGGAAACATTATGAAAATTGCCCGCTTTGTCAGACGAATTGCGCGTTTTGACTGAAAAGTATCCCAAATTGACTTTTTGGTGGAAACACGTTATTACCGGTGACGGATTCACTCCTAGATGTGACCTTTATTTTAAAAATCAAACTGGCTAAAACATAATTAATGGCTTTCAACCAACAACTAACTTTATTCAACCACAACAGTAACAAAAACAACATTTAACACAAATATAAGACCCCTCGGTCATCAGTCTCAGTCACACAGTAGCTCATATCTGACTTATCTGACAAAAAGGGCAAATTTTCTCCTTTTTTGAAGGATAATTTAAAAGCCGCGCAACTTTTCTGACACAGCGGGCAACTTTTATTTCTCTTCCGATTCCATTTACTCAATTATTCCATATTTTTAGATTGCCAAGGTAGAATTTCAACCGTTTTATGAAGAAGAAGACCTAGAAGACGAGAACAGCGCAGTCGCAATGACCAGGGATCCTATGCAGCCAAGGCAAAGTAAGAGAGTGGAATTATTTCGTAAACTTTAAAAAAGCTTATAAATTTAAAACATGAGTTTACCTTTTTCTGGCATTGTGTTTAAATAATTTAACTTTTGCATATTATTCTGCAGAATCTCACTTAGCGGATGTTTTTGCAGATATAAGTCGAAATTCATATCCGCTTTTTTGATATAATAACAACAAAGTCAGATAACATCTTTACGCAGCCATTTTAGAAATTAAAAAACAACGAATTTAAAAAAAACTTGTTTTGTTTGCAGGGAGGAAAGTTCCTGAAGGCGAATTATGTGCGTTTGCTCCGACAGAGCTACTGGTTACCATTAGTGAGTTGCAACTCCGAAGAATCTTTAAAAATCTTGAATTTAGTGGAGTGGCGTCCTGCAATGGATGCAAAACCTTTTTCCGCAGGACGATAGTCTCTGAACACACCTTTGTTTGCCAATACCAAGGCAATTGTGATGTCAACAAAAGTGGGTTTTTAGCAATAAAGCTCGAAAAAAAAAGTAATGAATTTTTTAATTATTAAACCCGGCCTACTTTTTGAGATTACACATGGTTCTGATCGACCTTTTCTTCATTTTTTTGGTTTAGTCTTAGGCGCCAATTGTGGATTTTGTAGAACGGAAAACCTATTTTGTCCATCCTTATCAAAGCTAATCATTATAATGACCCAATTCTCTTCAAGGGCCAACACATGCCGAAGTGGGTGGCCTCGATTTCGTCTTATTCAGGATATTAAAAAAAGGACTCTTGATCGTGAAATTCAGAGAGGGCCTGTTTGCCACGGTTCCTGTTGAAAAACATGATTCCAACATTAACTTTTTTTTTAATTTTGGTATGTAAGTGGCCCTTTTATTCCCTTTCCCTCCCAGTACAACTTTTATTACCTTCAAAAACGTTTTGGCGCCAATTAAAAATAGTTTTGATATTTGTTACATACTTTTTGCGTTGTAAAACCAAGGCAAATTTGTTTTTCGAAAAGTGCTTTCTCAGTCCCAAAATGTGTTTTCTCAACGTCAAACATCAAAATTGTGTCTTGGTTTGGTACGAAATCTTTTGTATCATGTGAAAAATGAATAAAAAACATAAACCGCTAAAATCTAAAACTCACATGAAACATGCAAAAAATTTTTACAAAACATTTTTTACAGATGTCCGTTGTGCATGCAGGTAGAAATGTTCAAATTGTAAAGTTTGAGTAAAAAAATTCATCCATAACAATATTTGTAGGCATTGTCGCTTTAACAAGTGCGTTCAAGTGGGCATGGATGCTAGAGGTAATGACTTGTCTTGTTGAAAAATTAAATGTTTACTAAAAGTAGTAATTACAGCAATTCAAAATGACAGAGACAGGATAGGACCGACAAAGAAGTTTAGAATGGGCAAGAGGAACAGCTCTGGCGACGATGATCAACTTTCTTTGCAGGTATGCAGAGCTAAAATTATGTGCTTTTTCATCAGTAAAAGTAGCAAATTTTATTTGGAAAAAAAGCAATGATACTGTTTTCTTGATGGTTTTCTAAAAATTTCATTGGAAAGCCTGGCCTACGCTTAAGGTAGAACAAGCTATGTCATACTCAAAAATACTCAAGATTCTTGTCAAGACATACTCAAACAACTTGTTCTTGTCCTTTTTATGGTTGAGAAACATATTTGAGTCCATCCTGCCCGAGCCCGGATGGAAGTTTTTTTCAGGTATGGCCAAAACTACATCCTAGCCCTCCCCCTCCAGAGGTCATTTCACCTACACTGTATAACTTTTGCGATGTTTTTATTTTACAATCTATTAAAAAAGTATAAATGGCTGAAACCCGGCTTGCACTTCCCTGGCTACGTCCATGTCAGATGCTGGCCTACCCAACCAAAAGGAGCCAAAAAATAAACAAAATAGACCAAGGCGAAAAATAAAGCAGATTGAAAAAGATATAATACCTTCGTAAAACTTTGTAGTCTCTATCTCCCATTATGCACAACAACCACATGAAAATGGACGACAAACTCGTAGATTCTCTGATGGCAATGGAGCAGCTGTGCATAAAACTTCGCTCTTGCCTGCTAGATGACTGCAAAAGTGTCAAAGAGACGCTGCAACGACCAAGCCTACTATTCCAACTTCAAACTTTACAGCCAGATGTTAGTTTGATCTATAGCAAAAGTTGTGACATAAGCTTCAAATTTTTCATTCAGGAAAGCACCATATTCAAAGAGCTCTACCCAGCCTCCATGAACGACATCCAGATGTGGAACATCAGGGAGTTAAGGCTCTGCTTAGAGTGGTCCAAGACTTTCGAGGAATTTGCCAGGCTCAGCGAGTCTGATCAAGTAGGTTTTCAAAGTACATTCTAAAAAGCTTAGACGGCGAACAGCTTGTGGAAAAAAACGAAGGAACAAGCATAAGACCACTTACAAAATGAGTTTTCTTGTTAAAACCCAACACATTTGAAGGTTCTTGGCCCTGTTAAAGAAATCGTAGACTCATCTATGATTGGTTTATAACATACGCTGCCAATATACGCATATACGCAACCCTCGCCCAAGACTAAAAAACACAACAGAGAAAAAATATTATTTCTTCACTTTAGTTTGCGCTGGTAAGGAACTTTGCATTCACCTTCAACATCCTCAACCGAGTCTATTACTCTCTTGACCATGGTCCCGATAAGATTGTCTACCCTAACGGCGCATTTATTCTCAGATCACCTCAGGAACAAGTCAGAATCCCAGGATGTAGATCGGTAATGATTTTCAATATTAATTTTTTAATTTTAATTTATATATAAATTTTTCAGATATACCACCGTCAAATGGACGAAATAATGGTAGGTTGTCTTGACTATTTTTATGATTTTTACACTTTTCATGGACTTTTTTACAGACACCATTAAGAAAATTGAATGTAGCTATAGACGAATTCGCTGCTTTCAAAGCTGTCCTTCTGTTTAATCCAGGTATTTTAGGTTTGAAATCAAAATTTAAGTAAGAAACAGTGGTATTTCTTTAAAAAATGATGATTCCCAACTTTTGATTTTTTCTTTGTATCTTACAAAAACGTGTCTTCAAAGGGTAATAAATTATGTATCAGATTACTTAAAAAGTCGTCTCGAGTTCAACAGATTTAACTGCAAACACAACTACAAGAATCGTTTTGCTGGATAGTCTCTTTCGTACTCTATCACCTTCGTTCTGGACCGATCGCTCAATGAGGAGGAAGTTGGTTTTGCCTTGGCCCCTGTTGTTGTTTTTTGTGTTTTTTAGGCTAAACCTTAGGCGAAGTTAGGCCAGTGTGGTTTAGGATGAAATTCATCGTGAGTCTAAGATGTGTTCAAGTCCGCCCTAAAATATGCTGGCCTACCCTTGCCTAAGTTTAAATCCTAAAAACACACAAAAAACCATAGGGGAGACCAACGCAAAAAGACCCTCCCATTGATGGATAGAGCTTTTTTACTAGTTCCTAGAACTATTGAACGAAGAAGCCAGGAGACTCAAAAGGACTCAAAGAATTGTTTGATGAAAAACTTGGTATACTAGCCGGTTTCAAATTTCTTGCCCTTGGAGTCTCCGGTGCGTGTAAAAGAGCTCCCAGCCCATCTGTTCCAGTCTCTTGTTCGTCTTTCAGACCAAAAAAAGCATTCTCGTGGAGAAGTAGAGAATTATCGGGATGTGATTCAATTTAAAATCTGAGACGACTTTTCAAGAAATATTATGCTAGTAATTAAATATAAAAACTGACTTTATTTTTTCTTGTAAAATTCAATTTTAAAAATTTTTAGACGCATGCGATTTGTCCGTGGAAATTCACGAAGAAGTCAACCAGCAAAGGACTAAATATCTTACGAGGTTGGAACTTTTTATTACACAAATTTAACTTTTGACTTAATCATTCATTTGTTCAGTCTATTCCACCTAATCACGCAAAGACAAAGTCAAGGACTTAATTCCGGCATTCAAAAATATGGAACTCTATTAATGATGGCCCCTTCAATACAGGTATGTGTTTCAAGATTCAATACAGGTGCCAAAATTCATAATATATAAGCTTAAATCTTATTTCGTACAAGTGGAACCTCCGCCCTAAAAGGGATAGAGGTTCCCTTGAACAAAATTTGAAAAAAATGATAGTTTTTAACAAAAAAATTCTGAAAAAGCTGGATTAAACATCTAGAGTTGATTACTCCAAGATTTTGAATGCTGTTTAGCTCTCGAAATTTTGCAATTTGTCAAGTACTGTAACTCTAGTCAAGTCAAATATTTTTTATTTTGCAGAATATCATTGATCAAAATGACGAAAATATGCAAGTAATGGAGGTGGGGGATTTTTTTTGCACTTTTTACTTTCTAATTTTCTAAAATTCTTGTTACATAGGTATTTGGCCACTTCTGGAGAATAAATGGATTCGTGAAAGAGTTGTGCATGAAATAGTAGTTGTTTTGGTGGCCACCCATCCTCGTAATATTTTTTAATAAATATATATTTCTAGTTCTATTGTTATTTATTTTCTGAAAAGATAAATGAAGAAAGTATCTGTTCAATTGCAGACATGCTGACACACTGACATTTTAGTAACCTAAAGTGCAAACTAAAATTTTTGAAAAAAATCTCTAAACAGAATAATGCAAATTAAAAACGAAAAAGCGAAAAGCTGCTTTTGTCTTAAATCAATGTTTTCGTACCAACATTATTCTTTAGGGCATCAAAATGACTGCTAGAATCTGACAAACATTTTGGAAACAAGAACTCATAAAATTTTTTAGAAGCACGCGAAACTATCCGCTGTAAGAGCCTGTACCATACCAGCTCTTTCGAACCAATCATTTGTGGCATTGTGTTTTGACCCAAATATTATTTCCAAATACTTTTCCAGGCAAGTTACTCCTTAATTTTTAGCTTATTTCAATGGCTATAAATGGAGAGATAATTCGGCTTAGGGCTGTCTTCAAAAAATGGGTCAAAAATACAATGCCGCAAACACGATTTCGAACCAATTAGGGCCGTTTAATCAGAGAAAATACGGTAAAAGACTCAACCCGCAACACAAGCAGCCTAATTCCGACCTCCTGCTGGGTAGACTAGCTTCTTACCAGAGTTTGTTGATTACTGAAAATATGTAAGGTCAACTGGCTAGCACCGTTATTTCAAAATTTTTGATGTTTTCTAAAAGTAGTTATTGTGTGCGCATTTTCTGAGGTCTTCCTAGACTAGCTTAAATTGCCTAAGAAAATAAGATTTTTAAAGCAAAAAGTTTTTTTTATGGCCTCCAATGTGTCTAGTTTTTAATTATGCTAGCTTAAAACATGTAGTTGAACCAGAAGGTTTGTTTATTTTTTCAGTTGTTTGTCCTCATTTTAACCTCATTGTAACTTTTTGTGTATTCATTTTTTTCTTGTTCTCCTCCTCATCCTCCTCTGGTTAATTGTTGTTGAATATTCCAGTTTGAAAAAAAGACAAGTGCACTAATGCAAAATCTGCCCATCAAGTGTAGACACTAAAAAAATTTGTATTTGATTTTTTAAACCTCGATATAACGCCACCCTCAAAAGTTCGTTCCCGCCTAGGGTCCGACACCTTTTTTCACCTCTCTTTTTGAAGTCTTTTTTAGTTCTGTTTGACAGTCTGGTCCCAAATAGCGCAAGGATTCCGATTTTACCGATCGTTTTTTTTCTAAAAACTAAACGGTTTTGCCATTTAAAAAACAAAACCTCGATATAACACCACCTGTTTTAAAAAAGGGTGGCGCTATATCGAGGTTTTGTTTTTTAAATGGCAAAACTGTTTAGGTTTAAAAGAACAAACGATAAAATTAGATACCTTGCGATATTTGGACCAGACTGTAAAAACAGAACTAAAAAGCCTTCAAAAAGAGAGTTAAAAAAGTGTCGGACCCTAGGCGAGAACGAACTTTTGGGGGTGGCGTTATATCGAGGTTTGACTGTACTCCTAACAGGGTTTGCACATGGTCGGTTTATTTTTCGTCCCGTTTGTTTCTTCTTTGCAATTTCTATCAAATATTTTTCATGGATTTTTATATTGATGTGAAAATTTTGCATAGTAGTGTGTCTTAGAAGTTAAAAATCTCTGGTAGAAAACTTTTTCAAAAAAAGCACCGCGGACTGTCCTATACCGATTTTTTTGGCTCGCACAATTCAAAAATCTTTGGAAAAATTTTATAAAAATGGCTAATAACAAAAAACAGATCGAAAAATAAGGCGACTATTTGCAACTCTACTCCTAACCCTAAAATGCCGGTTTATAAACATACACACAGATCTGTCATAATATTTGAATTTGATAATGATATTAGATGAGATTATTGTTTTTTAGCAGTTTTATTTTCAATCCAATAGATTACAAAGGTGTTTTTGTGTGTTAAAAACGTTGTTTTTTTGCCATATATACTTACAAGTTTGTATTTTGTAATAATTTTTGCTATTTTTCCCCAAATTTCATTTTTTGGTTCGAATCTTTTTTTTCAAGTAGAATTTGGCTAGAATGTTTGAAGTGAGTGAAAAAAACTTTGCTTATGATGTAATTTATATTATCAACCTGCTGTGAATTATATTCATACAAAAAGTTATGAAAATAAATATATTTGTTCAACAAAATTTCCAGTTTTAGTAATTTGGGTTGGAGTTTGCTACCGTTTTTGTTTCAATAAATCGGCACCTGCTAATTCAGAATCGTTTTCTGGGCAGTGTGTTTTTGACAAACAATTTAAGAGATCACCCGTAGGCAAGTTATTATTTCAATTGTAGCCGGCGAAATAGTTAAGAGTCACATTTTGAGAGACTGGACTTGGTCGGTAAGTCGGAATTATGGGCATCAAAGTTTTCCAGTGGACACCCTATTTGTCATTCGCTGAACGTGATAGCGCTGGTTTTGACGGAAGGCACCATCAGAGAATCGATATTGCGGTAAGGCTTGCGCTTCGACTTGTATTGACTGAAGGCTTCGCAATGCTTTTCCAAATGCCCAGTTTGCTTGCACTTGGAACACTGATGATGGAGGAGGAGGCATTCGTCTGACCAGTGCAGTTGACCACATCTGAAGCAGGATTTTGACGGAAGAGCGGCTCTTGACTTGCTGATTTGATTGATGTAGGCTGAAGGAGGAAGGCCACTTTCCAGATGCTTGGCTTCAGCAATTGTGCAGAGGTAGGCGGCTGCTTCTTCCACAATTTCTTCGAAATCGACTGGATCCTCTTTTTCGTTGATTCGATGGAGGAGGCGAATTTGGATTGCAGCATCTTGGTTTGCCTTGAGACCCAGCAGTAGAAGAAGGCAGTTGAACTCATCCTCTTTGAGAGAGCAGAACTGAACAGGTGGAGCTGACCCTTGAGGCGAGTGACGAAGTGACGGAATTCTTCACTATCTTCTTTGACCAAACGCAGGCATTTCGAAGCGGTCCACCACCAGAGAGCGAGAATGAGCGAATAGTTTAGAGAGACCACTAACCGTTTCGTCCAGATTTAAGTCGGTCAAATGCTTAGGGAGGCAGCTCTTGGAGTATTCGGCGAAGGCTTCGGCAGAGAGCTTGGTCATCCGGAGCTTCACTTTGGTTGATTCCACCATATTCGGAGCTGTGCAATCAAGAGAGAACTGGAAACGCTGCATCCAATTGCTGAATTTGCACGGATCACTGTCATCGGCACTGAAGATCTTCATATCTGGCAACTAAGGCAATGTTGAGATAGCAGGAGGAGCAGGCTGAGCATTGTCACCACCAACACAATTTGCTAAAGAAGAGCCATCATCTGAGCCATCGTTGCAGCTGATTGGGCCTCCAATATTTGTTTGAGCTGGTCCATATCCATTGCGGCTGCGCCACTGTTGAGTCGTTAGTGAATAAAGAATAAAGCTAGTTGCGTCTCCTTTCTCTCTTGCTGTGTCCAATCTCGCTCCTTCCTTTCCGCTAAGACTCAACAACTCCAAGGCATCTGCTAGTGCAGCGTTCACAGCTGTTTATTGCACGTTGGAACATGACAGAAGGAAGCGCTTTATCGCTTACATGATAATTACAGTCAATTCTTCAAGATCAAGCGACTTTGTTTGAAACACTTTGTCTATGCTCCAGCCCCGGAGAAGAAAGCGCAAGGCCCAAGGCCTCAGAAAGACTGCGAGAATGACTGTTAAAATGACAAATTTGGTGTCATTTTGTTACCTAGAGTGTCCTCTATCGATTACAAAAAATATCTCATCAATATACAATTTATTGAAAAAGATATGACAAAAAACAAATAGTTCGACGAATTTGGCCAACTCTGTAAAAATACCTATTTAAGCTTCCAATTTTTTTTGTCAAAGTTTGCCCGAACTGAATTATTCCAAGCCAATACCGTGACCAAAAATATACCAGGAGAGAGCCCTTTCTAAGCTACAATGGTAGGGGTTTGTGACGATTTCCAAAATCTCGTTTGAAACATGGTGCGCACACAAAATCCATCCTTACGCACACAAATCCATTCTTGAGGTATTGGCTTGGAAAAAATTCAGTTCGGCGCAAATTTCGACAAAATTTTGTAAGCTGTAATAGATTCTTTTACATTAAAATTCTCATAATCTTTATGAAAAATAATTAACACCAAATGTTAATACACCATTAGAAAGCTTATTTCCTTGGCTACCCAATAGTTTATAATGAGTTGGGTTGTGAGTGAGAAATGACTCTCCTACAAAGGAAAATGACATCCACGTATTCAGGGCCTCCCTGAGTACAGTCAACCTTAATGGTCAACCTTAATCTTTAACGGCACTCCTGGGGACCGGCCCCGGAGTGCCGTTAAATCGAAGGTTCACTTTGAGTAAATCTTAGTTAATGCCGACCAAATTGGTCTTTTTGGGTGCCGTTAATGGGTACCAGTGAATTTAAACGAGAATTATTTTGACGCAATGTGATAAAAGTAGAGGAAAAATTATACTTTCAATAGAAATCGAACCGACGACAAACTACCAACGCCGCTGTACCACTTGGCGACCGATGCTATTATGTAATGAAAGTGTTTTTGCTTGAGAGAGTAGAGAGTACTCAACTAGAGAGTACTCAACAAAATAATTTTCAACTAATTCTTCTTTGAATTGACCTGGTATTCGCCTTTTGAAATGTCCCATCGGGGACAAGCATGCCACTTTAAGAGGATTATTATATCAGACGAACAATTCCTATCACAGTCAAACAATATATATGGACATACTTTGGCACTTAGATTTCTGGCTGGCGCAACCACATGTTTTGAGACTTAGCATATGTAGGTGACGACTGGTTGAAGAGCTTACACTTTGGATGGGCGACTGAAAAGACGATGGCTGACCCCATGGCCGATGGACTTCTGGTCACGACACTTCTTGTTGAGCAGCTGATCTTTGGGATGGCTTGACCAGGCGGACCGAGCTGACGAACTAACGTGCTTATGTTCTTCCTTCCTTTCTACTTTATCCATCCATCTGGTTATGTCAAGCAACTAGTGCTTGAATCGCAGGCGTCCTAGCGATCCCGGTTGTTGCAAGCGAAGCATTTTTTTAAAATGAATTTTATGAATTCTATTTTATGAATGAAAAATGATGTTAGTATACCAAGTACACCTACCTAAGTATATCCTACATAGAAAATTGCTAAGAAGATGAAGACTGTTGTTTGAGTGACGGGGGGTTTATTCAACAGACGGAAAATTCAAAAACTGGATAATTCAACAGTGGATTATTCAACAGTCGGAGTTTTCGTCAATAAATGTTTTAACCCAATTTTTGACAACGTATCGAGCTGATTTTTCAGGATCAATATAAATAGTCGAGAGGAACTGATTCTAACTGATCAGCTCAATACGTTGTCAAAAAAGTAGGTTAAAACATTTATTGACGAAAACTCCGACTGTTGAATAATCCACTGTTGAATTATCCAGTTTTTGAATAATCCGGCTGTTGAATTATACACTGTTGAATTATCCGCTTTTGAATTGTCCGTCTGTCGAATAAACCCCCGCATTTGAGTCTGCCCTACCCTGCACCTAAGTTCAGAATAGTTCGTCAAGCACTTACAAGGCCACACTGATTTTGTCAATAATATTTTAAGGGCAGTAGCTAACAGAATCCGTTTCAACTTACTGGAAAAAATATCTTATAAATTCACAAACCTTTCACATCCTATCATTCTTAAGATAAGATTAATTTAGGGTTATGTCCCATTTCATGTCCAAAATTTTAAAAAAAATTCATGGTTAGGTATTGTATTGTCTACAACAATGTGTACTACAAGCAAAAAGATATGTATTTTGAGAGTAGAAGAATTGTGTGATGTGCTGTCGTTTTTTACCGTCTTCAACTAAACAAATTCTCAGTCGTTTGCCATCTTTTTCAAGATGTTATCGAAAAACACTTTGCAGATATTCCTCTTTATGGCTTTCATCGAGCTTATTACAACATGTACGATTCACAAACCTTTCACATCCTATCATTCTTAAGATAAGATTAATTTAGAAATTCACAAACCTTTCACATCCTATCATTCTTAAGATTCACACTCTGTGCCTATATTAATGGACATAAATGAATCTTTATTGCCCTATACTGCAACCAAAAAGTGGTTTGTGAAGCGGTCATTTGTCGTACTTAATCCATATTTTGGGAAGCTAATAGCCTAGAATTTTTGCAGCAATTAAAGTTCATCAGTCATCGTATGGCGCAAAATTCATTGACTTTGCAATTCCATAACCCAGTAGGTATAACGAGATCGACATGACTGATGAGGTAAATTTCTTATATAATTAGAGGCAGGGTTCTCATCTGTACTTTATTTAAGGATTTTTAACTTTATTTAGGACCACAAATCTTAAAATTTTTTGAAATTTTAAGTCAAAATGTTTGTTTTAGTGTCAAAACTTAACAAGCACTGGATAAAATGATACTTTTTCCGAAAAATGATCAAATTGACTTTATTTTGCCAAATGTATTAGGTGTAACATAAGTTCCCAGCGTTTTTTTGGAATTTCAAAATTTTATTGGTGTTTCATAAAAAGAAACATACATCAACAGTTGCATATCATTCAGTAATGTAGTCTCCATCGTTATTTACACTTCCTTCCATTTTTCCGGCAATTTGTCGATTCCCTTCCGCCAAAAGTCACCAGGTCGAGAGTCGAACCAATCTTGAAGCCAATCTTCGAGTTCTTCATTATTTTCAAACGTAACTCCGCGCAAATCATTGGAAAGGCAGAGGAAAAGATAGTAGTCACTAGGGGCCAGATCGGGAGAGTATGGCGGGTGCAGTAAACACTTCCCATCCGAGCTCAAGAAGAGCTTTTTTGACAAGTTTAGCCACGTGTGGTCTGGCGTTGTCGTGGAGCAGGATCACTTGCAGATCACTAGGATCACTTGTAGGATCCTTTGCACTTTCCCATAGCCGCAAGGTGACGGGAAATGGTCATTGCATTGCTGTCCTTCTCAGCCAATTCCCGAGTGTTTGACGGCCATCCTCCTTCAAGAGAGACTCCAGACGGTCCTCATCAAACTCGACTGGACGGCCGGAGCGGGAAGCGTCTTCAAGGTCAAAGATGCCCTTTTTGAATTTGGCAAACCATTCACGGGCAGTGCTTTCGCCAATAGCAGCCTCTCCGTACACAGCGCAAATGTCCCGAGCAGCTTGTGCAGCTTTTTGGCCTCGATTGAAAGCAAAAAGAAGAAGGTGTCGAAAATGTGATTTTTGTCAACTTGACAATCCATCAATTGCCTATAACTGATTAAAAATTAAAGCACACAAGGGTAAATTATAGCGCGTATGAAAGAGCAAATACAGGGCTTCATTTTGGTAAATAACATGGCACAAGGCCAGCAATCATTCGTGTCAGGAGATACCGTCAAATAAAAACGTTGGGAACTTATGTTACAACCTAATAGTTTATTTCGATATTCTTTTTCATTTTCAGTTATCTAAGATGAGAACCTAGTATAGTACCCTAGTATATAGTATATAACTAGAGTCAGCTTTTTAAAACTAGAAAATTATTCTTTGTAAAAAGTTCGAAAATTTGGTTATTTTCAGTTATCTGAGTCCATTTGCTGGCACTTATGCGTTGCCCTCCCCCCTCAATTTTAGGAAAATGACCCCGAAAGACTTCTTTATCTACTTTTTTCTGCTATATAATATACAAGCAACTTTCGTAAACAATTTTCTAATTTAAAATTTCGACTTTCCTCAAAAAATTTTGACTTTAAGTTTTTAAGGTAAGTGGTCTTCTTAGGGTATTTCGACGACATTTCGAGTCATTTATCACATCTAGGCTTTATTTAAGCTTAGACACGGTAGGCTAGCGTATTTTAGGATGGACTGAAGAATATTTTTATTTTTTTCTATAAGATACATGTTTGAGTTCGTCCTAACATATGGCCTACCCTGCTCAAGCTTAAAGCACTAAATTTTGTCTAAATAAGCAATCTCCAAATGTTTTTGGAAAAGTTGAAACTTCAACTTCGAAAACTATTATCGACTTATAAGGCAGAAATATAGAGCAGAAACAAGTAACGTAAAACGTTTTTTGTGGTCACTTTCTAAAATTGAGGGGAGTTTAAATGGCATAAGTGCCCATTTGCTTTGATGAAAATTAGTTGTCTGAAAAAGTCTTATTGAACCCAATTTAGCGGAATCACATAAAGGTAAAATTTTTGAGACTAGAGTTTTTTACAGCGACCCCTTCTACACAGACATCTTCCGACAGTTCACTGTCGGAAAACACTCGCGTCGCCCAAAACACTCGCGTCGCACAAACACACTCGAGGGAATAGTTTACATAGAAGACTGTTGGCCACGTAACAAGGGTGGGCGAAGACAAAATAAGTCGGAACAAAAATCAGGACCGGAAAAAAAATCAAAATCGTGAGTCGAAGCAAAAAGTTCGGGGAAGTAAGACGAAAAAGGCTTTGAAGTTTGCCTAGTCGTTCTAACTCTTTTGAGTTTTTACAAGGCAAACCTTGCCATTCTGACATCGGATTCGTGATCTGCGCATCTCACTTGCCTATGAAACTGCATAAGAAGTAGAAATTGACTGTCATATTTATAATTCCTCTAAAGACAATGAATGTTAGAATTACAAAGTATTGACTTGCTCGAATATTTATTTTCTTGAGCTAAATTTAAATTTTCACAGTAATTTTTAATTTGAAGAGCATCCCTATGAGTTAATCAAGTACGCTGATCACAACTTCGGTGTTAGAAATTTAGGGTTACTTTGTAAAAAAAAGTTTTACGTCAAAAACTATAAAGATTTAGGAAGACTAGCAAAATTATAAAGCCTTTTTCGTCTTGCTTTCGTTTTGGGCAAAAGTTTCTTTCTGATGCACTGAAACTTAGGATAGTGCAGACCGATTTCTGATTTCGATGGCGGCATTTTTGCCAAAAGTTTGTGTTCGAAAAATGCTGATTTTTCGAAAAACCACATTTTTAGTAAAGTTTTGTGCTCACAGGAAAAAAGCAACTCATTCTGCGTCGAGTAAGCTTCAAACGATTTTGCGTAATTAAATTTCATTAAGTATGAGAAGAACACTAAGCATGAGAAAATGAAAAGAACTGGTTTTTCTGAATGCCAAACTTTAGGAGGCCACAGCTCGGCGAATTTCCAGCTAAAGGTGACCAAATATTACTCAACACATCGTATGCTTTTGTAAGCTCAAACATTCTATTTCTCATTTCACGAAGGGTCCGACCAAGCCACAAAACTACAAAACTTCTCTTTTGAAATCTCAGTAAATTATAAAAATTGTTTAGATCAATAAATTGTCTTAATTTTTAAAAAACTAATTTTATGAAAATTAATGGATTGCGAGTAAAAAAATTTTGTTTGTTATCGCAAGGTTTTAGTGACCAGGATGTTTTCGAAAGACCTGGAAGCTAGCGCTCTACGAAAAATCATAAAACTTACCACACTAATTTTCAGACTTTTGACTCCGACAGAAATCCCGCTTCATTCATTGTCAAAATGAACCAATCAGTGATATTCGGGACCGAGATTCACCAATTTGCACAGCTAATCCTGTTACTCATGAAAAACTTGAGCTAGTATTGGGAACAAATGATGCCTGCAATCTTTGCTCAGGAAACAAGTGCCAATACAGGCACTACAAACTCAACGTTCACCTATCTCTGTCTCATGAAATCATTAAGCACTCCTCTTTTGGTTGTTTGCAAATTTTACATTTAGCCTTTGTAAATAAAGAAATTAATAAAAATTTGAACAAGTTAACATTTAATCATGCATCTGCAAAAGATGTTTTAAAGGACCGTGCAACTTGATAAACACAGCAATTTGGAAAATTTTGAATTCGCGCGGGACCACCCTAATTTTGTTAATAATGTTTCGGATTGTTTTTTGTTTGCATGTAAAGTTTGCATCTTTTATTATTCGAGTCAGTGAGTGCCAGATCGGACGAGTTAGCACGAGTTAGCTGGCACGCTTACAGAATACCGATCGACATTGCTCTACAACTGTTTTACATGTGTCGGTGCTAAAAATTGACTTATAAATGTGATTGAAAATAAAAAATGCACACAAAAATGACTTCTAAAACATCACGGACAAAATCGGGGTGGTCCCGCGCGAATTCGAATTCCTGTGATTACAGGTTTCATGGTCCTTTAACACTCTACAGGTTTTTGTTCGAAATTTCACGCTGAACACGATGGCGAAATTTTTTTTAAATAAAATTACTATACGAGGATCAGCCACCACTCTGAACCAGCCGACTCCTGATTTTTGCTAATGCAACTTCAGAAGGGTTTTTACATTATTAATTGTAGTTTTTTTAATTTCAAAAGAAAGCGCAGATTACGAGCTTTCTAATGACATATCGCTGTGATATTCATGACAATTATATGTAAAAATTTCGATTAAAAAAAATTGAGTTATTCTTTGAACGTGTTGTTTATAATTAAATGTTAAATAGAATTAGATAAACACTACAATTAATAATGAGGTTAGCGAGATATACCCTTCTGAAGTTGCATTAGCAAAAATCAGGAGTCGGCTGGTTCAGAGTGGTGGCTGATCCTCGTATAGTAACTTTTTTTAATTTCTTTTCACCATCGTGTTCAGCGTGATTTCTGAACAAAAAGCGACACTTGGCACGCTCCGCCTTCAGAGTGTTAATAACTAACAGTCGTCGCTGGATACAAAAGAACTCTGACACACAGCCATATGGGAGACGAGCTTGGCAGCCATGTTTTGTAGCTTTTGTCATCACGAAAAACAATTTAGTCATTTGTTTATCTTGGCTCTCCTAGGGTTTTTTGGCTAGTGGTTACATGCACGTTAGACTAGCATACGTAAGTAAAGACTCAAACATATTTCGAAAACTAGAAAACAAGTAAAAAGAGCAAATCTTAGGCTGTCCTGATATTTCATTATCTCTGTAGAAATTCGCCGAAAATAACCGAAAATTCAGAAAATCACCTGTGATTTTTTAAATCAATTTAATTAATTTACATAAGTTTAATTTATAAATAGATTATCGTCCAAGCTTTTATTGCTGAGAAATGTGAAGTTGAGCAACCATTTCTTAGCAATTTTTGCTTAGGGATGATTGGGAAAGCAAGTATACACAAAGATAATGACAATTATTTTTAATCAACTAGACAACTTTCAAACAAAAATTACATTTCTGCATTTTTTATACAGTCGACTCTCGATTTAAGGACACCCCAAAAGTTCGTTCCCCAGCTGGGTCCGACACTTTTTTTAGCTCGATTTTCGAAGCTTTTTTTAAAATTCTGTTTTGACAGTCTGGTCGCAAATATTGCAAGGATGTCGATTTTGCCGATCGTTTTTCAAAATCCAAAAACTTTTTCTTCTAAAAAAGCAAACCTTCGATTTAAGGACAGGATTTATAAAAAGCCTGTCCTTAAATCGAGAGTCGACTGTACATTTTTCTTTTCGCCTAAATTGCTTTAGAAAAATAAAAAAATTAACGTATTATTTGATTCTGATTTAAAAAATATGTATACTTCTATTAGCTAATACTTTTGCTAATACTAACGTATTATTCCAGTAGCCTCACATTATTATAGTAAAAAATCGAAGTATTACGAACCCTCATAAAGTTTCGCAAAAAATGAGGTAGCCTCAGATGTGGCCTGAAAAGCCACTTCTTACCAGCCCTGAGCTACACTTACTCAGCCCAAATACTATATAAAGATTATCCATGTTCGAGACACTTTCCGCAATTTCTCGTCAGCATTAAAAATATCGTAGAAATGGATGGCGCACTTACAGGATAGCCTACCCACTCGATTAAAGAATACCCCACCTACTCATTTATAGAAAACCGCGCGAAAACAATAGATAGGTGGGGTTTTTATTAAATTGTGTGGGTAGGGTATCATTTAATTGAGTATGTGGACAGTGAGCTATACTGGAACGAATTGGGTGGCGTATATTTAATCGACTGAGCGATATATTCTGCATTAGCTTTGATAACACTCACCTTAAAAAATCAAGACCAGGAACTTAAACCCGTTTTACCTGCCAATTCTACTTGATAAATGTCCTGTTCGAGATGCGAACGCTTTTTGAAATTAGCTTCTTTAAAAATTTGGAAATTGTTAAAAGTTTATAGTAAGACAACTGGAATCCAAATTTTCATTTATATTTGGCAGTGTACACAAAATCGAGAGACCTTTATCGGACTGTGACAGTCTCTGGGTGTACAGTAAATCGAGATTTCACTGTATTAGATTCTTCTTTTAATTTAACACAAGAGAAACATACACAACATTTTTTCGGAAAAAGGTGTATTAGTAAAAAACGCGAACTCCTAAAAATTGTCTTGTCCGGTGTTGGCTGTGATAAGTAAAAATGTTAAATTTACATTCACATTGTGAAAGCGTAAGTTTACGTGCAAGTGTTATTGTTTTATGAACACAATTTTCATACAAATCTACATTACGCTTACATTGTGAACGAGTTATAAAAAATAAAAAGGTCTGATCAGCTTACTTATTGACGACATCAACACCTTCCTTATTATTATGTATGTGGTAATGCTCGACCATCATTGAAAACATAGTATGCTGCGTCCTTTCTTCATTTTTGGGACATGAAAATTGACCGGTTATAGTAAGCCTACCAAAAATTTAGGTTAAACTTAATATTTTGTCTACAGTCCCAATCTAAAAATAGCAACTCCCGTATAATTTTCATAACAAATTCAAACTGAATTTTAGAAACATTCTAAAATAGTCTAATCTAAATGATTGTATTGGGTTGTAACATAAGTTCTGTCGGTTTTTGTTCATGAAGATTTTGTTTCAATGTAAAATATTTCTACCATACTGTTATATGTCATTTTAAAAAGAAAAGAAAAGAATCTCCTATTTCATCGCTCTATTTCAGATTTCACAATTTCACAACAAAATGTTGATTTTTAGCCTTCTAGAAATGAAAGCTTCAAAATCCATTTCACAGAATGATTTTTGAAAATCTGAGTATTGAGATATGACTGTTTTGAAAAAGCAAATTCTTCAAAAATTGACTGAAATTCAAGTTTTCAATGAAAACTTTTCATAATTTTTTCCCGGATTTCAGTCATTTTTTGAAGAATTTGCTTTTTTAAAACAGTCATATCTCAATACTTAGATTTTCAAAAATCATTCTGTGAAATGGATTTTGAAGCTCTTAATCTGCGCTACAACATGGTGCTAAGTTGTTGCTGCAGCGCCTAACAATTGACTGAACTTTTGACTAGTTCTAAAGATGTCGGAGATAATTATTTTTTTAACTTAAAGCTCATTTCTTGAAGGCTAAAAATCAACATTTTGTTGTGAAATTGTGAAATCTGAAATAGAGCGATGAAATAGGAGATTCTTCTCTACAAAATGACATATGACAGTATGGTAGAAATATTTTACATTGAAACAAAATCTTCATGAACAAAAACCGACAGAACTTATGTTACAACCCCATATGTTCATATAAATACGAGCTTCTATTTAAAATTCATTCAATAAGCAGTGGATAAAATGGTACTTTTTGACTAAAAATTACCAAATTGTACTTTATTTCGAAATTTTGATGTAAGAACCCTGGGTAAAAGCGGTTTTTTTTATTTTTTTGAACTCCAACCCATCCGTATCTCAGACTGAGATTTTCAGTGCTGGGTCATGCTAAAACAATGACCGACATGTCATTTTGTGGATAGACTTTTTAGCTTTTAAAAAATGCATAAGGTGATGGATTTAAGTGTTACATATTTGAAAAGGCCCGTATTTATGTGACCAAACAACCATTATCCTTAGAGTTACTTTGATTTTGACTAAAAATCGACATTTTTGTTGATAGTCATAAGTTTTTCCAGAATGATCGAAAAGAAAAGTTTAAATTACCAAATAATAGCTAACAAGGGAACATCTCGAGCTGTTTTTCCAGATAGGCATGATTTTAACTAGTGGTCGGTTTTTTACAAGTTGTAGGGAATCTTATGACTAGTGCCCATGAGCAGAAAAATTCGCTGAATATGAGTGAAGATTTTCGTACACGGCATGCAAAGTTGTCAACAGTGATGTAAATCTCGGAACATCCGCACCGGCACCGGGTCCAAAAACTTTCCGCATCGGCACCAGCACCGGCTTCCAAAAATTTCCGCACCGGCACCGACCCTCGCGAATTCCCGCACCGGCACCTGCAGCGGCACCGACCCTCGCAAATTCCCGCACCTGCACCGGCCGGTGCCGGTGCGGGTCGTTGCCGCACCGGCACCGGTGCGGCACCAGGTGCCGTTACATCACTGTTTGTTTTGGGGGCTTTTTCACCCCTAGTAACAGTTTTGGATTTTATTTTCTTTTAGAACAAACTTCTGATTATGCATGTTTATACTCATTTTATAGGCCGGAATGTGCTCTACAAAATGTGTATTTCCAAAAAGCATTCACTCATGATTGTTTGTGAGTAAGAACTTAAAAACAGTTAAGAGAATACCAAACATTGAGAAAAATTATTTAATTTAAAGATCATTAAATAAAAGCGAATATAGCAAAACAAGAATCTCTTTATAATACAAAATATTTATGTGGTGAATCAACTTTAAAGGCATAAATCAATACAAAAAGTAATGTTTTTGAAAAAAATACTATCAAAAAATACTATAAAAAATATATATATACAGTCCACCTTTGATATAACCGAATTTTTATATACTTTTAAACTTTAAAAAAAACTCGAATTTTTTCGGATTCAGAAAAAACTCAATTTTTCTGAGTTAGATTTTGCCCCTTCGTTGACCGTATAATACTTTTTGTATATCAAACGAGAAATTTTAACCTGACTCACAAAAAATGGCGTTTTTTCTTAGTCAGAAGTAATAAAAAAGTTTACTTGGAGGCATTTTATTTAAAGCCACCTCTTAAAACTCTTGCTAGACTCTAGCAGCTAGAGCTATATCGAGGGATCAAAGCTTTTTGAAACTAAAATAATTTTTTGCATAAAATGAAATTTTGCTGAAGCTTATTGTCTTTGCAGCCGATAGACTTTTATTTCGAGTAGTTCAGGCCCAATTTTGTGGCACCTGTTCTGTAGCTATCAGTTACTTTACTTGTTTCTAGGGTAGTCTATTTGTTTGACGACGAAGAGAAAGAAAATGAGATCAAACAGACAAGAAAGGTTAACTTCTATACAACAGCGTTCAACTTAAAAGCTATCAATTATGCAGACCATGCTTCTATCCATTCAGCAAGCACAAAGTTCCATGTAGATCGCAAGCGTGTTCCGAACTAGATTAAAAACGAGAAAAAGTTACATTTACTTAAGTAATTTTTTTAATATTTTTACATTATTTTGCCTCGATGGATCTCGAACGATAGGTCTGAACGATGTGTCATTAGAAGGCTTAGTCTCTGTCATTTCTAATAAGCTATTGACATCATGCAAATATATATCAAATTTTGAGTACTAGCTGATTTTATGAACATACCCAAGTCACATTTGACGCCATTCAGAAATCGGTCGAAAGATTAGGCCAAACTGTTTTTTTTTTGAAAAACAATTCGCAGATTCAAATTCTCCGTGAAATTCTACACCAGAATGTGCTGGTCTTACACTCAGGACTTCCCGCGTTTATTGATTGGTTCATTGATGTCGACCAGTCAGCCTAGCCCAAAAGATCTTAAAAAATTTATTGTTAATTTTGAAAATTGTTAAAATTTTTGCTAATAAGATCCTCCGCTCTTGTCTGTATAAAGCCGAATGTTTTCAAAATAAGGTAATTTTATTAAGAGCGG
This sequence comes from Ditylenchus dipsaci, assembly GCA_004194705.1. Taxonomy (NCBI): domain Eukaryota; kingdom Metazoa; phylum Nematoda; class Chromadorea; order Rhabditida; family Anguinidae; genus Ditylenchus; species Ditylenchus dipsaci. Next base: position 108,467 of record SADC01000108.1, on the reverse strand, counting down.
CGGATTTCATTTGTCGAAAATTTTGGCACCAGCCTTTAGATAGAAATCACATAGGAGTTATTTCACAGCCACTTTCCTTTCCTATTTGGCCTTGCTCCACCGTTGATTTTTCGGCTTAAACTCAGGCGCATTCTAAACGACCATGCTCACTGTGGTCCCCTGCCAATTCAAAAATCCGAAAAGAAGATAAATGTCTGAAATTGTTCACCTAAGTGTTGTAGCTTATTAGAAAGCCGAGATATGGAGCTACATGTTGGTATAAAAATTTAAATTAAACTGTTAAAATAAGGTAGAAAATTCAAATGTGAAAATTAGGTGCCATTTATACGACAAAAAGAAGCAAGATTTGTGACAAAAGGCGCCAACACTTCCACCCATCCTAGAAATAAATCGGCTGCAAAAGAAGGAACTCGTCTGCAAAAAAAGATATGCCCTTTTTTTTATCTTTTTGTGTATTTTGATTTTCTGGGTTACTTATATGGATTTCTTTGAAATTTTTGAGCAGGATACGGTTAACCGAAACTGTGCATTAGCCGGTCCTGTCCAACCCTACTCAAAACCTCTTCAACCAGTGTTGTGCTGAGCTCACTCCGAGTGAGAATCTCACTGAGAATTCTCAGTGAGAATCTCACTCACAGACTGTGAGGACAAATGCCATTCTCACTCACTCTCACTCACACAAAATATCATTCTCACTCAATTCTCAGTGAGAATTTTTGAAAATTTCCGTTGTATAGACGGCATAAATTTATATCATTCTTGAATTATCTGAATTAATTACTTTATTATTTCAAATCATGCAACGAAATCAAGTAAGGTTGTAAAAATAAATTGTTTACAAAAATAAGGTAGATAATTAAAATAATGAAAAGCACAAAGTAAACGTCGAGTATGTTAAGTAAATAAAAAAAAATTACATAGCTGTAAAATAGGTATTGAATAAAATGGGTGGAATACCGTATTTCCTTTAACAGGCGAAAGGCCGACTGTAACTTCCGGGTGTATAAGCCTAACTTTTCACGCTGAGCACGATGGCGCACAAAATTTTCGTGAAAAGTGTGAGTGGAAAGGGTAAAACAGCTTCTGAAAATAGGTAACTTTCACCTACTCTTGGCCACCTGGAATTTATGAAAAACATCGGTGGTACTCGCTCAAATTTAAGCAGCACTTAGATGTGTGATATACCAAAATGGAGGGCGTAATCAGGGTTATCTATTGCGCGCAAACTTGTATCTGAGTGATTTTTATTTCCCAGAGCATTTTAGATTTTTTCACTACAAGCCAGTTTTCGAAAACCTTCAATTTTAACCATAAAATGGTCCTAGACATGTCATAGTTGCGTTTAACTTCTCAATACGTGGTAAACACTTGTAGAGAAATTCAAGAGCTACAAGATGGGCGGAAAGTCAGCACAAAAATCACGCAAAATTTTTTCAGAAATTGCAGAAGAAGAGGTAAGACCAGCACTTTCCCTAAAATTGAAATTTGAAGGATACCTGGTTTGGCATATTCTTGGATAATTTTCTAAAGAAAATTTAGAGTATATATATAGCAAAGTGATCAGCGTGAAAAATGCAACAGAACTAGTGCAAAGACTCACAAGACAACAAGCGAATATAACAAAATTCAAGGCAAATCATTTTGACTCCAAAACCCTACAGAAAACCATGGTCTTTCGGACGAGAATTCAAGTGGTTGTGGCTTAGTGTCGTAATTTTTTCAAAAAATTTCAAGAAATTTTTTAGAAAATAAAAATATCACATGATAGTACAAAAAACTGCATCAGATACAATGGTTAGATCTGAATCAAGACCGTGATTACTATTCTAGAAACGGCATAAACTAGAAACTACCATGCACGACGAAGTTTCCAACATACTTCTACAAACTTCTCAAAGAGGGAGAACACAGTCTCACATGTAATCTAACCATTTTATCTGATGCAGTTTTTTGTACTATCATGTGATATTTTTATTTTCTAAAAAATTTCTTGAAATTTTTTGAAAAAATTACGACACTAAGCCACAACCACTTGAATTCTCGTCCGAAAGACCATGGTTTTCTGTAGGGTTTTGGGGTCAAATTGTTTTGCCTTGAATTTTGTTATATTCGCTTGTTGTCTTGTGAGTCTTTGCACTAGTTCTGTTGCATTTTTCACGCTGATCACTTTGCTATATATATACTCTAAATTTTCTTTAGAAAATTATCCAAGAATATGCCAAACCAGGTATCCTTCAAATTTCAATTTTAGGGAAAGTGCTCGTCTTATTCATTCATATGTCTTTTTCAAGCGAATTTCAGTGATTTTAGCGTTTATTTCTTAAAAAATGTCAGGTTCACTAAACTGACATGTCAGTGTGAATTATGAAAACACTGGTTATAAGAGAACATTTCAGGAGTGGAAATATATTGCTCAGCTGGCATTAGAAATATTAAGCACGCCGGCGACGAGCAGCCCAATCGAACGAACTTTCTCTCAATGCGGGTTAGCAACGGCAAGACATAGAAGTCGAACTCAATTTACTCTTTTGAATACACAATCATTTGTTTATATCAATTCCCGAAATTTTGCTTAATAAAAAATTGCAAATTGAAAATTTTTAATTCTCACTGAGATCAGTGAGATTCTCACTCGCAGTGTGGACAAATTTCAAAATTCTCACTCTCACTCACAGCCTGTGAGAGCAAATTTCATTCTCACTCCCTCTCACTCACAGGCCAAAAAATCGTCCTCAGCACAACACTGGTCTCTAGTCAAAACGTCTTTTTTTGCGCAAATGTCCGTTTTTCAGAGTTTTGAGATAGGAGCCCTGGTTATAATGGATTTTAATGGTTTCTCGGAGTCATGCAGCGCCGGTGGGTCAAACATCCGACGGGGTCAAATTGCCCTGGGTCAAATGTTCAGGGGGTCAAATGTCACGGACCTCTCAGTCGGGTGGGAGCCAAAGATCTACCTGGCGCCAGATACTGATTTGTAAAAGGGGTTGCTCACCTCTTTTAAATTAGTGAAAATCAGATTTTCATTAGCCTTTATTTTCATTTTGGCCCGCCAATTCAAAGAATTTTCCTGCAGTATTTCCTATAATTAACACCCGGGCCGGGGCGTAGGTTTTTTGACTAGCTTCTAGAGGGGGCGTTAATTAGAGTCATTTTGAGATTTTTGGTACTTAACCAAAATCCAAAACGTGGAATCAGTAGAGCTCGCGGGAACTAAGAAAATGCAAAATAAAAAATGTTTGAAAAATATTCTGTTACGAGATACAAACCCTCAAAATCGAGGGACGGCGTTTATAGAGGGGAAGGAGGACGTCAATTAGCGGAAATACGGTAATCATTGATTTTTTGTACGGATTTTTCAGCAGTATTTCTTTAGTTCACCTCCCCCCCCAATGGTCGTATTTCACGAACCAAAAGTACTCTGCGATTTTACGAATTAGTGGCAGCGATTGCCGTCATGATCGAAAGGACTAAATCCATTTGTTTGGATTTTTATTATGTCAGAAGCTGTTGGTGTCTTACATGAAGAAATTTCGGTTTGCTTAAAAAACGCAATGTGCAGGTGGGATAGGGCTGATACGCCGTCACGGTATTTGCCATTAAACTCGCTAAACAAAAACTAAACTCGCCGTCACAATTTTATGTTGGTGTTTACCTTGAAATAAATTTTTAGCCTTTAAAGGATCATGGCATCGAGGCAAGCTTTAATCAAAGTGAAAATCAGAAGAACTGTTAGAGTTAAGACAACAGCCTCGAAATATATCGCTTCTGCCCTGAGATACAAACCCTCAAAGTTGAGGGGGGGCTTGTATTAGAGGGGGACTTATATTAAAGGAAATACGGCAGGTGATATTATTTAAACCTGAGAGATCGCCAACTTAACTTGCTGTTTTGCATTCTCCTTCTGTTTCTTTTTCAATCGAATTTCAGTGATTTTAGCGTTGATTTCTTGAAAAATGTCAGGTTTGCTAAACTGACATGTCAGTGTCACTGTCAGTGTGAATTATGAAAACACTGGTTATAAGAGAACATTTCAGGAGTGTTAATATATTGCTGAGCTGGCATTAGAAATATTAAGCACGCCGGCGACGAGCAGCCCAATCGAACGAACTTTCTCTCAATGCGGGTTAGCAACGGCAAGACATAGAAGTCGAACTCAATTCACTCTTTTGAATACATAATCATTTGTCTATATAAATTCCCGAAATTTTGCTTAATAAAAAGTTGCAAATTGAAATCTTGCATTGCAAATCTCACTGAGATCTCAGTGAGATTCTCACTCTCAGTGAGGACAAAATTTAAAGTTCTCACTCTCCCTCACAGCCTGTGAGGGCAAGTTTCATTCTCACTCACTCTCACTCACAGGCCAAAAAATCGTCCTCAGCACAACACTGTCTTCAACACCCCAATTTCTATTCTTCAAACCAATATTAATCCAAAAACATTTTATCTTTACTAATTTGCATAAACCTCTTCTCAACAAGCAACACCTTGTCAACAGCCCTTATGAAAGATAGCAAGCAAACACATACATATCATCACTCAAACCGAATAAAAACATAGCAATTCGATCCTGCTTGCTTTCTTGTTGTCTCTAACCGGTCAGTGTTCAGTGGTCAGTCAAAACTCCCATCTAAGGCTGGCAGCCTATTGGAATAAACAATAGGCTGGTCAGACATCAGCTTCAAGTGGTGTCAGACACACACCACTAAAACAAACCTCTCTGTGCCCAAACACCAGGGTCAGTCTTGTTCCACTGCCTAGGACCAACAAAATTTGTGTGCGTATATATCTATAATGTGTGTATGTACTTTAGCCAAATTCCTCTTTTATATCGCTGCAAGGTCTGGACGGCTGCTATTCCTGCTGCCCACAGGAGGCAGGATTGCACAGAAAACATTGCTAGTGCTCTTTGGGAAGGAGAATCCTTTTAAAAATTCAATAAGAATCTTCTCCCACTTGCCTAGTTGGCCATTTCCTGCCGACTGCCCTGGCGAATTGGGGGCCAATTCATCCGTATATGTGTGTTTTTAGTGTTTTAGCCATTTTTGGCAAAATTTTTATTGGAATCAAATGCAATTTGGCTTGAAATTGTCGGTTTTGTCAGGTTCGCGCTTTGAATTGGCGCATTTTTTGCGGTGAGTGATTTTGTTTTGGACGGGTTATGTTGTGCTTCTTCTTTCCTCTGCTTGACTGATTTATCGGATTGGTTTATTGGATAAGGCTAGCGAGTACGAGTGTTTATTATATTTTTGGGTTAGCAACTTTTGGGCTTTTTAGCTGTGGTACCTTGTTTTTTTATGTTGAAATATTTGAATTAAAGAAGGTGCATAACCAGAATACTTGTGAAATCAATAATTATTTGTTTTCTGACTTTTCAGACATTCAATGTGTTCAGTATGGGTTCATGATCAAAGATATTGACTAGTTTTGTATTTTTATTCCTAGCAGCTGAATCTGCTCTAATATTTTCTTTGACCAGCAAACTTTGCTAAAGAAAACATGAGTTGGAACAACATGTGCAATATGCCAACCATCTCGGAGGGTCAGATTTTTAGACGATCAACTCGTGATACTTTATTGCCTAAAATTTAATTCCAATTCGACAATTTTTAGAAAAAATAAAAAGTCATTCCTAATACTAATTGCTCGTTCACGGACTGCGACTTAGACTGAGACTAAAGGGTGTTAACGGACTACGACTAAGACTGAGACTAAGACTTAGACTGAAACTAAAGGGTGTCCATAGAGCTTTTTTGAAATTTAAGAAACACATACGGAAAATGTTAGATGACCATGAGGGATGATCAGCGGAGAGAGAAAACATGCAAAAAATGTTTTAAAGTTTTTTTTTCAACCGTTAAAGACATAAGAACATAAAGAAAAATTGTCTGACAATTGTCTAACAGAATTTTCGTATCGAATCGTACAGTTCAATGTGCTCTCTTGTAAGTCTAAGTCTCACTCCGTGAGCACCTCAGACTTAGACTGAGACTCAGACTTAGACTAAAAGGTGTTCATGTAGCCAAAATAGTCTCAGTCTAAGTTGCAGTTCTTGAGCGAGCCATAAAATGCTACCATTTATCCAAAACCATTGATATCAGGTCAAAAATATCTTAGGAAACTGAGACATATTTTGAATTAGTAATAGAACTCGAAACAGCTATATGTCAGCTCTCTATTCTGACCTGTTCGCAACGGATTTAGATTGGAAAAGACACTGTAAGATAAATGGCAATTTTTCAAGTTTTCTTTATTGTCGAGTCTTAATCAAAATTTTTAAAAATCAGGTCATAAACTTTGACCATTGGCTTTTGTGCTCAGTCTTTTGCACCTTTGTGAAAATTTATTATGGCTATGTTTAGATGGAGTCGATAGGACGGCCGCTATATTTGACGGGGATGAGACGCTGGCGATGAATCTACAAGATAGCAAGATTGAGCAATTGATGGTGAGCATGCTGGACCAGAGAGACAAACTCAACGACCAACTCTTGAAAATGCAACATCGGGTAGAGGAGATGGAGGATAGGCAGCGCGAGTCAGACAGGGAAAAAGATTCACTGAGGCGACAATTAGAAATTCAAACACAGCATCTGCCGGGGTAAGTCATTATATACGTCTAAGTGGATTCAACTCCTAAATTTTATTAACAGGAGCTACCAGCGCTAACCAGGGAACTAGCTCAGACTCGAGACCAAATGCTTGAAAAAGACGAAGAAATTGTAGAGCTAAAGGCAGAGCGCAACAATACTCGGCTGCTTTTAGAGCACTTGGAGTGTTTAGTGTCAAAACATGAAAGGGTGGGACTTTTTTATTTATTGCTAGCACTTAGCTGACTGCTTTTTCTTTTTTAGTCATTAAGGCTGACAGTGGTCAAGAGACATTCTCAAACAACAACTGGAGTCTCGTCTGAAGTGGAAGTTTTAAAGGCTTTAAAATCACTGTTTGAACATCACAAAGCTTTGGAAGAGAAAGTAAGATTATTGTTCAAATTGCACAATCTATTTACTCAATGTAAGGACTCTCCAAAAACTTTGAACCCCGCTGAGCCCGACTCTTTCTTTACGTCGGTTCTTACAATTTCAAAGTTCTGACCATAAAAGTCTCAGACACTCCTTTTCAAAATTAAAACTAGTTGTCCTTGTTGGTCTAACTGGCAAATTTTTAAAATATCCGGTAAATTCAGTATTTTTATAATGTTCGGCCCCGGCTGATCAAAGGCAAGTGGTTTATGGAAGTTTCAATTTTGAAAAAAAAAAATCAAAGTAAAAAAGTGTGGTACCCAGCGGATGTTTGAGCTTTTTAATGTATCCTTAGATCGAGATTAGAATTTACAGAGACTCACAGCTTTTTACATTATTTTTATGTAGGTCAGAGAACGTTTGAAAGTCGCAATGGAGCGAGTACAAGGCTTGGAAATGGAGCTCAATTCTAAGATGGAAGAGAATTCAACAATAAGGTCTAAGCTAGCGATGGCCATGGCAGAGGCAGAAGAGCATGCTAAACAGGTAATTTCAAATAATTTAAAGTCAAAATTAGAAAAAATGGCTTATATTTGAAGATGAATGGCAGCGAAAACGACAAAGCCAAGGATTTTACAAACAACGCCGAAATGGCAGCCCGGTCTGTAGAATTACAGGAGCAGATAGAAAGGGTCTCACAAGACCTGTCTAACAGCATCAAGCAAATCAATGAGCTTAACACAAGGTATCGTGTGAATTACATTAACGAAAAAGTCTTACAGTTAATTTTTTTCACTCTTCAGAAACTCTGATCTTGAAAACGAGCTGGCCGAAGCTCAAAGAGAAATGCGAGCAGCTAGAGAGCAGACTTCCAATCTTGAGCACGCAGTCCAAGAGTTGCAAGCTGAACGAGATGAGCAAGCTGCCAAAATCAATTCACTAGAAAATCGTTTTTTGACAGCTCAACGAGAGGCGTCTTGCATGCGTGACTTGAATGACAAGTTGGAGTACAAAGTGAGAAATTTTACTAATTTTTTAGGTTACATTAGACCTGGCAATATCGAAATTTAGTTGGCTAACAAGGATGCGTCTGTCAGACTCAACGAAGAAAAGGTTCACAGCTTACAAGAAAGACTGGAACTAGCCGAAAAGCAGTTGGCGCAAAGTTTGCAGAAAGCTGAATCTTTGCCATCGGTGGAAGCCGAACTTCATGGATCTATGGTACTCTTGCAGCAGAGGATGGAGGCGCTCACTGCCGCTGAACAGGTAATGTTTGAATAACTTAAAGTTGCTCAATTATAACCTTTTCTCTTCAGAAACAATGCTCTGCGGAAGAAAGGATACAGCGTCTTGAAACATTATTGGAAGAACGTAGTTCAGAGTGTGAAAGGGCGGTGCAAAGGGAGAAAATGAATGAAGAGCATAACCAGAGACTTTCTTCTACAGTTGACAAGTAGGGATTAATCTTAGTGAGATCATATTGTACCTAATTTTCTTTTTTTTCAGGCTGCTGTCTGAATCGAACGATAGACTTCAACTTCACTTAAAAGAGCGGATGCAAGCTTTGGCAGACAAGAACAGGTTAACTCAGCAGCTAGAGCAGGCCAAAAAGCTGTTTGACCAGGTTGGTGTTACTGTATGTTGTGTTTGGATTAAAGTTTATTTCAATTTTAAAGAGCGAGAGAACCAAGGATCGAGCGCAGAGAGATAATGACGCCCTACGAAAAGACATTGACGTGCTTAGGAATCAGCTTTACTCTGCTAGGACTGCTCAATTTTACTCTAGGTGTGACTTTTTTTTCATTTACTTGCTCTTTTAACCACCGAAATTCAATTATTTTTAGGCTCAATGGATATGCTGGTTACCCTATTCCACTCCAACAACAGCAACCATTCATTGCAATCCCCCCTAGCAGAGTACAGACCTCTCCGAATCAAGTCGTGCAACAGCAACCAGTGCCTATACAAAACTTTGCTCCTCCTCTAGGTACCCGACGTAATCAAAAAGCCAGGGTGGCAGCTTTGCAGGATGATCCAACCAAAGTTCAGACTTTGAATGAGCAAGAGTGGGATCGTTTGCAGCAAGCACATGTCTTGGCCAACGTCCAGCAGGTAAATTACTAGACTTTAGACTCATTGGCCATTTTCTCTTAGTACCTATCACTAAATTCCCCAATTCAGGCTTTTTCCAACTCTTCTTCTATGCTGGACATGACCCCTTCAGTGCCAGTTCGCGGATTAGTAAATGGTGGAGGAGAGGTGACTTCTCCGGATCCTCATACCCTAGCTAGTGTGCTTCAAGAAAGACTAGATGCAATCAACTCCGAAATTCGAATGATACAAGAGCAAAAGCAACATGCAGAAAGAGCAGCTGAACAACTGGAACATGGCTGGATGAGTGATATGAGTCCAGGGGCAGGGGGAAGCATGATGCAGCAGCAGCAACAACAACCATCTGGCTACCATAATTATGACGACGCTGCAATGATGAACAGTGCATATGGAATGGCTAACAGATCTTCTCCCAGAAGTTCTCCTCAATATGACTTTTTGATGGCCAAATACAATAATGTGAGTTTTTAGATATAGTAAAGCTTAAATTTAACGGTACCCCTAACACTCCATTGTATTATTTTTTCGCAAAAGTCTTAAAAAGCTGTTTATTTGTGGCTGTTTCACAATTGTAAATGTAAGAGGTCTTTAAAATTCCAAAATCATTAAAGGGGAAGGGAACAACTTGAGGGAGCGGGGATTAGAAATGGGGTTTTTTATATCATGAAAAAATTATTGATAGGTTGCAAAAAGATTTTGTATATAAGTCTTGAAAACAATCTTATGGTGGGTTTCACTTAATTATTCCAAATTATTTTCATAAGAAATCATTTTTGGGGTCAATGCTTTCGTGTAAAAATTTACAAATATGTTATTCAGGTTTCCGCCCACAATCCTCCCTCTACATCGTACATGCAGCATGGCATAGACAATGAAGTGCAAGACGACTCCATTTACGCCGACAACTACAATCACCTCAGCAATCCCATGCGACATCCCTCTCAACTAGACCAAATGCAGGAGGCACTGCAAGGCAGAGGTATGGACGGTAATGAGTTCAACGAGCGTCTCAGCCCCTCCTCCTCTATATCAAGTAGTCAAGATGTGGGCGCCAACGCTTACTCCAGCAATGGTGGCAAACTTAAAAAGCGGTCAACCTCAACCAGCAGTGGATTGAAGAGTCTGGGGCGGATATTCAGTTCAAAGAAAAGCAAAAATGCTGAAATGAGGTTGGTGATTTAGGTAGTTAAGAACTATATGGAGTACGGTTTGCTCTGATTTTAGGCGTAACTTCCCAGACACAGGTGCATATAGTGACAGTGAAGTGTCCTCCCTAACTGGAGAGCCACCCAACTACTCTAATAAATTACTCAATGGAAGTGTTATGGCTCCCGGGGGATTGGCGCCTGACTTTGACAAAAGGAAAAAGAAAAAACATGAACTTTTGGAAGAGGTAAAAGAAATATTATGTTGCAAATAAATTGATAGCGGAATAGTGGAATTAGTACAAGGTTTCAAAAAAACTGGAAATTGTACATACTTATCGAAAAATAAGCTTTAAAACTAGCCTTCAACTAATCAAAGTTTGTCACATCTTTTTAGAATGAGGAATGAAGTAAAAATTTTTTCGCCTAAATTTTCGAAAACGAGCAAATGACTGGAAAAAGTATTAGACAGGATGTAAAAGTACCCAGATTTAAAAAAAGTGTCCAGAAAATGCGGAAAAGTGCCAAGTTTTTTTAGCAGGGCTACTTGCGCTATCTAACAAACTATAGAAGTATTGACGCTACTGTCATATACTTGTGACGCTACTGTCATACCTCCGACCTCCCATCTTCAGCCCCCCCCCCCAAATAGGACATACTGTCATATACCGCCTGCTGCGAAGATGTTATCACTTTGAAAAAAAGTGGCAGATTTAGGTCTCTTTGACTAAAATAAAAAAGGCTGTACCTGAAAACACCCGTCAAAAACATTAAATCTCCCGTCAAAATCATTAAATCTCCCGTCAAATTTTTAAAACTTCTCGTTTTAGGTGTATACTTCTCATATTTTTTTTTGCATTAGCATGTAGCCCTGAATCTCTAGTTTCTGATAAGCTATCAACTAGATCGATACAATTTTTAAAAGTGGGAGAAAAGTTCATTTAAAAAAAGGTGTAGTTTTGAAAAACTCAATTTTTCTCCCGTTTTTCAAAATTGTATCAAGCTAGTAAATAGCTTATCAGGAACTAGAGATTTAGGGGTACATGCTGATGCAAAAGAATAAAAAATTTGAAAAGTATACACTGAGAAGGAGAATTTTTAAAAATTTGACGGGAGATTTAATGATTTTGACGGGAGATTTAATGATTTTGACGGGTGCTTTCGATTTGAGCCAATAAAAAATGGCATTTTTTTATATTTTTAGGCACTTTCCCGTATTGTCTGAAAATTTATAGATAGAGATAAGAAATTGCAGACTGAAAAGTGGATTGCGCCGTCAAAACGAAAAATATAGAAGGCAGAAAATATTTTTGCCGTTAAAATTAGGACTTTTGAGGACAACTAAACTTAAAATGATATTACTTATTATATACTTATTAATCTAATAAAATAAGTTAAATATTTCATTTAAAATTTCATGAAAAATATATCTGCCGAAAACACTCAAGTTCGATTTCACGTTTTAGGCAATGAAAGCAAGAACCCCGTTTGCATTATGGAATGGTCCAACAGTAGTCGCCTGGCTGGAACTTTGGGTTGGTATGCCCACGTGGTATGTGGCTGCTTGTCGTGCCAATGTAAAAAGTGGTGCTATCATGTCCGCTCTTTCTGATCAAGAGATCCAAAAGGAGATTGGGGTGACTAATCCACTGCACAGACTCAAGCTTAGATTGGCCATTCAGGTAATCCATCAAACCTATTGTATAACAACGACCAAAAAACTTTTCAGGAAATGGTTTCGCTCACCTCGCCTTCAGCTCAGCGAACAGCCAGATCTAGCCTGGCCTTCGGGGAGATGAACCACGAATGGATCGGCAACGAATGGCTACCCTCTTTAGGGCTAGCCAAATACAGGAGTGAGTTTATGGAGTGTCTGGTAGATGCCAGGATGTTGGAGCATCTTTCTAAAAGAGATCTCAGAAGCCATCTTAAGTTGGTGGATAGCTTTCATAGGTAGGACTTTTACTCATAGGAGATGTGTGTACAGTTAAAGGCTTTGAAAATTTGTAGGACTAGTCTTCAATACGGGATTATTTGCTTGAAAAGACTGAACTATGAGAGAAAAACTCTAGAAGATAGGAGGAGGGCTGTAGAGAATATCAACAAGGGTAAGTTTTTGAGGATAGAACTTTTTTAGAAATCGGAAAAAATGCACGCGAAAGTATACTATTGGGTTGTAACCAGGGCCGCAACTTCAACTTTTTCAAGGGGGGGGTAATTTCTTTGATATTACCCCTATAGATTCAAGTCAAGGGGGGGGTAATTTTTAAAATGAGATTTTTGTGTATTTTCTTATCTTTTTTGTAATTTTTTTCAATATTTATTAGATTTTTTCAATTATTTATTTTTAACAGATTTAAGCAAAGCATAAACGATGGTTAAACTTAGCATATTCGTTAATTATATCTTGAACTGGCAAATCTACCTCGAAATCTCTCAAATTGCCGGTTATAATTTGATTTTTAATGTAAAAGGTAGCGAGGTCAGAGACTTGGGTGAAACTTCCTAATGAAGCAGGCATAAGGTAATCAAACTTTGCCATAAGTTTAAAATGAGAATCAAAGTAACCATTTAAAATATCCGAAAAATTTTTGAGAAACGGTTCAAAAATAGAGTTTTCGTAAGAAGTATTAAGAAGTAAGGAGGAACGTGCGCAAGTACTGGCTCGTCAGCTTCTTAATGTAGCGAGCAAATAAGTTCTTAATTAACTTTTTCACAAATTCATTTTTTGTAACTTTGAATTATAATTATATTTTCGACACATTCCAAATAATCTACCTACAAGTTTTTTATATAATAAAATATGTGCAAATTACGTGTTTTTTAGTGAAAACTTTACAAAATAGTGAAAAAAATCACAAAACCTTGGTTACAGCAGTCTCCCTCTAGAGAATACCCCCCTTAGGGTGGCCTTCGGCCACCCTAAGGGGGGGGTAATTACCCCTATGACCCCCCCCCAAATTGCGGCCCTGGTTGTAACATACCGTATTCTCTCTAATAGGCCGACATGTCGGTTTATTTTTCAACCCTTCAAAAATCGTGAAAATTTTGGGTCGAACTCGACATTTTCGGGTGAAAATCCAAAATCGAAAAAGCGGAATCGATAGAGCTCGTGGGAACTAAGAAAACGCAATAAACAGCGATGTAATTTTTTTCTTCGGACTGAGATACGGTCCCTCAAAGTAGGGGGTGTCGGTTTATTAGAGGGTGTCGGCCTATTAGAGAGAATACGGTAAGTTCTGTCGGTTTTTGTTCATGAAGATTTTGTTTCAATGTAAAATATTTCTACCATACTGTCATATGTCATTTTGTAGAGAAGAATCTCCTATTTCATCGCTCTATTTCAGATTTCACAATTTCACAACAAAATGTTGATTTTTAGCCTTCAAGAAATGAGCTTCAAGTTAAAAAAATAATTATCTCCGACATCTTTAGAACTAGTCAAAAGTTCAGTCAATTGTTAGGCGCTGCAGCAACAACTTAGCACCATGTTGTAGCGCAGATAAATCTTGGCTCTGTTCACCTTTAGCACGCCAAATTTTTTTGCTTGGTCCCCCTGTTGTTTTTTTGTTGAAAATTGCCTTAGTCCCGCCTGTTGTTTTGAAGGTGACCATGGTCAAGGTGATCATGTTAACCATAATCACTATTATCACCGTAATCACAGTATCAATAAAACTATAATGGACAGGGGGACTAAGGCGATTTTCAACAAAAAAACAACAGGCGGGACCAAGGTAAAAAAATTTGGCGTGCTAAAAGTGAACAGAGCCCACCATGTTGTAGCGCAGATAAAGAGCTTCGAAATCCATTTTACAGAATGATTTTTAAAAATATGAGTATTGAGATTTGACTGTTTTAAAAAAGCAAATTCTTCGAAAAATGACTGAAATCCGGAAAAAAAATTAAGAAAACTTGAATTTCAGTCATTTTTCGAAGAATTTGCTTTTTTAAAACAGTCAAATCTCAATACTCATATTTTCAAAAATCATTCTGTAAAATGCATTTTGAAGCTCTCAACCTGCGCTACAACATGGTGCTAGGTTGTTGCTGCAGCGCCTAACAATTGACTGAACTTTTGACTAGTTCTAAAGATGTCGGAGATAATTATTTTTTTAACTTGAAGCTCATTTCTCGAAGGCTAAAAATCAACATTTTGTTGTGAAATTGTGAAATCTGAAATAGAGCGATGAAATAGGAGATTCTTCTCTACAAAATGACATATAACAGTATGGTAGAAATATTTTACATTGAAACAAAATCTTCATGAACAAAAACCGACAGAACTTATGTTACAACCCAATAGTTATCAGTTATGATTTATAAGTTATAGCCGACTCGTACGTAAAAAATTACGTAAAAATGTCTGCGGTTTTTCTATAATTTCTTTCCCCAGCACCGATTTTATGGATTTCTCTTTACCAACCTGTAGTAAATTCGGAGTCCTTTTGATTTTTCTGATCCGGTTATCAACTACCGAAAAACCTCTATTAACCCGGGCCCAGATATCTCAGCTTAGAGCAAATACTTTGCTAACTTGTTCATTAAATTTTCTAAACTCTCACGGGTTATCGATTCCGCTTTTTGAATTTTGGCTTTACACTTAAACATCTCAAGATCGACACAAAATTTTGCCAATTATGAGAGGGTTGAAAAATAATCCAGCCGGCCTGATTAATAAAGATTTTGGTACTCTTTCGGTGTCCTCCCCAGTAGCCTTCAGAATACTACTTCTATGGAGCAGTATATTAAAAATACATTAACTAGTATCTAAAATACTAGTTGCTAGCTATAGTAGTAGAAATACTAATTGACCTAGAAGTTGAGCATTGGCCTGACTGGGTTCGAAATCTACAGGTCCTTCTGAAAGTAGTCTTTCTACTCCTACAGCTAGCAACTAGTATTTTAGGTACTACTTAATGTGTATTTAAAATACTACTCCATAGAAGTAGTATGCTGGAGGTTACTGGGGGCTGGGGGCAACCAAACAAGTACCGATATTTTACGGTAATCAGAAGCATAAAAATCGAAAAAAAGTGGTTGGACTCAGCGGGGAATCGAAGTTCAGGGGTGTTTCTCACCGCAACAGGGATCTGTACCTATAATTGTAATAATAAATTTAAATTTTGCAGGTATTTTGGTGTGGTCCAATGAACGAGTAATCAAGTGGGTGGAAGAAATTGGCCTGGGTGTTTACGCTAACAATCTTAGAGATGTATGTTAATCGTTTAGCCATCTAAACTTCTTTTTAATTTCTGCTTAATTTCAGTCTGGTGTACATGGCGCTTTAATCGCCCTGGACGAGACCTTTGAAGTAAATTCCTTGATTGTAATGCTCCAGATACCACAGCAAGACGAGCAAGCTCGCCGAGTGTTGGACACTGAATATAATCGCCTAATCCAAGAGTGTAGGCTCGAGGCATCTGCTAATGCTCAGACCACAAGTCATCATCGCCATCAAGGAAGGATATCTGCCAGAACTTAAAAGAGCATCTCAATCATTGTTGTCGATTTTACTCTTTATGTTTGCTAAGACTTTATTTTCAACTATACGTGCATAATAAGTGGACGTATAATTGCCAAGGACAGCTTCCAGTCATGATCTAGGGTATTAGACGATATTTTGCCAATGTGTCTTGAGTTCGATTCCGCCCAGCTGCGTGTCAATTTCTTTGACATATAATACCGGTAATTTACTGCGGTTAGAAGTGAAATGTTTTTGGGAAAAAAACTATGAACCAACTTTTCAACTTTCACGGTGAAGTCGAACTTGACACTCCAAAATGATTACTAGATGGGAATTGGCCCCCTTTAAGGCATATTTTTTACTTAATTATCAATTTTGCACAAATCCCATTCTAGTGAAATTTATTCAAAAAAACAGTTCTGTAACTTTGTTGTATTATATTGGTTATCGCTATATGTTTAAATTTTTTTTGACTTCAAGCTAGCATTTCGTAAGCTCATTGTGTAGAATAGCTATTTTATTGAAATTTATTGAGTTTTGGTCTTGTGTCTGCCAATCCACTTCCGTCTTCAATTATGAACGTATCAACACAACAAACAACAGAAATATTCACGTGCAATCCTCCTGGCATTAAATATATCGCTGCAACATTTTTTACTCAAATTATCAGATTCAACGTTTATAAATTCTTGCTTGTTAGGGTGCTGAGGTTAGGAAAACATTGATTTCGTTTGGGAAAATCTAGCTTCTATTTTTGAACAAATTCGGGCAGGAGTAAGATGCGGCAAATCACATTGCGACAAATCAAATTGCGGCGAAATCACAGTGACCACTTTTCGATTGGCTCTAAAACCAAAACTATGAGCGTTCTTCCCAGTTATTGCCCATCTATCACTTAGGAAGTTTTTTTTATCAAAGTTTGCTACAGTTTCGCTATATCCGAACACAGTTTTTCATTGCGACAATTGTCGCAATTTGAATTGCCGCAATATGATCTTGCCGCAATTCGATTTTGCCGCAATGTGATGTTTGCCGCACCTTACTCCTGCCCATAAATTCACATTGATTACTCAATCGTTTGATATTATTGTTCTGTTGTCTAGCTTAATTTTGAAAATTTTGTTATATTTTGAGAATAAAAATTTAACTATAATTGATTTTAACCACAAAAGATATCATAATTTTTCGGGATGGCCAACGGCCACAAAAGATTTAATTTATCCATTAGGGATTTAGACAAAAATTTTGAAAAAAAATTTGGCGATGTAGCAACCAATTTTTTTTTGGATTTCTCAGAAAAATATTGAATACAATATAACTTCTATTACACAGCCTCTTCTCCTCCACTCGAATTAAAAAAAAAACCACAATTTTTTATACAACATTCAATTTAATTTTTGTCTACAATCAACTTTTTTGCCGCCACGCTGGTACCATATTTGCGTGAATATGTAATTGCTTTTAACTTGATGTTGGACTGCAAGTTCGGAAGTTTCTTTTCTTCCAATTTGTTGATGCTTTTATAGACAGTCTTCGTAGGAATTATTGTTTCTTCTATTGTATTCTTAGCGTTACGATAGAGACCTTTGACAATTAATAACACGACGCTATTCGAAAAATTTCGGTTCATAAATTTTATAACTGACTTTTTCTTTTTTCTCGGCACTTTTGGTAAGCTTTTGAAGAATCCTTAAAGGAGCATGTTCACGCAGTCAAATTCAAATGTTGATATTTGAATTCCCGGGACCAATCCTACAAGTGGAATTATGACACGAAACGTTTTTTTCAAATGAATATTTTTTGCTTTTCAAGCAATTTTTTTCTTTTGCGTTCTATTTTTTGATCCAAGTCACTCGTTTTTGTGTAGAGTGTACCACCTAAGTCGATTTCACGTATTAGTTTCAGGTGAATCGATCACATTGTGGATGTTAGTAGCATAGGCATCGCATTGTTCCGCTAAACGTCGCTGTAAAGTTCTATTATATAAGTTTTTTTAGCTAGTTAGCCGTCCCATTCTTTTATTTTGTTCGTCCTTTTTAGGCTGTCCGCGAGAGCGCTTATGTGACTATCTGGTATATGGTCATACTGTCTAATTGCTTGCTGTATTGGTTGATGTAAGTGGGTATCTCTATCCTGAGGTTATTTAGCTCTGATTATACGAAATGCTTGACTGGGATTTGCAGGTCTTTATGCTTAGGGTGCTTGCAGTACTTCTTGATTCTTTGGCCGGAATATTTTCTGCTTCCAATTTTTCAGATGTCTATCTATGGGCTTCAATAAGGACGGCAGCATGCGGGTGGGTCTTCAATTACTCTGATTTTCTAGGTTTTTTGCACTGTCAGCCGCAGTTATTATTTGCGATTTTAGGTTCCCTCCTAAGGTATTTTTTACACAGTCTACCTTGCGACTATTTACATCTTGACGAGGTCACCTACGGATGTTACGTCCTGTTCTGACACGTACCTACAGGGTGTGTTAAAATTACGTTAACATTTAAGAAAAAATCGGGCAGCATAACACCTTAGCGACCCGTTTCCTAATTTTTGGGTGACAAGCCCCAGAAACGTTCATAATATAGAGCTTATAAGACGGGGGCAGAAATCTTTATTCACTACTAAACACATCTCTTACACGAAGTCACAAATAATAACAGCAAACATGACAACAGAGAAGGATAACTACAATAGATTTTTTGTGGCACCAGTTTTTTCTGATCGACGAACCACATTGCTGATTATTTGCCTTGCCACTCCGAATAGCTGCCCAATTCGCGCGAATCTAAGACCTTGATCACGAAGAAGGACGAAATCGGCGCGTAGTTCCGCTCCCTTCACTGCAGCAATATCTGCAAAATTGATAGAAATTAAATTGATGAACCGACCTGGAGCTTGCACGTAAAATATTAAAAAGAGAGCGCCAGAAATTAAATTTAATAGATAAACTCGAAGACCATCAAGCAAATGGGACGCAAGTGAGCAAACGAGCAAAAAACAAGCGTATCAAACAAATAAACGAAAAAGAAAAACTGAAATTTGAACAAAAATATTGAGTTTGGAAATGTTAACGTAATTTTGAGACACCCTGTACATGTGATGGATATTAACTTTGTCGAACTGCATGAGCTCGGAGTTTACCTTTCTATGTGCCTTCGTGCTCCATCTCAAGACAGTATGGCTAGGTATTTGTAACATAACTGTCGGAGCACGTCAACTTCATGTAAGAGGCTGCCTAGCGAAAGTGATTATACGTCACATAACATTTACAACAAGTATCTGCTAGATTTCACATTACTAATTTTACGACGGTTATAACGGGTCAACAAGGTATCTCTTTTCACGACTTTTATCCAATCACTAATTCAGGTCCTGAACAACCCTTTGCTTTTATGCCTGTATTATCAGGTAATGGTTATTAGAGATGATGATTCAACCTTAGCCGAAAAATATTTTCGAAAAAATTCGGTCAGTATTTCGATAGGTAAAAACCATATAAAGCCTTTCTAGTCATTTTGACACATTTTGCTTTCGATATGGTTTTTTAACAAGAAAAAAATAGGTCGGTAATTCGGTTAGGTATTTCTGACCAAAATCGACTTAGTCGGTACGGTATACCAGACCGTTTTCATCTCTAATTGCTATGTAGTAGTCAGGTAGTAGTCTCTGTAATAGTCATTTTGTAGGACACCAAAAATTGATCGGATCGACCTAGGATTGTTTTGTATTTTTTTGCTCTCTGCCCGCCTTACAGTTCTACAGAGTTACTGTTACAGTGATCAGTACCTGACTATTACATAGCCATACCCAAATATTTCAGGCACAAGAGCAAATGGTTGTTCAGGACCTGAATTACTGTTCGGTAAAAGACAATAAAAGAGAATTTCATCTATGAGTAATTCAGGTCTTGAACAACCCTTTGCTCTTATGCCTGTATTATCAGTTATGGTTACCATGGGCGTAGCCAGGGCGGCTGAGGGGGCTATAGTGCCCCCCCCTTCCGTCAAATTTTTCGAAAAAAATGTTAATTAAAAACACTATGAATCTCGAAAACGGTGTAGGGAAAATGACCTCTCGGGGGCTTTAGCCCCCGCCGTCAGATTTTTCTGGCTACGCCTCTGATGGTTACTACATGGCATGGATTCTAGCTTAAGAATTTAATAATAATCTGCTGTTTAGGTATAAGAGCCAGCAGTTGTTCAGAACCTGAATTACTAATCGATAAAACACAGATGCTTTCCTTTCCTAAAAGAGACTTTCCTTGATGAGAACCTGAATGATCGATGGTGCTTGAAAATAAGTAGTATGAAAATAAGTAGCCAGGAAAGGGCCGGCTTGTACACGTAGCGGATACCACGACCACACAAGTCTGTAACTTCCACGTAGAAATAAATGTTCACATGTAGCTAATTTATGGATATGACGCTACATTAGCTGACGACTTTGTTAGGCCGTATGCAGCCGCAGTGAACTTTATAGTATGCGAATTTTGTTGAGTCGAAAAAGGGATCACCATAGGATAACCAGCACGGGTCCAGCTAATACAAAGCTTTTAAGGTCATGGAGGTTCAACAGTATTATTTGACTCCTCCAATTCGAACTGGCACTGAGACAAAGTCGTAAGGCATGCCCGTGACGTAATTGCGGCGGGAATTCAGCAATAGCTTTCCCTTTTTGATGACTAAAATATCAGCGTAAGTAATGTCGAGGTGATTTACTGGGAAACTTACCATCTCTCCCAAGAAAAGTTAGCTTTTTCCGTGCCGACCGAGAATTAACGCCTTGCTTTTACACCAACGGCTGCACTCAGCAAAATTGCCCTAGCAGAGAACCTAAAAAGGACTAACAAAAGAAAAGAAGGAGACGGCAAATCAGCTTGAAAAAACTTATCTAATGCGAAAACGCAGCAGACCACTGGTCTGAGACCAGTTAATCATTGCGATGGGAAGGCGTTTTCTACAAATCTCGGCAATCGGGTGACCTGTAAATAAAACATAAAACCGCATCAAGACATACATCATAGATCAAAAACGAGTGACTTGGATCAAAAAATAGAACGCAAAAGAAAAAAATTGCTTGAAAAGCAAAAAATATTCATTTGAAAAAAACGTTTCGTGTCATAATTCCACTTGTAGGATTGGTCCCCGGGAATTCAAATATCAACATTTGAATTTGACTGCGTGAACATGCTCCTTTAAGTGGTATAGTTTGCCAATTTTGGCTAGTGGGTATTTCTAAGGGTTATACAGAAAGCGTTAGATGGACAAAATATTTAATCGAAAACAGTATAGAAAAAAGTTTTGAATTATAGACCGTCTGATTTACCAGATATAGCAGGCACACATTTAGTAATTGTTTGGCACAAAGTTATACCTTATTCAGAGGGTATTTAGAATTAAGTTTTGAAAACTAATAAAAGATTGAATTATTTTCATTCATATATTTGAAAGAATGAAATAATAGGGTATAGCCAAATAAACCGGTATAACGACGATTCGATACACATTGTGATCCGTTACTGAGATTCGATACACTTGCGATTCGATACGCGGACCACTGAAGGTTGATCATGAACATTAAGTGGTAACCTGTGTGGTGTACACATTAACATACACTTCTATCAACATACCTCACACCTTACTATAGTTTGATTGGTCTAAAAGAACATGGAATACAACTGGATATGAGCCCACAGGATTGCCTATGAAATAAATCCGAGAAAGAGTATTGATAAGAAAACATAAAGAGGCTCTTTTTGCTGAGCCTAAGCAACCAAATATGGTAGAATTACCAGAGAGTATTTTGAAAGAAAAAAAGTGTATCGACCCGCAGTATCGAATCACAATGTGTATCGAATCGTATGCCAGTCAAATAAACCATAAAAAAGCTAAGTTTGGTAAGCAGCATTTAAATTGACAATTCCAGCTCTGGCATAGCGCTTAATTTAAAACAAAAATTAAGCAAAATACTCAAAAAAAATTGCTAGTATGTTTTCTGCGCAAAAATGAAATATTTTATCTCTTGAACAACATTTTATATTACCCTACCATAAGATATGAGTGCCAAGCAGGACAAGTTGACTAAAGCAATCGTTGTGTTGGAGCAATCTATCTCAAGTTTAAATGAGTCCAAGCCTTCGACTTTTGGAAGGTGAGAATAAATAAACAAGCTACTATATGTGACCCAACTTTTGTGAATCGACAGAATTGCGATCGACATGTCAATTCAACAAACCTAATAGAAACTCAGTTTTTGCTAACAGATACTATGTTCTAGAAAGAAAAGCAGTTCGCTAGAAAAGGACAGACAAGCATGCCAGGATATTAGAGATGGGCTGACGAGCTGGGAGTTGTCTCATCTACATAGAATAGACTTTAGTCGAGCAATTGGATTGTTGTTTCAGTGCTTGGATCATAGGGTTAGCGTTGTTCAGCAGTTTTTTTTTGCTAAAGTAGAACACAATTCTTAGGAGTCAGCTATTAGAATTCTAGCAGATCAATCTTTGGATGCCATATTTCGGGTAAAAATTTTGCGAAAGTGTTTTCTCACAGCAAATTGACCTAACACTATGAAAGACCACCCCGTAAAAATTTCGAAATGTCAGGAAAAATTATAAAAAAATGCCCAAAAAAAGGAGGAAAAAAAATTAAATAGGGTGACGGCTTATCAAGAGGCGCGGGTCTTAATGGTCAAAATTTTCACTTTTTAAGAAACGATCGGCAAAAATCGAACGAAATAGACTGACGAATCAGTTTGGCAAAAAATTCAAAAATTGAGCTAAAAAAGTGTCGGACCCTAGGCGGAAACGGTCTTTCGAGGGTGACGGTTTATCGAGAGTCGACTGTATAAACATAAAGAAGTTTTAAGAACAACGAAGTGAATAGCTATTGGTTATATATTGGTTATATAGGTTATAGACTAATCTGGTGCTGTTTCTGACTCTTGCTTTGAGTCACGGATAAAAAAGAATCACCAACTTCAGTCGCCTTGCTATATTTCACCGTTTTTCAGAGGTTTCAAATCAAATTCCAACCACAACGGGTTATTGCCACCCTGCTTACTGAGCTGTCTAAAAAGTCTTCTGCTCGATGTCTGTGTGGTGCTTTCAAAAAACTAGCCTTGACAATTCACTCGTATAGATCACACAGAGCGGGGTTGGTTCACTATTTTTTAACTTATTCACGCAATAACCCAAATACTTTCAGTATATATGGCCTACACTTCATGAACTCAGTGTGCATAGCCCTGGTAAGACCTGAGGAATCAGTTCAGTTAGCAATTGAAAAAACTTTTCCTGTCATATTTGCCAAAGTGGGTTCATTCGTTGGAGTTTCTTATGTTGAGAAAGCAGAAGAACTGTTCCAAACCGCTTTGTTGAGCCTTGACTTGAGTGGAGCAGCCAACAGATCAGCTTGTGTGGTTATTGCGAATTTGGCCAAGTTTGTTCCATCCATACTTCACAAGTCTTTCTACAAATTGTCCAGTAAGTATTGTACACTTGGGATATTTTTTGAATTAGAGAAATTCAGGTATAATTTTTGAGCCGGATGACATTGAGCACAAGGCTCGTCTTACCGGTGCCCTAAACGCTTTTCGTTTCATGTGGGAGTCGTTGGTGAACAGCTTGACTGAGTTCTCGTTGAATACCCTTCAAAAGGTAGTTTTTTGGTCTTGATGAGATAATGAGACCTGACTTACAAAATTACTCTTTAGCTGCTGTGCAAAGTTGTCTGCTGTCTATATTCCGCATCCACTGAGGTTGTTGTGGCCGCTCTGGAGCTGTTGGAATGTGCTGTGACCAATACTCAAACTATTATCATGGACTTCAGTCCTTTTCTGGCAGAAGGCAACCAGTGCAGCAGTGTGTTTAACTCTCCATTCCACATATCAAAGACCGAAGGCGGTGAATTGCTTCAAAACACGGCCAAATTGGATGATAAATTCTTGGGCATGGAAGGTTTGTACTAATATAGGGCCGGTGATTTTGGAGCCATTTTTTCATGAATCTGATATTGATAACCATATACTACTTTCTAAAATCAAGCAGAAAACTATTAAAAGCCAGGTGAGAGGGTATATAAAATTTTTTTGAGAAAGAAAAGCACTGCTAATATCTGTTTTATTTCCATGTAATGCACGGGCATGCCCGTCTAGAAAAATCGACACAAATCTAAAAACTGCCAAAAGCAAAATTTTTTTGAGATATGCGGTTGCTAAGAATTACTTGTCAATGCTTTAATCTGCTACTTAACTGCTAACCCACACAACTTCAGAGCTAGAAAGCGTTATTTCAAAAAGTCCGTGGACATCGATGAACGATGTTTCGGAAGCTTTTGGAAGTGATGTGTTGAGTGGGAGGGATGGCTCATTACTAGACTTTCCGCAGAGCTCAAACGCTTCTCAGGTATTCATTACTTCAGCCTCATGGACGCCTTTCTTTATTTTAAGGCAACCAATGAGCCTGTTGATGATTTAGATAGAGACAGTTTTTCTACTGGGCAGAAGTCTTGGCTGACCCACTGGTGAGCAGATTATCAGAAAATACATACCTAGCTTTATTTTTCAGCTAAATTGTGATAACTACATGAGTCTAGCTGACGAAATGATGGGAGCGGGATCTTCCTCCTCTTCCAGAAACGATTGCGTCACTCCACCTGTATCTAGCCACTTTGGCAAAAGCAGTACTGGACCAGCTAGCGATGATGGGTTAGTGGGCATTCCGGAGTTTTTGCCAGATGATTTCTGTAAGTCACTTTGCCTGCATCAAAAATTTGCCAACTCAATATGTTCTAGGCACTCGTAGTGTCAACTTCTATGTGTATTCTTCGCTGACAATAGCCAAACGTTTTTTGCTGGCTGGTTTGGGCAAGGGATTAAAAGAAGATAAGGATGTCAGGATATCACAGGTAATGTCAAAATGAAAGTGCGATCTCTTCTTTGGACGGAGATGTTGATTTCATAAATTACAAGCGGGTATTTTGAGTTATTATAGTGGCCGTAGTTTTGGCCAGGTATAGAGATTTTCAAATTCATGGTCTCAACTAGGGTAGGATTCGGTCGGTTTATTTGAGATCGGTCGGTTTAAAAAGACCGGTTTTTTCAAACCCGGTTTTCGGTTTCGGTTTTTTCGAAAATTTTCGGTCGGTTAACCGACCTGTACCCGGTTTTCGGTTAATTTTTGACTTAAATAAACCGGTATTTCGCTAAGCCCGGTTTTCGGTTTTCCCGAATTTTTTCGGTCGGTTTTTCGGTTTCGGTTTATTTACCAAAAAACCCGGTTTTCGGTTAACCGGCCGGTTCGGTTAACCGACCGAATCCCACCCTAGTCTCAACCCAGGATTGAAGAGCCTAAATTTATGCTGAATCCGAAAGGTACAGTTTGGGGATAAAATCATGATAATCTAAAATAATGTTAAAAACACCAATTGACTCAAAAATTTACGACTCATCGAAAAAACTTAGTTAAGGACGGAAGTGTATCTGAATACAGTCAAAACTCCACATAACAACCACCCTTTACAACGTCCGCTCCACGCTTTGAGCTAATTTCGAAAAATCACACGTTGTTACATTTCAGAAAATCTTGGCTCTCTCTTTCCTGTCAGCCGCTGTCCAAAAGCATCCTAATATAATCAAAGAGGCCGTTCATGGATGTAGACATTTTCTTGTTTCGATGCGTAAGTTATTCACTACAAATATTCATTTCAGATGATGGTGACCAATTCTTGTCTGATGTCTATGGTTTTTTGGATCATGACGATGATGGCTTCGTGATTGCAGTGTTGAATTTCTTTGTAAATGCTGAGAAAGCTTGTTTTTCTAAAGGAAAGACTCCCCACACCCATTCAGGTACAAATTGGTTGCGCATACTTGTGAAAACCACACTTTGAAAGCTTTAGGCAGAACTCTGGCGATGATAGCCAAAGCACTTCAGAATAGGAATCCAATGAGGTTGAAAGGAGCACTGCAAGTGTTCGCCAACTCTGTGTCCATGTTAGTGGTGGATGACCAAATGCTGTCCACTTCATGTGATCTAGCCATATCTACCATTGACATTGACTATTTCCTTGTTAAGGTTTGCTCTAGTGGTTTTGTTGTCTCACAATATTACAATTGAAGATTGCCAGAGCAGAATTTCTCTCCAAAATTGAGTGGTCGAAAGCTTCTTCTCACAGTCGTGTCTTCTACCAGCCCAAGTGCCTAGAAGTGCTGCTTGAACAAGTGTTTGACTCTGATGCTAGAGTGGTCAGTGAAACTTTGACACCTTGTGGCGAATGGTAGTGCTATTGTGGGGTATGAATTGGGGTATGAGTGGAGTGTTTTTTGAGTCTAGGTCTGGAGTATTCTTCTAGGGTCTGAGTCTAGAACTCATTATACACTAACTTCGGAGGCCAGGGTCTTGGTATGGAGTCTGCGTCTGGATTTTCTTTGCAAGCATAATGATTTAGTCCCACCCATTATACACAACATTCAGGTCAAAGCTACTTGCGAAGTTTTCCCTCTCGTCGTCAAAAACGCTGAATTTGACGCGCACAAAAGCACACTGTTTTACAGCAGTTTACCTGACTGGTTTGCTGACTCGGGTCTTGCACACCTTCCTATGGTAAAATTTAGTTTTTTTTTCATAAATTTTGTTTTATTTTAATTTATTTCATACGCAAATGTATCATAAATACACTCACGCAACTAAAATTTAAAGTTCAAAGTTAAGCATATGTAAGTCACACTCCATATAGGCTGCTACACTTACAAATTAATCAGTAAAACGATAAAATTGACGTTAGATGGTTTGATTCTTGCAAAAATTTTACAAAGAAATTTTCGATAAAATGGATGAAATAGATTCAATAAATGCGCAGATACACGTGCCACATGCTTAGTGCCTTGTGATTCAGGTGCCTGGACTACATCCCTCTCAGTATTCTTTCCGGGGCTCTGTTGCAGAAATTTCACCAGAGCACAGTTTGTCCTGTATCATACAAAGTCTCTATTGTCTATCGATTGACAATTTGTCTCAAAAGCAGTCGGGTTTTATTCATTTGCTGAGTGTCTTAATCCAGCACTATCCACCATGTTTGTTTGTGCATGCCTGGCTGCCAATCACTGGCAGTGCGAAGATGGCTAGTAATATGATTGGCCTGTTGCTGGAGATATCGGAGTCTTCGTGCTCTACTCTAACTGAGCTCACGGCTTTGTTCAGGCTGATTTCTGCACTCTTTGCGGGTAATTTTTTTGGCTTTTGAAAATTGGAGGCTTTGGTGCGTAAGAGAATTATTGATCGGCAAACCTTGTTGAAAATAAAATTGTGTGAATTTAAATATTTTTTGGGCGCTTGTTTGGCGCTTGGGCAAAAAGGAAATATGCCAAATACGAAAATTGGCCAGCGACAGCTTGCGACAATCCAAATTGAGACGAAATCAAATTGCGACAATTCAAACTGAAACAATTCAAATTGAGACAAGAATTTATATAGGTAATTCGAAATTCAAATAGAGAAGTTTTGTCTCAATCTGATTTTGTGTCAATTTGGTTTTGTCTCAATTTGAATTGTTTCAATTCGAATTGTCTCAACATGAATTTGTCGCAATGTAAATTGTATCAATTTAAATTGGGGCAATACTTTTTTTTGACCCAGATTCACTTTTTTCTGTCACAGATTTTCGCCAAAAATTATTTTTTCCGCAAAAATTTTTGCCTTGGGGGACCAAGGTCACATTTCAGGCTCCTGAAAACTTTGGGCTACCTTGGTCCCCCAAGGCATAAATTTTTGTGGAAAAAATAATTTTTGGCGAAAATGCTCAAAACATGATAGAAACGTTATAGAAAAACTTTCAGGCTGTTATGAGAGAAATTTTTTGACCAATTTTGTAAGTGCTTGGTCGCCCCTGTGGTTTAAGCTAAATCTGGGACAGAAATGAGGAAATCTGGGACAAAAAAAGTGAATCTGGGTCAAAAAAAAAGTGAATCTGGGACAAGTCAAATCTGGGACAGAAAAAAGTGAATCTGGGTCAAAAAAAGTGAATCTGGGTCAAAAAAGTATTGCCCTTTAAATTGTCGCAAGCTGTTGCTGGCCCGAAAATTGCCGAAACCAAATTTGCCAAAAGGAATATTGCCAAACCGAAAACCGCCAAAGTGAAATTCACCAAAACGAAATTTGTGAAGTCGGAATTCGCTCGAATGAAATTTGCCAAACGTGGGTTTCACCTAAAAAAGTTTGCTCAACGCTAAATTTCTACCCTATTTGTTTTAGGCAAAACCTACTCTTGTCTAATATCAATTTGACAAATTTCGTTTCAGCGAAATGTGATTTGGCAATTTTGATGATATTTGTTTTGGCACATATCGTTTTGGCAAAACATACGATGTGGCAAATTTCGTTTTTGCCAAGTTTCTGCTAGCCATTGCAGAGGAACCCAAAATCATCAATCTATGTGTGTTCGAGCCGAATGAGTCACTGATTTTTCGCGTATTTGACGTCGAACTTGAAACGGAATACTTAAACAGACAAATCTAGATACAGTCCACTCGATTTAAGGACAGGATTTTTTGAAAAATTCCTATCCTTAAATCGAGTTTTTGCTTTTAAAAAAAAATTTGAATTTCTGAAAACCATCGTCAAAATCGGAGTCCTTGCGATATTTGGGACTAGATTGTCAAAACACAACTGGCAAAAACTTTAAAAAAAATAGTGTTAAAAAGTGTCAGGCCAAGGTGGGAACGAACTTTGGCCGGTACCCTGAGTGTCCTTAAATCGAGAGTGGACTGTACCGTCAATTTTTTTAAATGGCTAAGCTGTATTTCAAATTCAAGTGTGAACTTGCTTAATTTGACATTTTTTGTTCAGGGATTTCTGAGCACTCCCTTCTGCATACTCCCAGCAAAAAAGAGTTACTAAAACAGGCACAAACCTCTGGAATTGGAGATGTTCAAACAGTGGAGAGTATTTTAGTCCTGTGTCTCAGGTACTCTAAGCCTTTTCAATATACTAACATATCCAAAATTGCAGGGTACTCAACCTGTATTACACAATCATAGCTGAAGAGAAAACCAAACACTCCAGTGCCCTGACTGCATCGATATTCTCCAGACCCAATATAATTGATCCATTGACCCCTAAACTGGGGGATCTTGGTGTGCTGAAAAGCTCAACTAATGATTCCCCTGGTTCTTCTACGCCACCCACATCCTCCAGAACTACCAATTTGTCATTCTTAGTGGGCACTAGTGTCAAAATGACTAGAAACACCAGCTATCTCCAGTCAAATAGTCTCAAGCATTTAGAGCCAGGTCTCAAAGGCGCCTATAGAAACTTCTTGGTTGGGTTTCGTTTATTTTTTAAAACACCACAAAACTATTTATCTCAATCTCAATGCCCTCTTAACATATTATTGACTTAACCCACTTAATTTTTTGAGCGGTGCGGATGCGGATTCATTGTGGACGTAGCATAAAACAGAAAAAAATTTAAATTTCGAATTTTGTGGAGAAAAAAAATTTGTGGAGATTTTTTCGGATTTGACCTTACAAGTCATGTAAACCAAAAAGTTAAAAAAAGCTGCACCGGCCACCCTGCCCAACTCATTGATATCTTATTAGAAACTGCAACAAAAGGCCTACATTCCAATCTAAAAATGTTGAAAAAAAATGAGAACAAAGAGTTTAAAAATTTGGTTTAGTAAATCAGAAATTTGGTGGGAGAGGGAATGAGAATTTCGGTGTGCGAAACCAATTGAATCTTCCGGTGAATACTTCTTGAAGTTCCACCCTGCTGAGTTCGGCACACTTTTTTCATTAATTTTATTGATTTTTTGAGATAAAATTAATTAATAATTTAAAAAAGCAATGAACAACTTAAAAACATTTAACTGTAAGCTCAAATCCCACCAACACCTTACAGGACACTATCAACGCGGACTCTCATCAACGATTTGTGGAGCCTCTGGAAGCAGTTATGAATGCTTTATCAGTGTTCCTAGAAATGGCTAGTTTCCACTAGCCAGAAGTTTTCTAGAAGAGTTCCTGCTTTACCTCAGAACCTTGTTTGATGTGAGTGTGGAGCACTCAGCCATACTCATTCACCAATTTGTCAAAACCATATTCACCAAAAATGCTATTAGTATTGATTCCTCTCTGGTAAATGGCTTGAAGACCAGCACTGGAGTGCGCTCTGCAAACGATGACCTACTGGAGGTTTACCTGCAAAAAAGCGTGAATGAATTCACTGTTTTTTCTGCTTTTATCAACAAATCTGAGTATATGGAGAATTACTTGCTGAAAAATGCCGGCTGGATGACCGGCAATACACTGAACAAGATGAGTGTGGCCGGAGAAGCACAACTCACAGAGATTAGCAATTCTCTGCAAATGTTCGAACACTTTATTACCAGACTGATCCATATTTATCCACTAACCAATTCCGCTGGAGTCAGAAAAGCGGTAAGTTGGACTTGTCTGGAAGCTTTACATAGAAAGCATGGTACAATTGCAGTTTAGGCATCCTTAACCACTTTAGGCATCCTTAAAAAGTTTAGGCATCCTTAAATATTTTAGGCATCCATAGAAAGTTTAGGCATCCTTAACTTTATTCAATAACAACATGTATAGAGTATGCAAGAAAATTTCGCGCTACTTGCTTTTACTCTAACAGCTACCATACGACCCTCCCCATCTAAAAAAGGTACTTGCATACACCTGCATGCTTACGGACCTTCTGGCTTATATTCCCTTAACAATTTTAAAGTGTCCAGAAACCATTTCAAGTAATATTTTGTCATAAAGAGTCTAGAAAAGTAATTCAAAAAGGGACAAAGGGCTGTATTGGGAGGAGAAGGGACAAAAGAGGGGCCACTTAAATAAGAGGCCAACTAGCAAAAAATGGAGATGTTGAACATATTTCTGAATACTGGGGCCTACCGCATAAATAATAATGCTTTTTCATGCATCCAGAGTCACTTTCGAGTGATTTGTGTCTAAGGTATGTGGGTGTGCGCATCTCAACTCCAAGCCCCCAAGCCCCCTGCGCTCCCGAAGGGGCGCAGGGGGCTTGAGAGTTAGAGATGCGCGCACTCACTTACCTTAGACATGATTCCGAGAATCACTCTTGATCATATAATGCGTATAAAGTCTATTTTTGCCACGGCCCGAGTTGAAAAACATGGTAAAACAGCCAAAAACTAGGTAGAGAATGGTTCAAATAATTGGCTTTTTATTATTTTTTTCCAACCCCATTACAGCTCAAAGCTCAATAGAAATTGCTTTTTTAGTTTGTTATAGCAAAATGATGGTTTAAAAATGGTTTTCGACTTCTTCTAAAAAGTCGAATTTTTTATGGATGCCTAAAATATTTAAGGATGCCTAAACTTTTTAAGGATGCCTAAAGTGGTTAAGGATGCCTAAACTGCAATTGAGCCGAAAGCATCGAATACGAGTATCATATAACATAAAATTTTTATTTTTTTATCTGACTTTAGGGGTAGGCACTATTTTGTAGCATCTTAAAATGTGTAGCCCAAAAACGCCGAAATTTGTGGCGCTACAAAATCTGAGTCAGATTTTGCATCGTTTTGCAAAATCTCAGACAAAATTTGCACGATTTCTCTAATATTTTCTCAAATCGCCTAAATGGGCACGACGGCGATCGACGCCGGCGGCGTCGCTTTCGTGACGCTTCTTGACGCTGCAAAATAGTGCCTAACCCCCTAAAGTCAGATAAAAAATAAAAAGTTTATTTTGAGGCGTGTTATATGGTCACTTAACTAAACCGCAGGGGAACTGCCTAAACGGAAAATTAGCGACCGTGCGGTTTATACTGTTTGATTAAAATGAGCTATTATTTGTGCAATTTTGATAAGCTAATCGTGGCGGACACTTTTCGAGTTCCTGTTTGAGCAATTTATATTGCAATTAATATTAAAAATCTGTTTTCTATAGTTAGCTTCAGCCTTAAATAGAGATACTAAACTCAGAGCACGACCGAGAAATTAATATTTTCGGCGGCTACATGCGTCGCAAATAAAAACGTTTTTTCTAAAATAAAACTTTTTTGCTTGGCAACCCAATGTAGTCGAACTCCTTTCTTAAGCAGGGCTGCCATCTCAAAAATCTGAAAAAGGACATTTGGTCAAAAAAGGACGTTTTGACCACCTTTGAAGGAACAAGGTCAATTTATCCAGTGATTATTTGAAGCGAGAAAAAAAACCCTGACTGATATTTTAAAAATAAAAAAGAAGATTTGAGATTCTGAAAAGTACAAATCTTTTTAAAAAAGCAGCCTTATTCTGAACGCTGAATAAAACTATAACAATCAGAAAATCGAGTGCGAATATAAAAAACAAATTTTCAATACTCAGTCAAATATTAGTTACAGTCGCCTCTGGATATAGTGACACCCCCTCAAGTTCGTTTCCGCCTAGGGTCCGACACTTCTTTTACCTCTTTTTTTGAAAACTTTTGCCAAAAGTGATTCGTCAGTCACGTGCGAAAAATCGCAAGAATTCCGATTCTGGCGGTCGTTTTTGGAAATGACAAAATTTTTGCCGAAAAGACCCGCGCCTCTCAATATAGTGACACCCATTTTTCAAAGCTCTGCAATAAGACATATCTTTCGGTTAGCTTTCTTTTTTTGTAATTTAAGAATTTTAATTTTAAAATTTCTGTGTCTTATTTTTACACTGAATCATCCAAATTATCTTGGTCCCAAAATCGAATAAAACAAGCCAAAAAATTAGAATGCGACTGGGCAGAGTCGAACCGAAAATTCTTCTAGCCTGCTAAAAGATTATTGGTAATAATAACATCCAAGAAATACACCACAGTTTTCAGATTCTGGAAGTGTTGACGAGCCTGTCGCTCAATGACGTTCGCTATGAGATGATAGACCAAAACAAAAAGTTCTACAACCGAGTGATAAACCAATTGAAACAACTACAGCGAGAAGATGTGCCACTTCTACAGCCCATATTTACTTTTCTTGTAGTACTTTCAAGAATCAACTACCTCAGTTTTATTGATGTGGAAAGCCTGATGTGCGACATATTTCTAAAACTAGACGAGAACAATGTTCTGCACGTGTTAGATGCCGTCCATGTGGTCCTGCTGGAAACAATCCATCACAGAAAAACTGTCAACACAAGACCAACAAAATCAAGAGCTTTTTGTGCAAAGAGTTTGATTTTATGTTCTCGCATTGCCCGAAAGCTTCATCACATCTCTGGATATTGCTGCTGAATATGGCTAGGAGCTCCAAGGATGAAGAATAGTGAGTTTAGTAGACTCTTTGCTTTACTACATCTTCATAAAGCCTAGAATTTTTGGTACTATTGCACTTTAGTAGTCCTATGGAAATTTAAGAGTCCGAAAATATTTTACTAGTCCAGCCCGCACTTTAATAGTCCAGCCTGCACTTTAGTAGTCCAGCCTGCACTTTAATAGTCCAGCCTGCACTTAAATAGTCCTATGCATTTTAGGAGCCCTATTATTTACAGCGTTTATTGAGATTTTGATAGTATGTAACAGCTTCACTCCTCAAAAATAATTCATTTCTATTCATGAGATTATACTTTGACTATTTTAGAGGGACACAGGGCTGTTTTAGGAGGGCACTAAGATATTTTTGAAAAGGGAATAAGGGCTGTATAGAATAAATAGAATAAAAGGGGACCACTAATCACACAAGGGGCACTAACAAGAAGATGTTGAACATAGTTTTGAATACTGGGCCTACCGCATAAATAAACTCTGGTATGCATGCTTTTTCATGCATCCAGAGTCGCTTTCGAGTGATTTGTGTCTAAAGTGTGTGGGTGTGCGCATCTCAACTCCAAGCCCCTGCGCCCCGAAGGGGGCGCAGGAAGTACTCTTGATGAACGGAAAAAGTACTCTTGAGAAGTAGTCTTGATCAAAAAATGCATATAGGCCCAGTTGAAAAACATGGTGAAACACACAAAATAGCTGACAGAAAAGTGGCCTCCTTTTTGTCCCTTCCCCTCCCAATACAGCCCTTATTCCGTTCAAAAGTTGTTTTCCAGCCTTCGAAAATAATTTTTTTTGCTTTGAAAATCTTTCTTGGCTAAAATCATATATGTTAGACCACTGATTTTTTTGGACTCCCGAAATATTTTTGGACTCCCAAAATATTTTTGGACTACTCAAATATTGTTGGACTACTGAAATATTTTTGGACTAGTAAACTCCCATTGGACTAGTGAAATTCCATTGGACTACTAAAGTGCAATTAAGTTTTCATGACTTTAATTATTATTGCCTTTAGCTGGTCGGAAGTTTCATTTGACTTTTTCGTGTTGTTCACCAAGTGGTGTATCAAAAAAAATTCTATCAATAATAGCTTGGAGGGCTGTGTTACTCAACCTGTTCATACCCAACTCGCCGTGCTTCTCAGCTATTGCTCACCTAGGTAATCGCCCTTAAATGAAATGGGGAGTCGGGTGCCAAAATATGCTTTGGTTTTTCCTGTTATTTTTTTTCCAAATTTCATATAAATGTTGTTCGCGTTATCGTGCGCAAATTTTGCGTTTTTCAATGCCTGGATGCCTTTTAATCAGTGCATGTTTCAATGCTCTCAAATCAGGTTGCATCAGATATCCGATACCCGACGTACAAAAAAATGCAAATTCGACAAATTTTGAAAAACTATTTTCAAAATTTATCGAAAATATCCGAAACGATATAACCCATGTCCGGCACTTTTTGACAACCGATCCTATATTTTTCCATATCTGCTATCCGATCTGATCTTTCTCATATTGATTGCATCCTTGCCGTAAATGTTCTAAAAAAATGTTTTCTGTGGAGTATTGAGAGTGTATTATAATATTTTGACAATTACAGAGTGCCCAATAAAAACACGAAGGTTTATAAAAAATTTGGCGAGGGTTTTCGCGCACCGGTGAAAACCCAAACATTTTTTGGGGGATTTCAGCCACCAATTTAGATAAAACTTCAGCCACAATGATTATTTCACTTGACAGAACAATTCTTTAGTCACTTAGATTTGAAAAAACAACATCAGAAACAATAAGACAACACGATTACTTAATGACTGCTTTTTCTACCTTAGATCAGACGCCAATAATTATTTGGAAACCATTACTCTCAAATGCTGCTTCTTCAGCTGACTTTTTCATGAAAAGTAGATAAGGAAAATGCATACACGTAACAGGTATGGTCAGACGGTTCGTATGATTTGTAAAAAAGCGCTAATAAAACACTTATAAAATGTACGTGTTTTTATTGGACATCCTGTATATGCGAAAGAAAGTATAAAGACAACCCGAAAGAACCGAAATTTCACGGAACCAGAACATTTAAAGAAATCAACAGGGTACCAAGGAATATTTAGGCATGCGACTCTCCATTAGAATCTACGCTAAACTTGAAAACCTCGAATAAGCTTTAAAATTCAGTGTTTTCCGACCAATAGACCAGTTTTACAACTGCCTGGAGGGCATTCTCCGGTTGCCCTCCCTACCTACATCGCCTTTATCGAGCACAAATTCAAGCACAGAAAGCTTGGAGACCAATGCGTTCCGCAAAGTGCTTCCTTTTCTGTTCCACCTGCTCTGTCAAATGGAAGAGAATGTGGTGTTACTCAGACTGAACACCTTGAACAAGGACTCTGTGGATTTCTTGGGCAGAAGCATGGCTGATTTAGTACTGGAATGCACCAAAAATTTGAGGAATATATCAGCTAATAGAGATGTTGTACAAGAGGAACTAGTGTTTTTCATCCTAATTGTACTTCACGCACTTCGATCAAGTTGGTTTATTATTCTTTTTGATTTTCGCGCGAGGGTTGGCGGGTTCGATTTCAAGGTGAGTTTTCAGAAATCCTTAATTTCGACTTTAGAATGACCTCTACATTGGGAGGGAGGGAGTCCAACCCTACTATGTACAACAATAGTTGATGATATAATCGTGACAAAGTGTGCAAAATAAATGTATAAGTTGTAAAACGAATTTCCTACTGCTCTTTTCCTGCTTCAAACTAATAATTATGATATCGGATTCGTATTCAGCATGGTGGATTTTCGTATGAAACTCTTTCCTTTCTTTTGTAATTCCAAAGACACGGGGGTTGGGAATAGGTGAAAATATAAATACCGTATATTCTCTATAAATCGCCCACTCTCTAATAATCCCCAACCCTACGGACCTCATATCTCAGTCTAGAGCAAACATTTTACAAATCTGTTTATTGCGCTTTATTAATTAGCACGAGCTGTCCTGATTCCATTTTCAGATTTTGGTCGACTGCCCGAAAATCTCAAAATCGACCTCGAAATTTTTCGATTTTTAGGGTTGAAAAATAATCCCCGTGGGGATTAATAGAGAATATACGGTATACAATAGAGTCAAAAAAATAAAAAACATAATCAAGTTCAAACAAAAACTAATATTTGCAGACAAATCGCCCCAGCTAATCCAGTGCTTCAAAACCCATTTGTTCTCTAAACTAGACGCAGATAGTGGAATTGTCCATCGCTCCAACCTTCAACTGATAGTTGAACTAGGTCTAAACTACGTTAAAGCTCATGCCTACTGGTTTGCTATGCTCCTCTCACTCAATTACCACAATCAAGACTCTGTAGATTTGTACTTTTCCGACAACTACACAAGGTTTTTGTCATCGCTGACACCATATTTCAAATTGTGAGCTTTTCAGCCACACCAAAACCATGGTCACCCTTTTGATAGTGCATAAAATATGTGATCAGAGCGACGCCAGATTTGCATCAATTCTAGCTAATGCCAGTGAAGAGTTTTGTGTGAGATTGCTCAAGTTGGATAACTGCTTTGATGAAATTGTTTTCAAAAAATTTGCTAGGTAAATTTTTTGACCGTTGAAAAAAAGTTGTTTTCATATTTTAGTCAATTGCCTACCGATGTTTGGAACGGCATTTTGGTCAAACAATACCATTTCTTCCATACAAACCACTTGGTAATTTTGAGAGTTACAGACTTGACTAGGGCTGTCAACTCCATTTTTTAAAAAACCCAGACTTCAAACTGCGAAACTTTTTGAAAAATTTATAAAATTGGGTGATCATCAATGAGCTGCTCGGGTGACTCACTGCGAATCAGCTGAGTTTACCAGCCCAAGCCATTCCTATTGTTTATGTTTTTTACTCGGTTTTTCATTTAAAAATTTTGTCTTACCAGGGAATCTCTAGTAGTGTTTTTTCCAAAGATTTCACTAAGAATTTTTTTTTGAAGATTCTTGTAGATCACTCCGAAGTTATATTGTAGAGTGCTGCTGATATGTCCACGTTTTTTGCAAAATTGCGGAGAACAAGCTACCCGAAGTTGTCGAAAAACCATGTTACGGATATCATTAGGGTGAGCAAGTCAATTTTTGAATTTCCGGTCATTTTTTTCGTGAATCTGGGCAACTGTTCTTATTTTTTGGCCAATTCCGGTCAATGTCCGGCCAACGTTACATATTGTGCCCGTCTTCCGGAGAAAAAATCCGGCACAATATGTATCGTTAACAGGCAAATCGATCTAATGGGGCAAATCCGGAAAATGCCTGGAAAACCGGGAAAGTTGTTTACCCTGGGTATGATGGTTAGCCCATTTTTTTAAACCTCTCTTGCTTTATATATTCTGGTTATCAATATTATTATGCATATTGCACTTTTAGTAGCTCTTACTTTAAAAAGCCCGTCACGGCTGTTCAAAATGTGGATTGTTGCAAGAGTTCAAATAGAAAAAAATTAAAAAGCAGTTAATTGAATTCTGAATTCCCGCCACTGAATTTCCACTGAATGCCACTGAATTGAATTCCCGCCATGATTCACACTTTGGGCAGATTCGCGTCGCCCATTCTCCGCAATTTTGCAAAGGACATGGAAATATCAGCAGCACTTTATAATGTAACTTCGGGGTGCTCTACAAGATTCTTCAAAAAAATCTGTCAATGAAGTCTTTGAAAAAACACTACTCGAGGTTCCCTGGTTAGATGTAGCGCAAATTTTTCTACGTTTTTAGCGGTAACTTGTGGACAAGAATCTAAGTCGTAAATTAGCGGACGTTTTTGAAGCCCCAATTTTTAAAATACAGGGTACGTAAAAAAACTCTTCCATTTTTAGAAAATCGGAGTACGTAACTCCTTGCCCGGCCAATTTCCGAATTTCTTGGAAATTTTCGCATATCAGGTCATTTAAGGTCTAAAAACACACTATAAATGCTATTTTCTGTAAAAAAACATTGCTGAGGAATGAATAAAATATGACTTACAAGGGAACAAAGAATTCTGTACTCTAGCAAAACCATCATACCCGTATCATGGTTTTTAGGCACTTTTGATTAGGGCGTTATCCTGCTTTTAGTGATCATATCGAGATATCGTTACAGATTCACACATAACTCAGGTAGTAAAGTAGAAATACGCAAAAAAATCTCAAGGTTTTATAAAATTATTAGTTCTAGTACTTCCCTTGTTAGTTAAACAATCGCTTTTAAAAATCGATTTGAATTGATTTTCGAAAATGGGGCAGCTTTTTTGAAGCACCCGTCGGGACCTTCTTTTGGACCACTTTTACAAAATATTGGTAGTCAGCTTTTTCAGGTTTCGCATTTTTCGACGACCTTATATTTTTA
Organism: Ditylenchus dipsaci; assembly: GCA_004194705.1. Lineage (NCBI taxonomy): Eukaryota > Metazoa > Nematoda > Chromadorea > Rhabditida > Anguinidae > Ditylenchus > Ditylenchus dipsaci. Next base: position 70,175 of record SADC01000108.1, on the reverse strand, counting down.
CAGGATGCTTTATTGCCTGCTTTCCTGAAGTATTTGCAAACTTCTGAGAAAAGTCCATATCCTAATCTTCTAAGCAAGCTTAATCAGTCAAATAATTGGAAGGAAAAACTGAGTTTGCTGAACCAATGGATTTTTAACAAAGACAAGGTCTACCTTTTTGAAATTATTTTTTCATTATAATGACAAACTGACATTTATAGGCAAATTATTCCGATGAAACTTCACTTCCAAACATTCGGGCTTCAAATTAAACGTGCAATTCAGTTCTAGTCTGACCAACTTTGAGTTCTACGCACTTTTGGCTGAAAAGGCAGATGGAGAGGGAGATTTCCACAAGATTTGTTGCATTCTCCACTTATTTGTATGTAGTTTATACAACTGTTGGCATATCTTTCATGGAAAAAAACCTTTTTCTCGACAAGAAAATACTATTTGTCTGCCGTAAAATTTTTTTATTGACGCAAAAATCCTTTTCTGCCGCTAAAACCAGTGTTGGGACCTCGTACTTGGCTCGTACTTCATGCTTTGTGTTTTTCGTTCGAGAAGTTATTCTTTTTTCTAAAAGCTTTTTAATTAGATTACTTCACAACATCTATGTGTCCATGTGTCGAGATTTTTAAACGTTATATATTGATATTTTAAGTGCAAGTACTAGCTCAAGTACGAGCACTCGTACCTGAGATCGTACTTGCACTTAAAATATCAATTTAAAACGTTTTATAATCTCGATACAAGTATATTCTTTTCTAAAAATGTAGCTATAGATGTTCTGCAGCCATCTAGATGAAAAGCTTTTTAGAAAAAAGAAAAACTTCTTGATCAAAAAATACAAAGTATCAAGTACGAGCCAAGTACGAGGTCCCAACACTGGCGAAAATACTTTTTTCCGCCACTACGCCTATTTTATTTTCCCGTGAAAAGTCGATTTGCAGCAAAGGTTTGCGAGAAAAAAGTTTTTTTGCGACAAAGAAGCTTTCTCTGCGGCAGGAAAAGTTATTTTTGCTGCAAAAAATTATTTTAGCGGCAAGAAAAAAGTTTGCCCTTTCCAATAGCCCTAATTGATATTTTTAAATTTTCAAAGACTTATATTTTCTAGAATAAGTTGAAATTTTGGATTTCTAAAAGGATGCCATGAAGTTTGACTCCCAAAACATACTTCTGCGGGACACAGTAAACGGGACAATTGCCCCTAAAAACAAGGCACACGGCTATTTTTGAATCCTGGCAACAGATTTAAGCGTAAATCGATCCTGCTCTACGCGATAGAACTAATATTAATACTATTTAAACACTCAGAAATTATTTTAGGCTGTCCAGCAGATCGGCTCTATGACATTTGCGGCTTGGACATTTGCGGCGCGACACTTGCGGCCGACTTTTGCGGCCGACATTTGCGGCTAAGACTTGCGTCGCGACTTTTGCGGCTGACATTTGCGGCCGACATTTGCGGCTGTTCTGGTACTTGCAGTTTACTCACATTTTTTAGCACTGAGTTTTCATAACATTTTTATTTCGAAGATCCTATTATTACTGCTATCTTTTTTATTACTGCTAGAAGAGATGGGTAATCTTGATTTAACTGAATTTGTTGAACAGCCCCGATCACAACGCTCACAAAACCACAGAAGAATCGACCCAACATCAGTGTTCGAATATTTCAAAAGGTTTCTTTCAAGGTTTCTAGTACTCTCCTATTTTCGTTTAAAAAAATTTACAAAGCAACTAATTTAAGAGTGATCACTACCGTAAAACCTCTATTAATAGACCCGGGTCTATTATTTTTCAACCCCCTCCGAGGGGGCTCTATTATTAGAGGGGGGTTTATTAATAGAGGGGGGTCTAATATTTTCCAATCCTTCGAAAATCGGGAAAATTAAAGTCGATCTCAAAATTTTTGGGTGAAAATTAAAAACCTAAAAAGTGGAATCAATAGAGCTCGTGAGAGTTAAGAAAACGTGAAAAACAGTTTGCAAAATATTTACTCTGCGCCGAATTACAGACCCTCAAAGTTGAGGGGGGTCTATTATTAGAGGGGGTCTATTATTTTTAAACAACCAACCTCCCCCCCCCCCCCTAGGGGGTCTATTATTAGAGGGGGGTCTATTAATAGAGGTTTTACGGTATATTGAAAACAGAAAAAACAAAAGTTACGACCCCGGCTATTGGATTCAACAAAGAGCGTTGTTGTTCACTCTAGAAAACCAGTATATGTTGCAAACGATTCGGCAATGAATAGACTAGTGAACATGTATGCAGCGATAAATGATCCTACAAACGAGCAAATTCAAGAATTTTTGAGCTCTGTACAGTATGGACTGCGAGAAAACAACTTTAATCGTTGGGATGACTAAACATATATTGTTTTCAATAAAATCATTATGGCAGTTGTTTTATTTGTATCACTAAAATAGTTTAAAAATCACGAAAAAATGAATTATAACTTGCATTTGAAAGCTAAGTTATTGTGATAAATTTTTAAGATGAAGAATTTTTCAAAAACATAGAGATGATAATGTTAGAAGAGTAAGTAACAAGTACCAGAACAGCCGCAAATGTCGGCCGCAAAAGTCGGCCGCAAGTGTCAGCCGCAAATGTCGGCCGCAAAAGTCGGCCGCAAGTGTCAGCCGCAAATGTCGGCCGCAAAAGTCGGCCGCAAGTGTCGCGCCGCAAATGTCCGAGCCGCAAAAGTCGGCCGCAAGTGTCGCGCCGCAAATGTCCGAGCCGCAAAAGTCGTGGCACCAGCAGATCCTGTCTTGCGGTGCAAATCTGGGGATTTGTCCCGCGGGACATTGACCTGCGGGACAGCCTAAAACCCGTTTTGGATAATTATTTTAGAAAATCTGCCATGTCTATGTTGTAAAGGAGGGTTGATTTTATCATGGGACTAACCCTGGTAACCTCGTTTTTTACGTTTTTCATCAGTAGCTGCTTTGATAGTCTGGTCCCTAAAACTGCAAAGATTTCATTACGCCAATCAATTTTTTAAAAGCGAAAATGTTTTTCTCTGAAAAACCAAAACTTAATTATTGCAGGACAGTCTGGAAATTTTGGCTATCATACGAAAAATTGTAAGGAAATGACTGCTGTATCTTTATTCCCGACTAAATATCCTGTTCAGTCCCCAAAACACCATCTCAATTTTTTCAAAGTGCTTTTTCATTGGCTGCACATCCAAACTCGTGGTGCTATAGGAACAGCACATCTCAAGGATGTGCCATTTCTCAGTTCAAGTGAATGTCCTAATCCAGGGCAAGTTGTGCTAGATGCTATTCTTATCCTATTAGTCACTCCCAACGCAATAAATTGCGACGAAATCATCTTTCTGTTGGCCCGAATGTCCGAGCTAAACCTGGAGTTCTTTGCCATACAGGAAGACATGGTGGGCAGTTCACTGGAGAGACTTATCAATGAAGTTTTTCTAGAGTGCTTGGTCTGTTTTGGTGTAAATTGTTGTGTAGGGATGATTTATTTTGGTTTTAGATGACTAAGAAGTTAGAAAAAAAGAGACTTTCAATGGACTACTTCACAGCTCTGAAGTATTTCTTCAACTGGAAAGTGGTCGTTCAAGCTTATGAAAATGACTACTACTTATTGGAAAATTTGCGACAACTTATTGCTGTGCTATGGGATGAAGTGATGAGCAAAGTGATTGGATTATTATTTGAAAGAATTTCAGTGGAGTCTTGATTTAACGGCACTTATAGTACCCACAAAATACCGTAACGCCAGGGCTCCGAACTGAATTTTTTTTAATAAAGAACGTTTCAGAGCCCTGCATAACAATAGCTTAAAGCAATTTTAGAGTAAACCCAGAACTCAGGTATGAAAGTACTTTTTTCAATATTTTTGTACCTTTTTGGCATCCTAATGTAGTATAACCAGTGAAAAAATGACCAGAAACAAAGTTAGGTTTCAAAGCTCAGACTCCAATTTGAAGCCTAAGCTCAAACAAACCTAGAGAAAAACATATGATCATTTGGTACAACTTGGAAAAGAAGCTTAAAAAGCCTCACGACTTTTACTACAGGTCATAAGGTGAGGTCATAAGGTACACCCTTGTGTCAAAAAACCGGGGGTACAATAAAAATTAAACCAGGGGTACAATTAGCCTACTGATGCGTTAAAATAAACAAGGCTGTAAAATAGGACTGACATAAGACTGCGTACACATTATGACTGGGTAAAAAGACTGGGTACAGCTTTAATCATGAAAGTTTAAAAAATGTGCCTAAACCACACGTTTGAGTTCGTCCTATAGAGCGCTGGTCTACCCTTACCTAAGCTTATGTGCGTGAAAAAATCGAAAAAGTTAAAACAATTAACAGGGTGGACAAGGTGAAATTTGTCACTGTACCCAGTCGTTGTACCCAGTCATAATGTGCACCCAGTTGTAAGTAAATCGAAAATAGAGGCATAGAGACTTCATTACTATTTTAATTTTTAAGGACTTGCACAAATGGGACAGATTATCAATAGAAAAGGCCAAGCAATGGGTCAAAAATGTGCAGGTGGAAACCGAAAGTGTGTCCACAGAAATGGAACTACGCAAAGAAGAAATACTCCAGCTGTTTTTAATTGTTCAGAGGATTGTTCATGCCATTAGGAATAACTCAGTGCGGCAAGCAGAAGTTGTGCTGGCCTTTAAAAGTGAATTGTCCGCATTTCCAAAATCCCGGTTTTAACTTATTTTTGCAGCTTTGTTGCGATTGCCTCTCCTAGCCCGAATGAGTATGGTGCCGGAAAATGCTTTAAAGTAGGTTATATATTGGCATTTTGTGTTAAAGTCAGGATGAAAATCATCTCAGCAGTGTTTTAGGAGTTTTGGGACATTTTTTTCAAACTCGCGTTTTCGAAATTTGAATGAAAATTAAATACAAACAACAAACGCCTACAATTTTAAAAATTCGAAAGTTAGCAACTTTTTTGTAATCTTGATTTTGTATAGGCTGGACTGGAGCCTGACCATAAGCTGTCGAGAAGACAAGATCTTTGTACCTCTAGTTAATATTCACATGCTATGTGAGGTGGATGTGCTTGAGGACTTTGTCTGGAGAATACTCTGGCTAGGCTGGACCTGCAGGAATCAGTTTGAGGAATGTTGGATGTCTCTCTTCGGGGTGCTCTCTTCTACTCCAACTGGAGCTCAAGAATTGTCTTCTCCAGCTAATCAGGTTAGATCTTTTTAAGTCAATACTTTTTTCTAATACATAAATCTAAATAACCATTTCAGAATGTGTTCCAACAAATTCAAGCAAGTAGCATTGCTGTGGAAGCTCTTACCAACCTTCTTGTGCAAACACTTCTTTATCCTCAACCCGGTAACACCACTAACAGTCGGTATTTGGTGAAGCATCGTAGTCGGAAGGATGCCAACCTTTTCCTAGAGTCAATGTAAGATTTTTTTCACCTCCCAAGACAGTGTTTTAGACGGAACAGTTGCAGAAATGGACGTTTGGCAAGTATTTCTAAGGCTTGGTTGGAGTCTGATGACCAGCCTTCATCCATCTACATCAAGAACTTGGACTACTCACAGACAGAGGATGGTGTGTATTCTCTGGGACAGACTTCAGTCTACTACTTGTGGTTAGTGTTTTGGATATATAAGAAAGAGCTAAAATGAGATTTTGAACTTTTTTTCAGAATTTGTTAGTGTAACTGTAACGATAACCTCAAACACTGGTTCTAAATTTGTTCTACGCATTTCTTTTAATCGGTCCGCTCCATTATAATTACCGCTCCTCCTCTAATAAAAAAACTACCTAAACATCTTCCCTTCCTTTATCCTCCGGGGGTCGATTGGATAAAAAGTGCCCTGGGGCGGCAATGAGAGGAAATACGGTTTATGTAGGATGATGTTTTCCGGATATTTGACGTTTTCGCGTAGTAAAATCACTTTTCTACAAAAATTTTCGGCCCTATTCTGGAATATGAACTTATTTTTGCAATAGCCAACCTCTTGTTTTTGGCTTGTGCTTAAGCAATGGCTTATGCCACCATATATAATTCGAAAACGATCAGCTAGAAATTCTGCACCAGCGAAAAATAACTCATCACTGTGGCGCTAGACGTGTTAAGGGAGCATGCCCACGCTAATAAGAGGTGGTGCCCGAGAATTCGAAATAATCATTGATCTAATTAACGCATAGGCAGGCCAACTTATGTTAGGATCCACCCAAAAGTATTTTTCTTACTTTTTCGCAATCCACAAAAATAACAGAGAGGCTCCATCCAAAAAATCGGTACCCATTTTCGCATAGGGCCGAAGTTTTTTCAATCATCCTACAAAAAAATTTATGACGTCTGCTTTTTCAAATTCAGGTCTATAACAGGACTTTTGGAGCCAAACGAGCAGTCAAACAGGCAAATGAAGTAAGACTTGAAATAAAAAATCTATAAAATATACTAAAAAAACTGCGTAGATCCACCGTAAGCAACTATTTGATCCAGATGAGCACTGAGCTGGACACAGCTTCTTCTCTGAAAGCCCTTTTCGAAAACTTTATGCATTGGTGCTCTAATGGGTTGGAGCAACTGCCTGTGTCATTGCTTTCCGCCATGCTCAAATCAGTATGAATAAATGCTAAAGTTCAAAATATGAAAATAGTGTTTCAGCTGTCTATACTGTCTGATTTGTTCGACGATGTCACCTTCTACTATTTTATATTTGCCAAGTTGAGGCAGTTGTTTATTAGCAAGTACTTGGATGATCATCTAGCAAAAGGCTATCTTATATACATGCTACTGAAGTGTGCTGCTGTGGTCGAGTGGGTGAGACTAGACTTTGTTTTAAAAAAATTGGTGTGTTACAGAGGAACACCTATCTCGCTGAAGCACTTATTTCTGATAACATTTTGGTCGGCGATGTAGCCTCTAGGCAAGAGATGATAATTTGACCCAAAAAAAGGATTCTCAGACATTGGGAGATTCGAAGATTCGGCAAAGTCTGTTCAAACAATGGGAGATTCGCGCAAAGTCCATTCAAGAAAAAGACGTTCAAACCATAGTTGCACGCGCGCCGGCGCCGGCTTTTTCTATTTTTAATATAAAATACTCTTAAAGGGGCATGCCCGTGCATTAAGGCGCGAACCAGCAGTTTTTTTTCGAATCGTCCATTTTTCACTCGTTCTGCGTCAAATCTGATATAGATGACCTTATACTGCTTTTAAAAACTAGACAGAAAACTTAAAAAATCTAGACGAGAACGAATGTAAAAATTTATCGAAAAAGAAAAGAACTGCTGGTTCGCGCCTTTTCCCCCCATCGGGCACGATCATGCCCCTTTAACAGCTGCGGTAATAGCAAGCATGAACAATATGTTTTTTCAATCTAAAAGTAAGTCATTGGCAGTCTCGAAAATAAAGTTATCGGCAACGCTTGCACCCAAAAATTGTCAGGTCGGCTCAAACATTGTTAGGTCGTCGCCCGGCGCCGGCGCCCATTTTGACTAGCGGCGCCGGCGCCCGTGCAACTATGGTTCAAACAACGTCGTTTTCAAACAATGGGAGATTCGCGCAAAATCCGTTCAAACAATTGAGTCATCTTTCATAGATATACCCTTCTTTAAGGATACGCTCACAATGCTACCTTCCCTCGCCATGCTTTAAAGGACCATACTAGTTGATGCAAATGAAAATTTGGCAAATCGAAATGCGCGCGGGACAATTCTCTTTCGTCTCGCACTCTACTCTTTGAAGTCATTTCGAGTGACTCAAAAGAGTACAGTGAAAGACATAAGAGAAGTGTTCCGCGCGCATTTTAATTTGTCGACTTCTCATTTGCATCAAACGCCTCAAAAAAAACTTGAAACGCCTCAAAATGAAAGTTTTTTTTATTTTCGACTTTCGGAGGTAAAACGGTGTTTTTGTACCGTGACAAAAATCTTTAAATCGACATTTTTGACCCAAAGATAATGGGCAAAATGTCCGGAAATCTCGAAAATCGACAGTTTTCGACCCGAAAATGACTGGCGAAATCGGGGTAAAATGTGAGTCACGATGAGTGGGTGGTCAAAATGAGTCATTTTTTGACTTTCTTTCGAACAGGAAAAAACACCGTTTTACGGCTCCCTTCCCCAAATTCGAAAATGAAAAATAAGTTTTATTTTGATGCGTCTTATATGGTATTAGAGTAAGTACGTAGACTAGGTGCGCCTGGCTTTAATTAGACAAAACACGGTATAAATTTTTATTTATCATCAAATTTCCAGAAAGAGCTGCTTGATTCGTCCTCCTCGCTAAGCACTGAAGCAGAGCTAGCCCGATTTGTTGAGTTAATTGTAGAAAACGGCCTTCAACTATCTCAACTCTCATTCGTACGCTATTGCACTCTGCATGGAATTCTGTTGGTTGACTTGCTGTCATATTTTACCATTCAAACTTGTACTCGTTTCAGCCATCTACTACAATCTCTGGCATTGGACAATGTGTTAAATGTGGTTATTGTGGTCACTGACTTCGTTATGTCCGAGCTAGGCAGAATTCAGAGGCCAACCGACATTTTGACTGATTGGTTAACATAATTTTGATCCTAGAGGAATCCTTATCATTACAATATTTTCAGCTCGCCAGAAACCATTGAGTATCACAAAGTGGTGTGGGCAGTGGGATTCAGGGTGGTTGAAGAGGCTCTTCCTATTGATTCTATGCACAAAGCAAATTTTATCAAGGTTTTTTTTGCTGATATCAATTTTCACATTACAATGAAATATATCTAAATATCCACTTTTTAGGTAGTCTCTAATTTGTTTGTAGACCCAAGGCTGGCTACCTGGCACAAGCGGTTGTTGAGCAGAGGGATAGAGTCTTTGGTCATCCACAGCTGCAGTTATAGTCCTAAATTTCGGCATATAGCGCTGGGTAAATTATTTTCTGTCATTTTCATATAAATTTTATTTTGGTTTGGAGCTTTAGAATGCTTTGACACTTTCCAACTGAGGCCCTCCCATCTGCCTTTTGCTCTTTCTGTGTATATAACATGTGTTTACAGAGGTAGCGATAGATTTTTTCGGTTCTGATCAAACTTCCCTATTCTTACTTTAGAGCTCCAAGAAGGAGGTGAATATGCCTATCTGGTCAACAAGAGTTTTAGTCAAGATTTTCAGAAGCTGTTAAATATGTGAGAATTTTTTGTCAATTTTTTTTACTAGATTTTTACTAAACTAAGTTTTAAAGATTACAATCCCTAAGGCTTAATGGGTACTCCTCTTTAACATCAAAAATCAGTAGAACAAAAAAAAGCCTGGTGAAAAGCACAACTCTGAGTAGATGCTCAAAAAAAGTTCTCTTTATTCGTAATATGTTGCCTATGGTTCGATACTTTTTTTACTTCGAGCCGAATGTGATTTGCCAATCTAGTTCTAAATATTGCAAGCACTTCGATTTTACCATTCGTTTTCGAAAAGCTCAAACTTTTGTCATTAATACCTGCGACTTTCTATATAAAACCAGCGATTTTAAAAATCGGGTCTTACTGGCACAATTTTGAACGCTTCAAAAGCCACTAGCAAAATTGAGATCATTGTAGTATTTTATACGATATTAAACAAATCATATTCGGCAACTTTTAAAAAAAATTGAGGTAGTAAAGGCTTCGTGCTATAGGCGGGAACGAGCTTGAGGAGGGGGGGGCACTATATCGATGCTCGACTGTAATGCTACGAGAAATTTGTTTTGGCGTACCGTATTTTCTCTAATTAAACCACATGTGGGTTATTTTTCAACCTCCCTCTAGGGGTGGGTTTATTAGAGAGTGTGGGAATAATAGAGAGTGTGGGTTTATTTTTGAACATTGTCGCGCCGAAGGCGCGGCGAAAATTTTTGCGATAATAAACTGGAACAAACAATTTATTGGATTACATAATGCAACCAAACAAACAATTAAACAAATTCAGAACAAATTTCGAATTCGTTTTCTTCGAGTGAGCGGTCGCTGGCGTATCCGTTTTCTTCATCCTCTTCCGAGTCGACTTCTTCTATTTGCGGCAAATCATCGGCGTACATTCGGGCATCAAAGAGCATTTGCAACCCTTCAGGCACAGGTCCGGTTTCTTTGAAGCAATGGATTTGGTCATCTTCGCCGGCATGATGAGCATTTGTTATTCCGCAATCTAAAACAGAAATGAATTTAAGTTAACAAATTACAAATTTACAGACTTTTGAATGACTTGGCGATTGTTTCCTTTGGCAGTGCATCCCAGGCTTGGCAGACCCATTCAAGATAGACATCCATACAAGGTGCTCTTGGATTCCCTTGGCAGTGAATTCTTTGTTGGCGTCGTTCAGCATCCAAATGTTGTAGAGCTCCCTGATCTTTGCTTTGAACGGACCATTCCACACGACGTCTGGAGCCTGAAACAAAAGAGTATACAACAAAAGAATGTAAACAAATAAATTACAAACCTGAATGAATTTGGTGCAACCGCCCGGGACGACAGCTGAATGCATTCCAATTTTCTTAAGCTTCTTCTTTGTTGATTCAGAGATATGGCATCTGAATGAGTCCCAGACCAGTAGTCGCTTGCCAAAGAGAGAACGCCCCAAAGTCTTGTCGAGGAAGTCGCTGGTCAGTTCATCGTCCATCCAGATCTTGCCCGCCCAACTGAGAACCAATTTGTTTTTAAACTTTTCCATGATTTCGGATCCGGACGCTTGCGAGGAAGAAGAACGTACGGTTTGCATTTGAATCCATCTGAACGAGCAGTGAGTATGACCGTGACGCGCATCTTGTCGTGACCAGTTGTGAGCACACCAACCTGAAATCCAACAATAACATCCAATAATCAATAGAAATCATTGGTTTAATCGTACCTCTTTTGCTCCCTTCTCGTCAATACACTTCCCGCTTGAATCCTCCAACCAGACAGCAGTTTCATCAGCTGCATAGATTGATTGGTAACTGAAATAAGAGGTTACATTTCAAACATATAGAAATAAAAATACTCACTTGTACTTCCGGCGCATCCTTGACACAAAGACAACGAAGTCCACAAGCTTCTTGGCGTAGTCCGAAGGCGGCTTCTGGCATACTGTTGTCTTGGCCCTGTTGCTAAAGCGATGTCGCTTGATGAACTTTGTAAGCCAGCCCGTGCTTGCCTAAAATCCAAGATAAATCAGAATTTCTACATAAAAACAAAACACACCGTGAACCCTTCTCCGTCTTCTTCTGCGCTGACCATTTGTTGTGCTTTCATTTGGATCGTTCGGCGACTGATCTTGAGCTTCTTTGAACGGCGCTCCCTGACCAAGCTGCCAATTGTGTGTCGAGATCTTTGAACTTGAGCGGGCGACCACCACCAGGATGTTTCTTCTTGTTCTTGCCATCCGTTGCGGATTCTCTAGAAGTGAAAAAAAATATATAAAACAGAAAAGCTGGAAGGAAATCTAACTTGAGTTGTTTCAGATGGTTCTCCCTCTTGACCCATTCAATGACTGACGAGCGATCAATGTTGAACTTTTTGCTGGCTGCTTTCTTCGAGACTTGCTTGGCATGCTTGACCACTTGCAGCTTCCATTCTGTTGTGTAGGCCTTGCGCTTTCTGGACTTGACTGGCTGCTCATCTTCGCTGCCGGACAGATCGCTTCCGTAGTTCTGCATAATTTGGTCCATAGCTTCACTGAAAAAGAAAGAAAAATCAATAAAAATTCAAACGCTGTTTTTTGTGGCAATTGGGATGAAATGACCCTCCAGGGTGTGGGTTTATTGGAGAGTGTGGGTTTATTTTTCAACCTCCCTCTGGGTGTGGGTTTATTAGAGAGTGTGGGTAGAATAGAGAGTGTGGGTATATTAGAGAAAATACGGTATTTTGTTTTCGCAAGTTTCACTCAAAATTTAGTCTATCATTCTACTCCACTCCCAGTAAGTGTGCAGACATAGTACCTGTGTTAGCCGACCTCATATGTTTGGTTTGGGTCAAAGAGACAGTGCTGGAAAATATCTGGAACCTGATTGCTCCGATCGCTGCTCATTCCAATCAAGGAGTGCAAAGACAGAACTCTAACAGCAAAATATTTGAATCCATTGATTCGCTGCCCGGTCAAGATGTTCAGCTTACTAACCAATCTATTCTCCCCAAATCAGCAATTTTGACAGAGCCTTGCTACTTTTACTCCACAAGTTTTTGCTCAAACTAGCCATAGAACAGCCAAAGAATTGTTTGGAGATGTGTGGCAAATCTTTGTTGCCCAAGCTGAGTCAGGTGCAAAATACTGCGTTTGCTCAAATGCTCATGTTGTTGATCATGTGCTCTGTGACTAATGATCCGTTTGTGTATAATAGGTACGGCTTTGGAAAACAGAATTTGCACAATTTCAAACAGTTATAATAGAGAAATGTGAAATTTTTAGATTTTTATTAAATTTTTAGTAGATATATAACCATAAGAGGAGCTCAAAGATTACCAACAGAAGTCTATTCTTTTTCCCCAGACATCATCCAGTCTTAGAGTGCTTGAATTTTTTCACAAAGTCAAGAAGACTGAGATGAATGACAATTAGAAAGCTCGAATGCTAAAAACACACCCTACTAAAGACAATTTTTTGAAAAAGACTACTGACTGGGGGATAATAGAGACTCAGGTCTTATTTTTTAACCCTCTCTGGGGGATGTGACTTATTAGAGACCGGGGGGGGGCGTAATACAGAGTAGGATCTAACTAGAATAAATACGGTATCTGTTAGAGTAAATCAAGATGTTTAGTGTTTTTAGGCTGCCAGTCAGCTAGATTTGATCGATTCAAATAGATAACTCTTAGAAATTGTTAAATTTTTTAGAATCCAATTATTGCTAATGCACGATAACGAATTGACAAATAACTGCCCTCCATTGAGCTCGTTTTCAAATTTCCTGCTCAACTCTTTCGTCTCAATGGTATGTTAATTTCATTTGTAAAGCCGAAATTTCACGTTTTTGAACCTCTGTCTAAAATTCATTTTTTAAATTTCATACACACCAAAAGCTGTATTTATCGTTTTACTTTCAGGCCCAATCTAACAATATTAACTGGACATGTGAAGTAATATTAAACCTTTTTTCCAAAGTGGTCAGCCGCGATGGTACGATAAAAGAAGACGTTCAAAGGATTGCCATTTTCAAACCCTAAACAATTCCAGTATTTTTTCTTTTTTTTCGACTCAACATTAATTGTTCTAAAAAGACTCAACTTGTGATAATCGGGCATTGTGATATTTCATTAATGTATGTAAACACGCTCAGTTAGGCTAAATAGGTATAAGAAGAGTAATTTATTTTTTTCAATCTTTGTAAATATAAAAGTTTTAAAAAATAAATTTTGAAGAAAAGTTTGTGATTTACAGAAAGGAACCGATTCTTAGCATACTTCTTGACTTTTTCAATGCGTTAAATTATTGTTTGCATTTGGTTGTAGATGCTCCTGCTAGTACTATCTGCATCTTTTTAATCGTTCTGTAAGCACACAAGTAAGGAAAGGATGCAAGAGAAATAAATAGGTCACACAACACTAGGTAATCCTACAATTCATTACACATCACTCTGGAATCGAAATTTTTGGGTTAAATGCTAAGCTTTTCTAAAATATCAAAATTAGGTGTGCACCCGATTCATGAAGGTTTTCGACCCATTTAAGGTTTGAATTTTTTTAGGTTACGTCCAAAGCCAAAGCTGGAGTAACTGTGGCCCTTTTTCAAATGAGGCTCCCAATAGGGTGACCTCAATTGAATCTTAAAAGAAAAAACCCACAGCTCGTTGGTTTCGACCGAAAATGATAGGCTTAAAGCTCTTCACATCCCATTTTTTGGTCCTTTACGTGGAAATCTACGCAGCCGATTCTCGTTACAGCGCGGTCCTCAGGGAGCAGGCAGGTATCCAGGGGGGGGCTAACCGGGCTTTAGCTCCCCCCTCCTGAAATTTTTATTTCCTTGTAAAAACACTATAAAAGTCGAAAAAGGTGTAGGCAAAATGACCTTTTGGGACTTTATTTCGGAAATTGCGCGCCAGAAGATTGAGCGCCATTTTTTTCTTTTAGTCAAAGAGGCAATTTTTTTTTAAATTTACTACCATAAGGTATCCCTGTCATTCTAGTTCCTAACGAGGTATTATTTGTTGCAATATGCTCACAAAATGAGTCACAATAATGTAAAAGGTATTAAACAAGTCCGAAAATATTTTTCTCTGAGCATACTGCAACAAATGATACCTCATTAGAAACTAGAATGACAGAGCTACGTAATGGTAGTACAGTCAAACCTCGATAAGCGGGCGCCTCAAGGGAGGAGCCCGAGGTGCCCGCTTATCGAGGTTGCCCGCTTATCAAGGTTGCTTTTATATCGAGGTTTCTCGAACCATCAAAAGCCATCAGTGCCCCTATATCGAGGTTTAATCATATCTTAATCCCATAATAACAGTAAACAACAAAAAAATGAAAGAAAAATTGATAAAACAGCGATGGGTACAAATTGTCATTGGGTGCACTTTTTTCGGTAAAACAACGCTGAAAAACACCGAGAAAAAGTGTACCCAATCAAAATTTGTACCCAATCGCTGGGCAGTCGAAAAATTAGTTCAAGAAAAATTAATTCAACTGCCTGCAAAATTGCTAATGGCTTGTTCTCGTACTTCGAGTTCGTGTTTGACTTCGAGTTCAAGTTCGAGTTCAGACCAAAGGTTCACGTAAACAAAGATCCGAACTCGAACTTGAACTCGAAGTCGAACGTGTTCACGTACTTCGAGTTCGAGATTGGACTTGAAGTTATTTATTAATGTGACTTGAGTCACTCAGAATCTCACCCCAGAGTGGCCGAAAAGAACCGAAAATTGATTTCGGTGGGTTTACTAAACAACGGGACCAAGTTATACACATGAACGCCTTTGACTTCGACCTCGCACTCGAAGTCGAAGTACGTGAACACCTTCGACTTCAAGTTCGAGCCTAAATTATAATAAAAATGAGTTTCCGACCTTTTTTATACCTTCTGGTCCATCTCCGTGTTTGCCAAATAGTGAGACGAAAAAGAAAAGTGTTCGCATAAATCCCATTTCAACTTTGTCTCCTTGTTGTTGTTAGACATACATACAGGGTGGCGCGAACCATATTCCTTTCTCTCTTCTTTTTACAACAAATGACCCTGACAATAATTGATGGCAGGAAATGCGCAAAGGTTGACTAACAAAACTATATTCTCTAATTTTTAGTAAAGCTTTCATCGACAATTGGTTTACTGCTATAGAAAACTTCACTTTAATACTGTATCAGCTTGAATATGTTATTGGAGTGGTGGCATGCTGGCTATCAGCTATTGATTTGGATATTGCAGTCTTATATCACTTTCCGTATTCTCAAGTTTTTGAACATTGTTGTAAGGAGTGTGAGCGGACACTTCTTTTCAACCGCCTTGGACTTAACGCCGTATAAGTGAGTTTTTTATGTGTAAAGACAGTACCTGACGTCTTTCCTGTATACCTTGGTTCTCAAACTTTTTACTTGTAACAGCGGACAAAAAGGTTTAACACCATTCGTCATTGATAGTAATAGCCCTAGTGGAAAATATCTTACGTAATGACTACGGATTTTATGAGATTCCTTTTTCTGTGGCTGTTGTCAATTACAGTCGAATTCCTCAATAATGTACACCCTCAAGTTCGTTCCCGCCTAGGGTGCGACGCTTTTTTACACTGATTCTCGAAGTCATTAGCCGAAACTGATCCGTCAGTCTGGTCCGAAATATCGTGAGGATCACGATTTTGCGGGTCATTTCTGAGAAACACAACAGTTTTACTAACTTTTTAGAAATTAGGTGTACGTTATTGAGAATGTTGCGGTCTAATTAGCGAATCTGTTTTGTTTCTCAGAAATGATCCGCAAAATCGTAATCCTCACGATATTTCGGACCAGACTGATAGATCAGTTTCGGCTACAGTCGAAGCTCTCTATAACGACTCTCAAGGCACCGGCTAAACCGAGCCGTTATAGAGAGCGTCGTTATAAAGAGCGTCGTTTTGACTTGAATGACTTAGCTCAGGACCAAATAGTTCTTTTTTCCGAATCGTTATAAAGAGCGAGTCGTTATAGAGAGCGTCGTTATAGAGAGCATCGACTGTAATGACTTCGAAAATCAGTGTAAAAAAGCGTCGGACCTAGGCGGGAACGAACTCGAGGGGTGTACGTTATTGAGGAATTCGACTGTATATGACATCTTTTTCAGTGGTTGGGTAGGTACTAGGGTTGTACCGGTTCGGTTAACCGACCCGGTCGGTTAACCGAACCGGAACGATTTTGGCCAAATAAACCGGAACCGAAAACCGGGTACGAAAAAATCCGGTTAACCCAAAACCATGTAAAGCAAAATTTCGGTTAATTTACGACAAAAAATAAACCGAAAACCGGGTACAAGCCGGTTAACCGACCGAAAAAAACTGAAAAACCGTAACCGAAAACCGGGTGCGCGAAAACCCGGTTAACCGAAAACCGGGTAGGGCCAAATTAACCGAAACCGTACAACCCTAGTAGGTACTACGGAAGTTACAATAGATTATCTCTTAAGTTGTCGAATTAAATGAGAATATGGAAAGCGTCCCTTTAAATCGATCGTAGGAGAATAGTCCCATTAAAATAACAGTAGGGGAAACTTCCCGTTTTATTGATCATAGGGGAAGCGTCCCATAGGGGAAACGTCCGTGTCCGCTCAGAAAAAATTGTTATTTTGTAAAATAAAAAATACAACTTGGTCCCAAAGTGGATTTTACAAAACTTGTGCTAGTACTATGTTCTTGCTAAAAGGCAGGCTTCGAAATAAAATATTAACACGCTAGATATGATCAAAAAATTTCTGCCCTCAAGTTGATACTCGACCAGAGGGACCTTAAGTGGCGACCGGAGTGTGGGTCTCCAAATACCAAATTTGTCTAATTAGATATTGCTTGTTAACATGGTAGGTAGCTTGTTAGCACTGCCTTTTAGCTACAACATGGTATTAAAAAAATGTTTTTCAATAAGAAAAAAAATATGATCCTTCCGCGTTAATTATTTTTCGTTCATTATGAACCTGCCTCAACATACTATGACAAATTAATAACCAATAACCAACAAAAAAAGTTCCCTACTCGTAAATTCAATTGTTACTTTTATAAGAACTATTAGGTTGGTGCATAAGTTTTAAACCATACAAAAGACTATTTTTGCAAAACGAAAATTTCTCTTATAACAAAATCCAAACAATAGGTTTTGTAGCCCTGAATCTCCTCTTTCAAATGGCATATTTAACTTAGCTTGATTATTCTGGATAACTCACCATTTGGGTCCAAACACTTGTCTGGTCATTTTGAGAAGGTTACCCGCGTTTTCATCACTTTAACTGGTCAAATGTTTTATTGAATTTTGAGCGTCACGACAAAATTGTATCACCATGTTGTAGCGCAGCTCAAGAGCTACAAAACCCATATTACAGAATAATTTTTGAAAATCTGAGTATTGAGATATGGCCTTTTGGAAAAAATCATTTTCTTGAAAAAATGACGAAAACGCAAGTTTTTGCCAATTTTTCTGATTTTGGTCATTTTTTCAAGAAAATGATTTTTTCCAAAAGGCCATATCTCAACACTTAGATCTTCAAAAATCATTCTGTAATATGGGTTTTGTAGCTCTTGAGCTGCGCTACAAGAAGGTGAAAAATTTTTGTAGTGACGCTCAAAATTCAATAAAACATTTGACCAGTTAAAGTGATGAAAACGCGGGTAACCTTCTCAAAATGACCAGACAAGTGTTTGGACCCAAATGGTGAGTTATCCAGAATAATCAAGCTATGTTAAATATGCCATTTGAAAGAGGAGATTCAGGGCTACAAAACCTATTGTTTGGATTTTGTTATAAGAGAAATTTTCGTTTTGCGAAAAAAGTCTTTTGTATGGTTTAAAACTTATGCACCAACCTAATAGAACGAAAATTCTCAAAAATTTTCAGAAACACATGGACAGGTTGTTTGAAAACTTTCGTTTCTTATAACAATATTTTAAAACCTTTAGCTTTCAGTAGTAACAGGCTGCACAGATGGAATAGGTCGAGCCTATGTCCTAGAATTAGCCAAGAAAAGGGGCATTATGAAATTTTATTTGATAGGCAGAAATCAGTCCAAACTGGACGGAATTTCGCAGGAATTGAGTACGTTTTTCAAAAATTACTACGAATATTCCGAAAATTCCTTTTTTTCATTATTTTTAGCAGATAAGTATAGTTGTGTAGTTAAAACTGCACAATTCGACTTTGAAAACGATAGTTATGATAAATTGCCGGCTGAGTTGGCTGAAATTCCTGTAGGCATTTTGAGTAAGAATTCGTTAATAATTAAGAATTAAAAGTCTTTGTTAATTATTCTATTATTTTGTTTAGTAAATTGTGTTGGAATTGCACCAGAAAGAGTGGCTAATTTTGCGGAGCTGCCAGCTGGCTTGCCTTCCAAAATTCTGAGGGTGAATTTGATGTCAGCAGTCAAGGTTAGTCGAGTTATTTGTAGTAGCACTTGGTTAATGGGAGTCAAATTTTGATTTTGTGAAATATATTAAGTTTTATTCCACCTCAGTACCATCTATTCACCATCAGTCTTCAAAATGTGGTTCAAAGACACAAAACAAAAAACACGATTTCGGATTTGAACGGGGGATCTATAATTAGATTAAGTACCAGGATTGCTGAATGAAAAGCGTTTATAAAAGTTTTGCGGAAAACTTTCCAGGCATAAATAAACGCGGAAGGATATTAAAATTTACTAGCAAATGTAGAATTATACGTTATAAAGTTATCGAATATAGTATGTGTGATTCCTTGAAATTGCTGCTCGATGGTTTTCCGGAAAACTTTCCAGCTAACTCCAAATCTTTTCTGTCTGGAAAAAGCGCTCTGAAATCTATCGATTCTGCGAAATGAAAAGAAAGAAGAGAAAAGCAAGGGTATGCCGAAGCAAATGGTGCCTAGGCCAATTTTGGAAGCCCGAGACGGGCTCGCGATTGTTGCGAAGGAAGCAAACCTGCAAGGGGCTGAGGAAATGGCCAGCGCCCAGTGAAATGCTCTGGTGGAGAGGATCAAGGGAATCATCGACTCGATGAAGATGGAACAAGTCGATGAACCCGGTAAGCAGGTTAGTAGCTTTTCCTCGTTTACCGAAGTTGAGAAGTTAGCTGGTAGTACTCGATACATGGAAGTGCTAGTCGACCCGGAAGTGTCGTTGGGTCGCGTTGGAAATACTGAAAAGGGTTTGTGTGGTTTGGGTGTGGACCGTCAAGTAAGTGGTGTGGTTGTGGAACGTCAAGCGGTTGTGTAGTAACTGAAACTGGGGTGTGACCGGGACCGAAACGTTGGGCGTGAACGGGTGTGTTGACCGAAAGGGATGGGTGTGCATGAAGACCGAAGCTGGTGACTCGTTGAAGAAACCGAGAACCGAAGTGAACCCGAAGTAAACAGAAGACTCCATAGCCAAGCTGCAGCTCCATGGTACTGCCCAAGCCGAAGCTCTTCCTGCGATGGTCAAGCCACCTTTGCTCCCTGTCATCTGTGACTGGACTGCAAATCTCTGTGGCCCAGCAGCACGCTCACAAACAAACTGCGCAACGGATGCTAGAAACAATATGGATGGACTGCCTCTTCGACTGGACTGGACTCGAGAATCGTTGATTTCTCTGCAGCAGCTCTACCAAAGAAGTCAAGTGGAAATGCACCGTCTGAAGGAAAGCTGGAGTGAAGCGACCGTCTACATCGAGAAAGCCGATCACTACCTGCACTGTGGCCATGAAGAATTGGAGGGTGCCAAGAAGAGAATGAAGCGCCTAGTCTCCGTTGTAAAGTCTCCACTGTCTGTTTTGTCTTCTGGTAGTGTTGTTAGTAGTTGTGAGAATAAATTGGGTATGTTCACTCCTCTTAGTATGGTACTAGTAAAGGCGGGTCCTAACGAGCCTTTGTTTTTTACTATATGGTAAGTCATTGGGTGGCGCCCTTTTGTCTCTCATGAAAAATTCTTTGCTTTCTGTTAATTTTTTTCTATCTTTTTATATCAACAGATAGACCAAGGCATACTTTTGCAACCAATATTCAGTAGTTCCAAAAAGACTCCAAAACAACTACGAATGGATTTGAGATAAATAAAGATATTACTACAAGGTTCAACTGCAAGCAAATATTTAGATGATTGAGCTTGTCCTGCCGGGCATGTTGAAACGAGATTTGGGTATTGTGGTGTCTGTAGCTTCAATCACTGTAATCACTTACTTAGCAAAAAAATTAATTTGAAATTTGTGAATTTTCAGGGATGGAGGCCGCTGCCCTACTTGTCCACTTATCCAGCTAGCAAAGCAGCTTTAAGCTTCTTTTCCGACTCTTTGGCTGATGAATTTGGCAGCACCAATGTGAAATTTCAGGTAATTTTTACAATAACTAAAGGACATGCGTAAAAAGCCGCATAATTTTAGTGCTTAATTCCTTTCCTGGTAGCCACCAAAATGGCTTCTTATGAGAAGAAGAGGCCAATAACATCCTGGTGATTGACCCAGCCACTTACGCTAGACAAGCTGTCCATCTTATTGGCAACTACCGCATATCAACTGGTTGTTTCTTGCATGATATTCAGGTATTTTCATATTTTTTTAAAGTTAACAAATTCAGTTGGGTTGGGCAAAAAATTCTCAAAATCAAACAAATTGACGGAATCAGCCTAGAATTCCTTGAAAATCGGTTTAAAATTTTAGGTTGCCTTTGGAACCCTGATCGGATTCTATCTTTTCAAGCAAATATTTGTTCCATTGGGTATGCTGGGCATACACAGGAAGAGAGTGGATGCTTTTCATGCCAAACTTCGAGTCATTCCAACTAAAAATGGCATAAAGAAATCAAATTAAATCAAAGTCTTATTAGTATAATTTGCTTTCTCAGTGCTAGTTTATATTGTTGAATTTTCATAACTTGCATAATTTTGATATTGGTAACCTAAATTTGGGATGTTAGTATTTTTTTGACTAACAGCACTATTTCAACATTATTTCAACATAAAATATTTCGTGTTGTAAGTTCAATAAATACATCACCCTATCATATCACCAGTGTTTGTCTTCATTGTTCAATTTGTCGACCAATTTTGATCAACCCCTCAGAGGTTGGATTGTCCACTGCATTTTTGGCCAGAATGTCGAATCCGTTCCGTTTCTGTTTTGTACCTCCTTTTTTCATCTAATTTTTTTACCACAATCATGAAGAAAAGATGCATTGTGGAAGTTACTAAAAATGTTAATTTTGGAAAATTAGAAAAAAACACGTGGCGGAGGCAGTTTGGGGAATGAATCTACACTAGGGCAGCATTTTTTCGCTTCATTTAATCTCAGAAATGACGCAAAAAGGAATTATAGGTTATAATGTGTTTTAGAAGTAGCCAAACTGTATACAAAAAATGCCTTTTATAAGGTACCACCTACCGCCTCGCAACTGAGGTCGGGAGGCGGTAGGTGGTATATTATGGGGGGGTGCTGTAATAAAAAATAAACAACCTTGCGCACAAGAAAGCAAATAAACTCATTTGAGGAATTTCAAGTTGGCCATATCTCAATATTCAAAACTTTGTATATCGGTGTTGTGAAACTAAAGTTGTTCATTCATTTCTCCTTTCTTACTAGAGACTAGGACTTACGATAAAAAGGATAAATAACAAACAAAATTATTGTGAATTTATTTATTATCAGAGAATGTTTGTTTAGAAACAATGGCTCAAAGTCTAGGCTTAAAGTCTAGACCATAATAAGCTTAAATTGTTTTTTTGCGTACTTTTTGGAGCTACAGACCAAGAGAGCGAGGTAATTTAGATGTGGATCTACCGCACTTATTCTAATAGAACGACAGTCTCTGTAAGGTCTTTAAAAAGCAAAAAAGTATCTAGAAGCTATATATTCAAGTGCTTTCCGTATGTCCTTCTTCCCCATAAACGTGTACGTAAATTTAGTGGTTGTCGATAAGTTCAAAAGGATCTGTTTGGATCTCGCATGAGAAGGGATGACTTTAGATAAACAATTTTTTAAACTGAGAATTACTTGACGAGTATGATTCGACAATTCATGTTCGGCAAGCGACTTCTCGTTTAGCTTTTTTTTCGGTGTTCCATCCCCGAAGGACAAAGAAGGAGCTCTATTGGTGCGATTGCAATCTACCTGAGATGGATAATCATAGTCTGAGAAAGCATATAAAAGAAGCTCATTATCAGCTTGTTCAAGCCGTATGGAATCACTAATGCAATACATGGAAACCAGAACAGTGCGCCTTACCTGATTCAAGCCTAATAGACTGGTTCTAAGTGGTCGAGCTGAGCTGTAGCAGGCGCGCGAGCACAGAGAATTGGCAAATTTATTCATAAAAATCAATTTACATCAAATAGACGAAAGTTTCGAGCATTATTGTAATACTATCGTAATGACATTTCGTTAGAATGTTAGATCTTTTTTCTGATTTTGGTTGGAATTTGGAGGGCTAAAAACAGAACCACAGTCTCTATTAGAACGACAGTCTCTAATAGAATGACAGGGGTCAAATGGGGGGGGGGGTGGTTAAAAAATAGAACGGCATGTCCTTCTATTAAAATAAATACAGTATTTTTTAAAATATTTCACATTAGCTATCCATTGGCACTATAAATGATTAAACATTGACACTAAAACAAAAGCTTACAAAAAGCTTTTGCAAGCTTTAAATCTTCAAAAGGTCCACCGAAAATTTGTTAACATCTTCTTAAATTCATATTTTCTAAATAAAGAAAATATGACGATTTTGTGCTGCAGTTGTATTGTTTGCAAGTCAATCTTTGCTCTTTGCCGTGTTTTTGTGTCTATTGCTTAAATAAAGGGATAATTAATAAATGCTTTGCCTGAAGCGTAAATAAAGAAAAAACGAAAATGTTAAACCAACTCATTTCAGTAATGTAGTCTATTGCATTTTTCCTAAGCCGCTTGCTTCTGGCATTTTAAAAATAAGTATCTTATTCATACTTTCTCAGATGCAATCTAGGCTTATTAAAAATGAAGACTTTGCGAGAAGTTTTAATTTTTTAATGACAATTGTTTGTGTTTTGCTCATTGTAATTTTAACAATGACGTTTACGGTCACGCTTTATTCAACACAATGTAGCATTTTACATAGCTTTGACAAGAGCACGGGTCTAACTGCAAAATTTTAATTCTTAATAAATTTTATTCTCATTTGGAATACACTTTCTTGTGGAACATAGTCGACTTTTTCAGTGGGCAACTTATAGCAGTGCTGTAAATCGATATTTTTGCATTTTCACACATCGAAAGGTCATATACTTGCCAAAATATTTCATAAAAATTAATTTGATTTATTATTTTGCAGAAAAATGTATAATAACAGATTTGGTAAATGAACCTGTTTTGGATTGTGAAATGGTTGTTTTATGAATGGAATTTTGAATTTTTATGCCTGGTGCCGCACCGGTGCCGTTGTTTTTTGGCACCGGGTGTCATAGCACAGTATCCAGCTGCGCTAAAAAAGTTTGTTATACATCGTTTTGCAGAATAAGAGTTGTTCTACAAAGTCTATGTAAAATTTTCTATAATTCAATGTGCTTTTATGTGTTTATGAGCTCCGGTGCTTAAATTGAGGTTAAAGTGAAAATTTCGACACCGTAGCTCAGAAACACATAAAACCCGTTGAATTATAGAAACTTTTTTTATAGACTTTGTAAAGCAAAGCTTCTTCTATAAAATAGTGTATAACTAACTTTTTTAGCGCAGCTAGGTGCTGTGCTACGACAGCCGGTGCCGAAAATGCAATGACACCGGTATGGCACCGGGCATAAAAATTCAAAATTCCAGTCATAAAACGACATATAAAAAACCTAGAATATTTTCATATGTCGAATCTGCTTTGACTGTTTGTAGCAGAGAGATTTCTCTACAGAATGATTTATCAAACACACTTTATAGAATCTTTTGACAAGTATATGCCCTTTGCGTGAAAAACGTGGAAACATCGATTCAAGCACTGCTCTGGAGTGACCAAACTCAGGAGACTTTTATAGAGAAAAAAAATGATATCACCGAGATGAAATTAAAATACAATAAAAAATTCTTGTCTTAAGTATTTTATAAGCTGGTAAAAATTTAGATTTTACTAAAATACTCTTAATAGAACCTTTTTGGACGCGGCGGCATTTCCGAAGTTTGAATTGGTGGGGAACACTTTTTTACTAAAAATATGCAATGATTTCTTTTCAATTATTATTTGTTTGCATCTAAAAGGATGATTTTTTAACCGGGCTAAACTAGCAGAGCTCTATTTTTTTTGAAAAACGGTGTACAATGAAACAGTGTAAAAGTCGAAAACTGTGTAGGTAAAATGACCTCTCTTCTAAGAGAACTTTCAAAGAGTTGTACACTGACACGTAAATTGCTTTTGCCTAACGTAAAACATCTTTTAATCCCTCATGGGGATTTATTTTCAACCCGCTTCGAGGGGTGAGGGATTATTAGGGGTGGGAGATTAATAGAGGTTATACGTTATTCCTGAATTTTTTTACTTATAGACCTTCTACTAATAAAAAAGTTGCTAGATTCTAGCGGTCATTTTTGAGTACTTAATGCATACAACTTAAAAATAAAATTTTTTGAGCAAATGAAATTAAATATAAAAAAATTTCAACAAGGTCCATGGTGCCCGTATCATCATTTCCCCTTAACATCGGTAAATGATAACTTTGATTTAATTGTTATGCCGCCTGGTAATATCGCTTTATTGGTAAGGGGGCCAATTTCTCTAAGACTTAATTTTCATGGGAAGTCATACATCCTCTACAACAATATGTAATAGATAAAATTCCTGTGATAGGGTTCAAAAATAACACTGCGGGACGGTAAGTTGGCAGGGCTGGTCTTATTATTCACCTTCTGCTACGACAACTCTCGCGCCTGTGGTCTCAAATTGAGTTTTCAGCAATGGTTGTTCAATACCTAACTTTTAAAGACTGCTCTCCGGCAATTTACGTCTTAATTAGTCGTTTACTGGTCTCACGACTTTTTTTATTTTGGAGGTGTTCTTTGCATTTGTAGTTTAGCGTTTTATCTTTTGCTTTTCATCATTTATCTCACGATATTTTCTACTAAAACAAAAATATACTGGAAGTAGGAGGCGCTTAAGGAATTTTAAGATTATAAAAGTTCATACATACCTCTTTGTCTATATATAATCTTATGCATTCTTTCAGGCATTCTGTATTTTTAACGGAATTACTCTAAGGAAGTCTCAGTTTTATATTATCTCTAAAAAATCTGCATCTAAATTTTGTGAATTGGTTTTTTAATCATATCGTTGTCTTCTTTCATACTTTAAAAGGAGAATACCAGCGCGTTACATCACCAATCTCTGCTATACGAGAATATTTATGATGTCAAAAGTCGGGGGACCAGACAAATTTTAAAAAAATTTAAATACAAATTTGTCAGTTTGCAAAGAATAATATTGTATTTTTCTGTAATAGAAGTTCTCCCTGAAATTTGGTATTTTTTAACAATTTTCGACTTTTCGACCCACTTTTCGGTTCTGAGCAAAACTCATGTTAAATACAGTTAACTCTCGATATAACACATTTCACAAAACTGGCCATTGGCGTGTCATATCAAGGGTATTGAGAGTGCACTGTTCTGAAATTTAGCTGAATATTTGAGCTACATTTCGATGTGACACCTGACCGAAAGCTAATTGAAAAAAGTTTGTCAAAAACACAAAGAATAAATTTTAACAATACCGGATTTTGGGGAGAGCTTCTAAAAGAGCATATACGGTGGGTACTAATCTATTTTGGGAGTCCATAGTCGCTTTAGGAGTCCAAAATGAGTTAAGGTTTCCAGTGCAAAAATCCGGCGTCCACTAATCTCGAAGAAAAATTTTTAGACGTCCAAGAAGTAAATTAGGCGTCCAATGTTTTTTACAAGGCAAATTTTTCAATTGAACATTTTGATAATCATATTTTATTAGTGAACGCCATTGTATGAATACAGGGTGTCCCACCAATTTCAAGGGTTTCAAAACAGGCACTTGGATTACTAATTTTTTAAATATTTTGGTGTTCTTTTGCTTGTTCGGTGGCTCAAGCTCCAGAATTTTTGGTCTTTATTAGAAAATTGTCGGTCTTTACAGAATCCTGATAAGTCGAAAATAAGTAGGGTAAAAAGCAACGCTTCAGAGCTACACAACCCATTTTACAGAATTTTTTGTGCTAAGATATAGCTTTCTGAAAAAAAAATCAATTTCTTCAAAAAATGACCAAAATCCGAAAAAGGTTGGAAAAGCTTGGATTTTGGTCATTTTTTGAAGAAATCGCTTATTTGCAAAAGAACATAACTCAATACTCAAATTTTTGGAAATCATTCTTAAACATGAATTTTGTAGCTCTTGAACTGTGCTAAAATATAATGCTAAAATGTTGCAAAAGATCAAGCGCTCAATTAAATCATTGACCAGTTAAAGTGATGCAAATGCTTGCCCAATTTTCAAAATAGTTGTCCCAAACTTATTTTTGTGTCTCTTCCTTCTTTGTGGAGGTTTGCTAGCCTATCTTCAGCACAAAAACGAATATGATACTGTATTTGAAAGTAGAGAAAAAGCGCAACAAAATTGTTTCTTTTGCAATCTCGTAATTTCATACTTACCTTAGACATGAATCCGAGCTTTTTTTCGATTTTTTAAGGTTTTCAAGAATCCCCTTCCCCTTTATTTGTAATGCATATTTGAGTGAGATAAAATCACTCCCTGTTTCAAATTTGACGTCTTTGCGCATGCTTATTAATTATTATTAACGAAAGTTGTATTGTTCAAATAAGTTTTTTTTAATTTCGGTAGTAGCTGGGGAGTGAATATCCCTAATTAGAAAACAAGAAACATTTACTGTTCTTTTAATGAACATCATTTTCATAAGCAAAGTGCTAATTGTAGACTTTTGTCTTTTTTTGGTTTATGCCGAGAAAAACCTTTTAATTGTACATCAGAAACTTCTATTTTAAATTCACTACTTGAAAAAATAAAAATCCGATTTAAAAAACTTGACTTTACTGTAGTATACAATTACTGGTCATATGGCCAAAGCTATTTTAAAATGGCCTGGTTAGTTGCCTAACCTAACCTTTGGTGCAAAAAAATCTGCGATCAATGTAATCGCAAAGAATAAACTCGAGTGGTAAAAAGTTTGAATTTTTGGTGGTAAAATATAAATTTGAGAGTGGATTCGGCACACCACACCCACACCTAGCACACCACACACTAAACCAAGAAATTTTTACACCATTGTGTAGCTAACATCCTCAGCTTTCAATTGGGCACTTATTCGGTTGGGGGGCGGGTTTTTCACTGATTTAAAAATAGTGTTTGAACGTCTTCTAAGTAATTTATATGTACTAAAAACGATAAAAAAGTTGTTTTGCGATATTTTTCTACATAAAAATTGAATATTAAAAAAAAAATTTTGGCCAAAATTCGAATTTTTGCCTTGGTCCCCCAAGGTAGTTCAAACTGAAAGGATACCTGGCTACCCACAAGAAGATGGAATTTAAACATAGTTTTGTTAGCTGGGGCCTACCGCATAAAGAAACTCTGGTATGCATGCTTTTTCATGCATCCAGAGTCACTTTCGAGTGATTTGTGTCTAAGGTATGTGGGTGTGCGCATCTCAACTCCAAGCCCCCAAGCCCCCTGCGCCCCGAAGGGGGCGCAGGGGGCTTGGTTGGTTAGAGATGCGCGCACTCACTTACCTTAGACATAATTCCGAGCAAGACTCTTGATCAAAAATGCATACAAAGGCTCTTTTTGCCCAGCTCCAGTGACCAAAACGGGGTAAAATACCCTAAAGTAAGGAAGTTTGCCTTGGTCCCCAAGGCAAAAAGTGAAATTTTGGTCAAAAATTTTTTTCGAAAAATCATCTTTTAATGTAGAAAAATATCGCAAAACAACTTTTTTATCGTTTTTAGTACATATAAATTACTTAGAAGACGTTCAAACACTATTTTTAAATCAGTGAAAAACCCGCCCCCCCCCCCAACCGAATAAGTACCTTCAATTGTTGGGTAACATGAGGGGTGTGTTCCGAATTAAGTGCTGGGGGTATACCAAAGTTGACTGCTGGGGGTATTCCGAAGTTTAGCCGTGGATTCACATATTTTAAGGGGCGTTTTTAATTTGAGCCCGAAAATAAGTGTTTCTATGGTATGGCAAGACTTGAGCGAAAAAAATTTGCGACAGATGCTATACAAAAAACATATTTAGCGCCGCATGATGTGCGCACCAAGATACGCTATTGTATTGCAAGATACGCAATACAATAGTTGCGTCGCGAAAATAACGACTGTTAGATTAGAGAATAGTTCCCGCCAATTTGAAAAATTTTCCCCATCATTGAACCTCTGTACGAATTTTCTAACTTGCTTTCTAACAATGCTATACTTAAAATTAGATTCTAGTATTTATTTTGTCAGAACCCCAATTAGAAAACTCGTACATGGATGCAATAATGAAGAAAAATTTTCGATTTTTAACGCTTAAAAGGGGGGAGCCATTTAGGTTTGAAAAAGTGGCTTCCATGGCGCAGTGCGAAAGTGCTCGCGTTTTTTGGCCAAAAATGGTGTTTTTTTGGTGTTGCAGGTTCAAACCCACGTAGTGACACACTATTTTTTTGGCTTTTTTGGGCAGTTTAGAGGTAATTAGACTTTTTTGACGCCAGAATCGGGATCAGCGACCCAAATTACCTCTAAACTGGCCAAAAAAGCCAAAAAATCGTGTGTCACTACGTGGGTTTTAACCTGCAACACCAAAAAACACCATTTTGGGCCAAAAAACGCGAGCACTTACGCACTGCGCCATGGAAGCCACTTTTTCAAACCTAAATGGCTCCCCCCCTTTAAGCATGCCTCTTTAAGAGTGCTTCGAAAGTGTTGCCATATGTTTTATCAGAAAATATATGTCGTTGCGCAAATGTATTGTGCTCAAGCGTCGGAGCGCCAACCTGTTGGTGCGCAAATGTCGCATAACCTTATTTGTCTTTCGCTGTGCGCATATCAATCCCAAGCATTAAGATCTGTGTAGGGTAGTTTGGTCTCATTGAATGGCCAGTTTGCCTCTTTCAAACAAAAAAATGTAGATATCGGGTACATAACCACAAAAAGTTTGAATAAACAGGCTAGTAAAGTATTAAGAGTCATAATTTGTAATCTTGAAGGTTTTTATATGAAATTTGGCACGGTGATTTTTTTGACTTTTTTTCTACCGTGCATGTTATATACCATTCGACTCAAAATTTATCGCTGAGCAATATGTGTTCAGGTGTCGACGTAAATTTATGATGAAAATTTCGAGTTTTGGCATTTCCTAATATAGTAATTTTTTCAACCAC
Organism: Ditylenchus dipsaci; assembly: GCA_004194705.1. Taxonomy (NCBI): domain Eukaryota; kingdom Metazoa; phylum Nematoda; class Chromadorea; order Rhabditida; family Anguinidae; genus Ditylenchus; species Ditylenchus dipsaci. The sequence goes on along the minus strand of SADC01000108.1, from coordinate 40,791 downwards.
CGAATTGACCTCCTTTCTCAAGATAGATAGTGATTGGCTGTTTTGATCGCTCATATGCGTATATAGGCTCATTGTACGGCTAAAGTACACTATCTGTACTTGGTCGAAATCAGGTTTTGACCACTTCTAAGGCAGTTTTAAACCGTCTAAACGATAGAAAACGTGTTTTTGGGGCTCGGAAAGACATTTTCGAAGAAAAAAATATTTTGACCAAAATTTGACTTTTTGCTTTGGGGGACCAAAGCAATACACCAGGAATTCGTTTAGACGGTCTAAAACTGCATTAGAAGTGGTCAAACCCGATTTTAGCCAGGTACAGATAGAGTACTCTAGTCCATCTCTTTCTGCTTGAGCAGTTCTACGAGATCGCTAAAAATCACCATTTAAAAAAGTGGACTTTTGACAAATTTAAAGAAAAGTTACCAATTTCTATTTATGTATTTTTTCACGAAACAATGTGATTTCACCCGTGACGCTATCGAGGCACAAAATATATATTGCAGTTTCAGAATCTACACAATAAACTGTATCTAATAGCATCAAACGGTATACAATTTTGATTGCAGCTCGGGGTATCTGAAGCTCTAAAGTTGGAAAGTCAGACGAATATTTATCAGAAAGCACAGTGGGGCCAAGGCAATTTTTTCATTTTTTTCACGATCACAACCTGAAAATCTAACACCGAATTCGTTTTCAGCTTAGTTTATTTTGCATGTAAAGTCATTACTAACGAGGGCTTTGTACAAGTTTTTTTTAAAATGTTGGTTTTCGGTACCCTCCAAAAATTATTGGGGGGGGGGGGTGTTATATGACAGTAGCGTCCAAAGGTTATTCATAAGTACAATTAAAAATTGTTAGTTCCTCCAACACAAACTTTGGTTATCGGCTTAATATATGTGTCCAATTATAAAAACATCAGTATTCCTTTTTCTCAAAACTAAAAAACAAAAATATTTCTGCTAATTATTTTTATGACGCATAAGAAAGCTTATAATTAATCTTTCGTCTTGTTATATCTGTGCTAGTGTTCATAATAAGAAATGCTCTAATTGTTTCAGTTTTATATAAATATTATTGGCCCAATTAATCGGAAATGAAAACCGGGTACAGCTCGGTTAACCGACCGAAACGAAACTGAAAAAGTGCAATCGAAAATTGGGCAGGGCCAAAAAACTGTAACCGTGCCATCCTGGTATTCACGTAGTGAGTTACTGTGCTAAAATCATGCTTTGTAGCAGGTACCTGCCGCCATCCCGAAGTAAAAAGTTTTGCTTTATGTGTCATAGAGCGTTGTTTTAAAGTGTTCAAGAGCTTACAAACTTATTGCAACTTGTAGCTTTTGAATAAATTTTTAAACATAATTAAATAATACGGCTTCTTTACCTGTTAATTAAAAATTATCTTAGAAAATGGGCGGTCACTTTCCTACCTTTTGTTCCCCTTCCCTTGTTAGTCCATCCACTTGACTTTAATGACTTTTTGGATTTGACTTTTTTTTTTGGCTAGAAAAAAAACTAATGTCACCATTTTTCAGATTTCTGCAAACAGATTTATCAGTAAAGTATCTACAGCTTAATCCAGCCACTCTTATCGAAAAACTTTATTTTCTACGGTCTATTTTTTAAATTTTAGTCTTTATTGTTTTTTGCTGCCTATAAAATGAGAAAGGAAAAGGTACTGGTCCATTTTGGTGTGCTAGCGATCTTATCAGTTCCTTTTGTGTGTCCTCTTGAATATGATCATGAAGGCCAAGTGATTGGAAGGCATATGGCTCCTGGCTGGCCTGCGAGGATGTTTCAAGTAAGTGATGATGTTAAGTTTGTGTTATAGACCAGAGATATAGGAATCTCAGTACATACCGTATATGCTCTAATGATCAATCCCTTTATGATAATCGACCCTCTACCGATTGCACTGTTTAGATTTTGGTTGAGCACCCGAAAAAAAATTCAATCACTACAATTATATAAAAATGTTTTCAAATCTCAAAAATTGAAGGCCAAGCTAAACCATCTCTTTTATTGTGCTGTGTTTATTGTGAACTTGTACTTAATAAAATTTATTTTTCGTTGAGTATAATATTCTCGTGGTTAGAAAAACTCGTTTTTAATCTTTAGCTAAAACGCTATAAAAGTTTTAAGGTTTTTAAAAATTTTCCTAAAAAGTTCCGTATTTATCAAGACAACCTTGTATCACATTTATTTCAGCCGCAAACCTACCGCCCCGAAACTAAGCAAATATGCAGATCCTATGAACCTTGCGGGTATTATTCGTTCGCGCTTCTGAATGGCGACGTTCCTTTCACTTGGATACAGTCATGGTTGGTTTTCTCAATAAAACTAAAATTTTACTGTGTTGTCGTAATGATTAATTTTAAAGTCTGTGTAAATTTAGAAAAAAAATTCTGTACGTTTTTCTAGCTGGGAATCTGTTTTTATATGTTTTTACATTTTTATATGTTACATGACTAATAGTGATTCATCACATTTGGTGAAAGAAGCAAAAAATCAATATAGTAAATACTGGTTTTTGAGGAGGTCAGTTTTTAGAGGAAATGCTGTGAACCAAGTATTTGTCTTAGCGAACCAACCCATAAACTCCAACTAGCAAAAAAATGTTTGACGTCTTTTGACTCACTATAACACGTTTTTCGTATGTTTTGGTTGACAAAAGTTTCAGCCTAAAACAACTAAGAAACTAGTTAAAACGCTGTTTTGGGACATGGAGGCATAACATGACTATGATTGTTTGATCATTCTATGTTTTCTGTTTTGAGACTTTAGTTTTAAATGAATTTGTTAGAAAATAACAAAAAAATCAAAGACAGTTTTGGTCAATTTTCAAGCTTTTAAAATTTAAAATAAACAAATAAATCAAAACTTTTTCATACAACCTAATCGTATAATCCAGGTGCAACTGCTCATCCACAGAGGAATGTGTGTACGACAGGATTGACAAAAAGAGACGTGTTTATCTCGAGAAGTGTGCTTCCAAGGAAATATTTGAGTTAGCCAACAATACAACTTCAAATACTACTGATTCCAGCAATATAGACTCAGAAACACAGGCCACAAGAACACACAAAAGGCATAGACATGTCTACAGAGTCACTGCAGAAAAAGAATGCATGCAACAACTCCACTGTCAAGTATGCTCGACGATTAATAATAATTCCGTTATACACACTGTATTTGTTGCACTTGTTAGGTTTTTAAATCGTTTTAAAATTCTTCTATTTAACCTTATTTTTAAGGTCAAATATTTTTGCTCATTCGGGTGTATTGGTTTGAGATTAATAATTTTCTTGAATTTACATAAAACATGAGGATAACAATGAAAAAATTCGAAGGTAGATAATGGAAAAACAAGAAGGGGTTGTGCATACTCAGTTTCTGAGTGACATGTCTTTAGAAAGATACAAAAGTTTCTTGACCATCTTGTAGCCCTGTTTTTGTGTTTTTAGGATTAAGCTCAGGCAAAAAGACTCATGTTCGAGTATGTCTTATTATACGCTGGCCTACCTTTGCCTCAGCTTAAAAAATCACAAAAAAACAGCAGGGACCAAGACAATATGCAATCCACTGGATTTCTATGCTTTCTGGATTACTGGAGGTAATCATAGATAGTCATTGGATTATCATAGAATATGTTGGCCAGGGATGATAATTTTTGGTTAACTAGCCCTTTTTCGAATACATCAAACGCCATAAAATAGGCCCGTGCCCAATTTAATTAAATACAATTTAAATAAATATTTACACTTCTGTAGTCTTCTTTTTCTCTCTTTCAGGTGGTGGTGGGATAGAGGGATACGCAAAATGTAGTTTGGCCAGGATCACAAGTAAAACATGTCTAAATTACCATAATGGCCTAGGCCTATTTAAAGGACCCTGTCTCTTCCTCATCAAAGTTGCCTATTTAAAGGACCCTGTCTCTGAAAACACCTTTTTATCGTTTTCAGCGCATAAGAATACTTAGAAATGGTTAAAACCTGATTTTGAAAAAAAAATTGTTGGGGGGGGGGGTATTCGCTACTAGCGCCGTCTTTTTATTAGAAACTGATTGAAAATGTTTCTTTTATCGTACCCAGCAGAAAAAACCAGTGTAGAAGGTGTTTTTGGTTACCTTTTGGTTCGTTGGTTAGAGATGCGCGCACAGATTTAACTTAGACATAATTCCGAGCAATACTCTTGATCAAAAATGCATTTAGAGGTACTTTTTGCCCAGCCCCATGTTGAAAAACAGGGTAAAACAGTCATATGGTCGAGTGGTTATTCAAGTGGTTGTGGCTTAGTTTCGTAATTTTTTTCAAAAAGTTTCAAGGAATTTTTTAGAAAATAAAAATATCACATGATAGTACAAAAACTGCATCAGATACAATGGTTAGATTACATGTGAGACTGTGTTCTCCCTCTTTTGAGAAGTTTGTAGAAGTATGTTGGAAACTTCGTCGTACATGGCAGTTTCTAGTTTATGCCGTTTCTAGAATAGTAATCACGGTCTTGATTCAGATCTAACCATTGTATCTGATGCAGTTTTTTGTACTATCATGCGATATTTTTATTTTCTAAAAATTCCTTGAAACTTTTTGAAAAAAATTACGAAACCAAGCCACAACCACTTGAATTCTCGTCCGAAAGACCATGGTTTTCTGTAGGGTTTTGGGGTCAAATTGTTTTGCCTTGAATTTTGTTATATTCGCTTGTTGTCTTGTGAGTCTTTGCAGTAGTTCTGTTGCATATTTCACGCTGATCACTTTGCTATATATATACTCTCAATTTTTTTAGAAAATTATCCAAGAATATGCCAAACCAGGTATCCTTCAAATTTCAATTTTAGGGAAATTTGCTGGTCTTACCTCTTCTTCTGCAATTTCTGAAAAACTTTTGCGTAATTTTTGTGCTGACTTTTTGCCTATCTTGAAGCTCTTGAATTTCTCCACAAGTGTTGACCACGTATTGAGAAGTTAAACGCAACTATGACATGTCTAGGACCATTTTGTGGTTAAATTGAAGGTTTCGAAAACTGGCTTGTAATGAGAAAATCCAAAATGCTCTGGTAGATTGAAATCACTCAGATACAAGTTTACGCGCAATAGATAGCCCTGATTACGCCCTCTATTCTGGTATATTACACATCCAAGTGCTTCTTTAATTTAAGCGAGTACCACCGATTTTTTGCATAAATTCCAGGTGGTCAGGAGTAGGTGAAAGTGACCTATTTTTAGGAGCTATTTTACCCGTTCCACTCACACCTTTTCACGAAAATTTTTTGCGCCATCGTGCTCAGCGTTAAAAGTCAGTCCTATACACCCGAAAGTTACAGTCGGCCTTTTGCGCGTTAACCCACCTACTCTACCTCGCCTATCCTCGCCTACAATCACGTACACCTGACTTGGTCCCCAGGTGTACGTTATATCAAAGTTTGACTTTAGAGATTTCACCTGAGCAATTGAATATACTACCTGGCTACCTGCCCACCCTTACTGGCCATTTACCTAACCTATGTGGCAGAAAAGTGGCTTGAACACAAAAATCCACAGTGAAAATCGAGGCTAAAATTCACCATCATCAATTTGGAGACACAGCCGACCCAAATACTATACAGAGACCTGAATTTGAAAAAAATGAAAAATTCTAAAGCAATGTTAACTCGCGCCGAAAGCAGTTTTCCGTGAAAGAAATACCGTATTTCTTCTAATTGCCGCCCCCCCCCCCTAACTTCAAGTAGTCTGAAAATCCTGCTTTAATTTACTGTTCGAGTTGTCTAAAAAGTGACTGCGAGGGATTTCAAAAATCTAACAGGCACTTTTTACACAGCTCAAACAGTAAATTAAAACATGAGTTTTGAACCACTTGAAGTTTGAAAAAGTTGCATGCTTCTAATTGCCTCCCCGCGGCGGAAATTAGAGGAAATTTTGAATAAATTTAAAATTTGAATTTGAGAACAAAATTTTTGAAAACTATGAGATTTTTTTCAAAACTAGCCTGCATACTTTCGTCAACGGCCCTCTTGAAAACACGAATTTTTTGCCGCTCTTTTTTTAAAACGAAAGCTAACATCAAGGCGGATCTAGAAACATCTGCAACAAAAAATTTTGAGCGCTCAATGATCACATTTTTGATAATTCATAAAAGTGTGACCCACACACACGCCCGACCCAAATACTATATAGAGATTCTTACCGTCACTTATGAAGATCACCCTTTGTTTCTTCTGCAGCCACAAGCCTCCCAAGCGTCACAATCAGATCATTGATGTTTTGCTCATCCACTTCTTCTGGCTTTTATTCCACTTCCTCAGTTGTTGACATCTTTTTTGAGTTTATTAATTTATTATGCGACTATTGTTATTTTTCTCAAAATTTCCTAGCTTAAAAAATGCTAGCAAATAAGCTCTTCTTTCTTTGACGAGCTGACCACTGCTTCAATAATATTTTAAAAATGTGCGCCATGTTTCCATGGCGACCTGCCAGCCCATTGATGACCACTGGTCAGCTTAATTGTCTTCCTTGCTGTGGGCAGTAGCTCCGAAATTCTCCCCTTCCAGTTTTCCCTTCTTTTTGCTACTATGTAAATTGTTGCCTAAAGCATACAAACAATTTTCAACAAACTATACTATAAATCTATTTTAAATTACTGGTCCAGACAATTTTTTTGGCCAACAGAAAGAAGAAAATATTAGAAAAATGTCGTTGGAGACCTTAATGTTGTGCTGTTTGATAGCACACTGTCATGGCTTTGACTGGGTCAGATACCCGCAGCATGGCATCGACTGGGGCGATTTTCATGTGTTCGCAGTAAGCTTTTCACATTTTTTAAAATAATTTAAACTTAATTTAAAAGCAGGGAAAATTGCTTTACAACTATTTTTCGGGTAAAGAGCACTACAGTCGAACCTGGATGAACTGTTGGAAAGGAAAAATATGTGCGATTTTTTATTTTGACAATTCAATTTGTGCTATCTTAAGTCTTGTACCAAATGACTGAGAGTAAATCTCATGGTTTTCTCAGGTATTTCCCTTCTTGCACTTTGCCATTCACTCTGATGACTGAAAGGCAGAGTGAGAGTGGACGCATTTTTATTAGAGTTTTTTTTTCCAGAAATTTGTGTCTGAAAAAAATATCATCGTGTAGCCCTGAATCTTAGCTACAAAATGACTCCAACAGAAATTTTTTTATGATCAAAAAAATTTACAACTTTTCCCGCGTTAAAAACATGAGATTTACTCCTAGTAAAATCGTTTTTCGAAAACCGAGTTTTTAAACAAATTATGGCCAAAACAAAACTTTCAAAATAAAACCCTGTGTTTTTGATAAGACTTCTAAATTATACTTGAAATTATGATAAGATTGTTTATTTTAGGTGATATTTTTTACTTTTCTTGGAGGCATTCTTGCGGTTGGGACAATCGTTGGTGCTTTGTATTTCGCTATAGGCAGGCCGTTTCTTAATAGATTTCGTCAAGAGGTATGTTTTAAACTGGGCTTTTCTTATCTATTTATCTTTTTTGCGTGAATGGTCTGTGTACCCGAAAATAATAATTTATAATATTGTTCTATATTTGACATATCAGAAATTAAGTATTCCTACAATCAGTCAATCGTGAAAAATTTGTTACTCGAATACCTGTTTGGTTAAGCGATTTTTATACCGCTTAGCAACAAAATTTGTGAGAAGGCATATCAGAAGAATTTTAACGGGGGCGCTTGAACTAGACTCTCAACACTCACTTCAACTTAACTCCCAGCCGCTTATAGCTTTAAATAGCAAAATTTCTGGCATTGTGACTTCTTTTAGGTGTTTTTTTTCACGGCTGTTGCACAGAATCCTAAATGAAGTAAGATATTTCCTACGGTTAGGACCCGAAAATTCGGGGATCAACTGGCAAAGAACTACATAGCTAACTTTTTTTATAAGTGCCTTTGACACACTCTGTGGCCCCGACAAACTTGAATGAAACCATTGTTTAGGATAACGAGAAAACATTTCCAATCTTGGCCAAAATCTGCGTAGATATCTTTCAGCTCTTGCTATGAGCCAGTCCAGTGAGCAGCTTTTCTCGGTAGCCAGAGACGTTTACAACTACAGAAGATCCAATTTGATGCCAGAGAAAGCAGAGCAATTGATATTTCTGAATAAGAATCTGCCCTTCCTGAAATACTCGTATTAAATTGTGTCCGTGTTGTTATCCGTGGGTTGGAAAGAAAGGAAATTTCTTTAGAATGATACTGTAGATAGCTCTGGGAGGCTGCGCGATTTTTTCGGTTTATTATACATCGTTCGCCAAATTTTAAGGTGAAATATCGTTACGATATATCTTTCCCAAATTTCATATCGTATCGTTATATCGATCGTTGAAAATTTGTCCCAAAAATATCGTATACAGTGTTGTTCCGGCGCCGGCGCTGCCCCGGGAAAAAACAGCGCCGGGGCGGCGCTCGGCGCCGGCGCTGGGGTTAATGAAAAATTTTGGTTGGCGACGGCGGTGGCGCCGGCGCTAAATTTTCTGTCCCGGTGCTGGCCCAGGCGCTGTTTTCAAAATTTAACAGCCTAATATTGAGAAAGACAATTATTCTTAATTTTTAACTTAATTATCTGAATTTTTGTGCTGCAATTTCTTTCATTTCTTTAAATCTTTTATTTATTTTCTTTGATTTTTTAGTTTATTGATTTTTTTTTAATATAACCAGGGTATCAAATGCTATTGTTGAAAAGTAATTTACATAACTTTTTTTCACAAAACTAATATGGATTACTTTATTCATTTCATGAACTTCCCACTCTCTAACCACCCCACCTCATATGAACTTCTTTCTCAGCATAGGGAAAATACAGGGTGTTTCAAGAAATCCGCAGGATTTGAAACGGCTATAACTTGTTTTCTAGATCGAATTTCAAATTTCTGTTTTTGCCAATCATTTACTCTTGACGGGCAATTCATTTGGTGAATGTCAAAAATACAATTTTCGCTTGGTCCTTCTGTGGTTCTGGTCCTGGTATCTGGGTGGCCCTAGATGGCTAAAACCCAAACCACAGGGCGGACAAAGCGAAAAGCATACTTTTGACATTATACACTTAACGAAACTGCGCGTCAAGAGAAAGCGATTAGGGAAAGCAGAAATTCGTTCTAGAAAAAAGTTATAGCCATCTCAAATTTTGCGGATTTTTAAAACACCCTGTGTTTCAATATTCACTCACTATGAGGAATTAATAAAGGAAATATAAACGGTATGCTGCTAATCGGTAAACATAACAAATATTTATTATCACTCTCACTGTAAAAAACATAAAACGTTAAAAAAAATAGGAATTTTTCATGAAATTTACAGCAAAAAAAATTGTCAAGCCGGCGTCGGCGCTGCCATGAGCGCCGGCGCTGGCGCCGACGCTAAGGCATTTTTCAAAAGAGGTCGGCGCCGGCGCTGGCGCCGGAGCCGAAAATTTTTAAGGGAGGCGCTCGGCGCTGGCGCTGGGCCTTTTTCAGAAAGGGTCGGCGCTGGAACAACACTGATCGTATAGTTATATCTTGAAGGAAAATCACGGTTTCTATTTATTAACTTAATTATTAACTTTAATTTTTAACACAGACTCATATAAGTTGTTATGGTGCAGTGTAGGTAGGATAAGTCGTCCGATCTGGCATTGTCGAGCAAGGTTGGGTTTGACTAGTAAAGGGTTCTATATTTTGAAAAAAAATTTACATGCAAACAAAAAACAATTCGAAAACATTATTGACAAAATTAGGGTGGTCCGCGCGAATTCAAAATTTTCAAATTGCTCTGCTTATCAAGTTTCATGGTCCTTTTAAAAATTAGCTTAAAAAATAGTTTTCGGTATAAAAAGTGTGGAAACACTTTGTTTGCCTTTTTTTAGTAATAATTTTTGAAAAGTCTAGAAAAATTATTTTTAAAATTTAAAATTTAGAAACCTTATTGATATAACAACATAAACAGTTTCTTATTTCTCAAACATGTTTAGGTGGCCCAGACACATCGAGAATATCATCCATGGCCGATAGGTTCTGCGCGCTGGCGTCTACAACAATACAGTAACTTTCATTTTTGTATTTATATTTCTAATAACACTTCTTATTCATTTATAAAAAAATTTATATTAAGTAAGAACTGGACGCTCTGCGCAAACTCAATTCCCAACAGTAATAAAATCAAATGAGAATACCTCTATTCTTAATTTTGTTTAGAAGCCAAGACCTGATGAATACGCCAATGTTTCACATCAAATTCCTTACAAAAAAGCACAAGACCGAGAGCCAATCATTCATGCTGATTACCCCTTTCGGGCACCTTCTCAAACTGCTAGGTCAATAGGCAGTGGTAAAGGATACTTGGTTGAGAGGCCTACATACTTTACTCCCACACCTGGTTAGTTATTAGTTCAGATAATTGTTTTAAACAAATAAAATAAAGTTAGTAAGTAAAATATCGAAAATGCCATTTTAGCAGCAAAAACAATCAATTCTGTCATGGGGAGATTTTTAATGCTTTGGGAGTTATAAGTTTAATCAAAATTCAAGCACACGAGCAAAACCCCTGCAAATTCATGGGTTTCGAGACTATCTGAAGAAAGAAAAAATTTGGGGCCTTTGTTCACCTTTTGGGCATTTTTGGCGTTTAGCCCTATGTTCTGTTTTAGACACTTAGGCTTAGGACTGAGTAGCGCCAAAATTTTTTTGTAGATAATCAATAGGGGGACCAAGGCATATTTCTAAGTGTCTGCACGGACACATATAGGACACGGACACATATCGGACACATAAAATTTTATTATAATTTTTTTTGATACTTTATGATTGATTTTTTAAACTAAATTTTGCTTGTATATTTGAAGTGTTTTTATGTCACAGAAATATATATCTTAGAATATTTAGATAAATCATTGGCTCCAGTTCGCGAAGAAATTGAGGAATACCGAATTACTAGAGAAGAAAGCTGTATTTCTGGAGGAAGTGAAGCCAATACGTGCTCCGTCGAAGGTGTTCGAGTAATAAGATCTTCAGGCCAAAAAGGAATTTTACCTGACACTTATATATAACACACTAATAAGCAAAAAAACTTATTTTCTTTGTCAAATAAACTTTTGTGAATTTTATGATATTTTTTGTAAATAGCTGTTGGTAAAATAGTCAAGATTTTCTAATTGATTTATACAGTTCAATAGTTCTCTTGTAACAGTGTATTTATCGCCGATTAAATCGCTCAAACAATACAAATCATCGTTCTGCCAGATTTTGTAAAATGATGTTTCATAATGCATACGCGATGTAAAGAGCTAGGGTTGTCACTTTCGCGAGAATTTATTATTCGGCAAATATTCGCGCAAATATTCGCCCGAAGATTTTAAATATTCGCAAATATTTGCGAATAATTATTAGATCATTTCGACTTGTGCCTATATGTGCTTTAGATCATTTTCACTTGTGTTTTCGCTTTTTTTCCAGTGCCATGCATTGCTCTAATATTTTGCAAATTGAATTCCAAAATACCTAATTTTTTGTCAAAGAACGAAAAAGATGGTAACGATGATCTATAATTTTTGTTTGGTCCTCCGCTGCTGTTTTTATTGTGATTTCTAGACTCAGTCAAGGGTTGGCCAGCGTAAGTTAGGACGGACTTAAACGTAAGTCCACGATATGCTTGGGTCCCTTCAAACATACGCTAGCTTACCTTGCCTTAGCCTTAAAGTCCAAAAAAACCACAGGGAATCAAGAAAATCTCCCCATCTCCATTGTCACACAGGGCCAGAATGGGGGGGGGGGCGTTTTCGTTTCGCCGATGAAATCTTTTCGCCATGGCGTTTTTGACAATGAGATCACTTCTCCAATGGTATGTTTTCGCCAACAGCTCCTTTTCCAAAGTACTGTAAATATACTCCTTTATCAGTTCCTAGATTGTTGTTTTCATAGTCAGATCAAAATAAGAAGGTATTCAAGCTTCTTAGCATGACACTCGATTTTTTATTTGATAGTTTTCGTAAAAAATCGGTCACAATTCTCTAAATTTCCATATTTACAGGCAAGTGATGGCTCATTTAATAGCCCAGGCCATGGAGAATCGTAGTAAAAAGCTTGCTTCCAAATTTGTGAAGAAATGACCAAAACGAAGGTAAAAGAAAAATCAAATCAAAGTGATTAAAAAGGGATGGATTTTCGATTTGGCGCGAAAATCCATAATTAACACAAATTCGTATTTCGAAAACCCGTGTTCTGTTACACTACGTGTCCAATGACGCGGCAAAAGTCGCAGTCACAGTCGCAGTCACAGTCACAGTCGCAGTCACAGTCGCAGTCACAGTGTGTGTCCAATGACGCGGCAAAAAAGTCGCAGTCACAGTCGCAGTCACAGTCACAGTCGCAGTCGCAGTCACAGTGTGTGTCCAATGACGCGGAAAGGTGTTTTTGTCACACATTCACTTTTTTGTCACAGATTTACTCATTTCTGTCACAGATTGGGTTCTCGACACGAAATTAACAATTTTTGAATTTTTTTGAGTGAAATTCAGGGTGGGCAAAGACCAGATGGCTCAGGACCCACTCCGGAATGGCCAAAAGCCGAAATAATTGGTTTTCTGGGGTTTACTAAAGGGGAGTAAACTTTTTGAGAAAAACCGATTGAGCGGATCAGATTTCGGGTCCGATGGGCTTAATCGCTCAGAATTCCACCCTAGACCACTCAAAACCACCACAAACCTGAAATTCTGAGCGATTAAGCCCATCGGACCCGAAATCTGATCCGCTCAATCGGTTTTTCTCAAAAAGTTTACTCCCCCTTTAGAAAACCCCCAGAAAACCAATTATTTCGGCCTTTTGGCCATTCCGGAGTGGGTCCTGAGCCATCTGGTCTTTGCCCACCCCTGAATTTCACTCAAAAAATTCAAAAATTGTTAATTTCGTGTCGAGACCAAGGAAGTCCAATACAAATACAGTCACAGTGTGTGTCCAATGACGCGGAAAAGTGTGACTGCGACTGTGACTGCGACGTAAATTCAAATCGATTTGAAGCGTCAGTCGCAGTCGCAGTCACAGTCGCAGTCACACTTTTCCGCGTCATTGGACACGTAGTGTTACAATTTTATTCGCGCATCTTTTTTTGAATGCGAAATGATCACATTTATTGATCAAGATATCGTGTTATGGTACTTATGTATTATTATTGACTCGTTTATTGGGTGTTTAAAGCATAAAGAGGCGTTTCTTTTTGCACTATCGTCCCCTTGCAGCCGTTGGCCAATAAAGCTGGTAGTGGGGCAGGCGAATGAACAAAGTGTTTCCAACAAGGTTCAAAGCCAAAGCCCGCCTGATGTGAGTGTTAAACATGCTGTTAGTCTATTTTTTTGATTTGAATGCGGTGGGACCTAAGTTGTTCAAAAATTATGAAGTTTTCGTAAAGCTATACTTCATGTTGATCGAATTTTGTAAAATCAGCTACCGTAAGCACTTTTTGTGTCTAAGAAGCATTTAATGCAAATCATCAGTGATTTTTTGGCAATTATTGGTGAACCTTGTGCTGAGTCTGGCTCTATTCCATAATGGGAGTGGAGGTTTGCCTTGGTTCTGCCTGTTGTTTTTAGGACTTTTTAGGCTCAGTCTAAGGCAAGGGTAGGCCAGCGTATGTAAGGATGGACTCAAACATATCTTAGATTCATATTTAAGTCCGTCCGAACATACACTGGTCAACCCTTGCCTAAGCTGTAGCCTGAAAAAATCACAATAAAAAACAACACGGGGACCAAGGCAATGTACTTTTTCAATCCTCTTGTGGTCGATCTCGAGTTTTTCGCGTAAAAATCCAAAATGCGAAATCTGTAGATCTCACGGGAATTAAGAAAACGTAAAAATCAGCTTTGCGAAATAATTTCTCTGGTCTGAGAATTAAGTGCCGGGTTATTAGAGACTGTCGGCCCACAGAGTTAGTCAAAAAAACACGGAAATTCTCTGAAAATTTTCAGTTTTAATTCTTTACATAAAATTCGTGGTCGCATTTTTATTTATTTAAAACCGAGGAGGTGTTATTCTTGGGGGGAGTGGGCTTGAAACCGAGTAGCGCGAACTTTTGTATTTTTAATTAACGAGCTCCCAGATAGCTCAATTACTGTCATCCATTTTCTCGTGAAAATTGGTGGGGCAAGGAGCTATCTACCCAATTTTTTTTCAAAAATGTCAGTGTCTTTATGACTAACCTTGTATAGATTAATATACGGTAATCAAGATATAAAAATAATTTTAAAAAATATTTTTACTCCCCATGAGAAATGATAAGCCAAATTGTGTAATTAATGATGATTTTTTGCAGGGGTTAATCAGGGATGGATCATAAAATTCTTTTAGTATCGAACCCGATTTGAGATCCCGATTTTCCAAAGTTCCATCTCTAATTTTTAGCAATATGGCTTCCTCGTCGTTTTCAATTCAAGCAATCTTGGGCACAGAAAATGGTAGTATTTTGTGTGAAAACATCTGTACTTTTAATAACACTGTAAGTATTTAGACCACTATCCTGTCGTCAATTGTGATGAGTCTAAGCAAAAGAGAAGACGATCCCGCACAGCCTTCACCTACGACCAACTTGCAGCTCTAGAGACTAGATTCAAGTGTAGTCGATACCTAAGTGTTTGTGAAAGGATCAACTTGGCGGCTTCTCTGCAACTAACTGAAACACAGGTTAGTAGTATTGACGGCCGTAAACAGACGTAAAAAGTGCTAAAAGATCAAAAACATGAGTTCGGGGTGTTTTGTGAGGACTTCGAATAACCCTATCTAGCCTAAGTGACTATTAATTTTAAGTTTCTAAAAAGGCATTTATAAGTAGGATCACAAAATGGACAAAGCTTTTTCTAATAGCCTGAAGATTTTTTCTAACGCCAAATATTTTTTTCTTGTCGCTGGCAAACTTTTTCTAAACTATTTTTGTCAAATTTTGTCTTAAAAAATTTTTGGATAATTTTTGGGATAGGAAAAAGCTTGCCCGCGACAAAAAAATAAGTTGTTAGGCGACAAAAAAAATTTCTCACAAAATAATGTATAACACCGCCATGAAATCTAAACAATTTTCAGGTTAAAATATGGTACCAAAACCGCCGCACGAAGCTCAAGGTTGTTAGATTCTTCTTTCATATTTAAAATGTCTACACCCTAAAAATAATTGCAAATAATCGAATTTTTAGAAACACAGTCCTGGATGTCTGCTCAACTCTAGACGCTCTTCATCTGAAGTGGAAGAAGTTCTGAAAAATTCTGACTCCTCCTCTCTAAAATCTTATGTACCCTTGGCACCTGAAAATTCTTCATTAAACCACCCGTCAACCAGCCAAACTAGGTGTCCTGATGCCTTGCCTATCACCAACTTTATGCAAAATTCGGCGACCCAGAGCTTATCCGCCCTACCCATCCCATTCTCGACACCACTTCCTATATTAACCAGCTATGATAGTGGTTATGTGCCATACTTTTGTGGTGAACATCCCTTTTTGACTTCTCCAGCAAAGCTTCCACTAGCTTTTTCTTCGTCATCCTCCACAAAGGCGTCCGAGAAAGGTATGGATGGAGAAGAAAATTTAAGCAGGAAAAATAGTCTGCTGCTAGATTTTTACAGAGCTAATTGTATGAATATTCCTAATAATTTGTTCGCTTAATATTCCGGCTTTGAATTGTCACAGTCGAACCTGTTTAAACCGACCCCTGAGCCTGAAACGAACTATGAGTAAGTGGACATAAAGGAAATGACCCTTGATAAACCGACACACCCTCAATTTTTGACGAAAATTAGCTAACTTTTTGCATGGGGTTTTTTCGGCAATTAAAAAATTAAAAAAAAAAATAAAGGCAATGACAACCGCGTATTTAAGCGGATAATTCAAAAGTGGGTACCGTATTCCCTCTATTAACTCCCCATCAAGAGTTAATTTTAAACCTTTAAAGAATCTTGAAATTCTTAATCAAAAATGTCCCTAACTCTGAAATCTTAGTCAAAAAACTAGATGTGGGGAGTTTTTAGAGTGTGAGAAGACAATAGAGTGAATACAGTAATTCAAAAACCAGATAATTCAACAGAGTAATATTTAAATAGTCGGACATTCACCAAATTTTTCACGAAAGGTGGGCATTTGATATAATTTCGCCATTTAAGTAAAATTTCTCAGTTTAATTATACGACTTTTGAATATTAGCTTGGTAAATAATATGACATTGGAAAATTACTCTGTTGAATTATCCGGTTTTGAAATTATTCACTATTGTTATCATTATCCGCTTTTCGAATACGCGGTTGTTGAATTTTCCTCTGTTGAATTATCTGGTTTTCGAATTGTCCGACTGTCAAATAAATTACCGCCCACCCCCTCCCCCCTAATTTTTTTAAAATCAAAATTATTTCCTAAATCCAATGAAGGCAAATTTTGATCAAAAAACTTTATTTCAAAAAACTTTATTTTCTGTGTTTAGTGCATTGTGATTAATTGTAAATAAATTGTCTTAGACAATATGTGTTGAATGAAAAAGACATTAGGCAACATTTGAGTCTTTTTTCCCATATGGAATCACTCCAATCACACAATGAAAATTTCATTTTATCCACAATAAAAACACTTTTTTATGGAACAACTTGGAGGCATTGAAGCCATCGTAGTTCTTCTGTGAGCCAGTCGGCTTTGGTTCAAAGTGTTGGGAAAAAAGTGAGAGTAGGAGTTGGCAGCCAGTGGTAGTAGCAGTTACTTGGCTTTGATTGGGAAACAAAAAATAGGGAAAAAGGATGCTTTCTAATACCGCTTATTTGCAAAGCCAGGCTTGAGAAAAAGGTGGATGATTTGGTTAAACAGACGCTTTAGAATATGTATAGAGTTGTAATTATCATAAAATTGCCTTACTTTGTACTGAAATCAATGATAACAAACAGGGGATTAGGCCGAGCAAATGAAACACTACTTACGAGGTGACTGAACAGTTCAGACTTTCACAGGATGAGGCGTTTTTTTGACTCAAAATTGACTTTTTGTGTAACATCGAAAATTAAAGTGAAGAAAAATATTTAGCGCAAACATATTCTTTACCAATATGGTAAAGATGGGATCAAAGTTAAAACATGATGTCACTTCCCACATACTTCTTTTTGGCAAAAATTATTTACCACGGTAAGGTAACAGGGTTCTGGCTGTTGCTAAAGGTTTTTTGTGTCTTTAATTGATTTTCTGACACGTACTTGGACTTAGTATTTATCTCTACTTTTGTTTTTGATGTTACAATAAAAGTTAATTTTGGGTAAAAAATCAAACTAGTGGAGAATCTGAAAACGACCTTTGGGGGGGGGGGTGGGAGCGACTAAATAAATACCTTCAATCGTAAGGCGAGAGCTTTCAAACAAGAATAAACGTTCTATAAAGTTTTTGGACATATTAAAACAATTTTAATTTAAAAAATACCCTGTATAAGGCAAAAATGAGAAAAATAATTTTCTCGCATAAAAAGCATTTTTTGAGACATTTCATGTAGCAAACAAAAGCTCAGAATCTGCTCTTTCATATTAATTAAAAGAATTTTCTAAAAGTTAGATTTTTGAAAACCAGAAGCCATATAAAGTCAAGAACCTTTTTTCTAGTCAAATTTGAAGAGTTTTTCATTTTCTCGTGAAATTTATTTGAATTTTTCAAAAGTCAAGTACTGCCCCTCTTTGAC
Source organism: Ditylenchus dipsaci (assembly GCA_004194705.1). Classification (NCBI taxonomy): domain Eukaryota; kingdom Metazoa; phylum Nematoda; class Chromadorea; order Rhabditida; family Anguinidae; genus Ditylenchus; species Ditylenchus dipsaci. Next base: position 23,105 of record SADC01000108.1, on the reverse strand, counting down.
TACTTTGAAAGGTTGCTTTGGCATACTTTATGTCGAAAGTATGCGTTGCAAAATGTTTTCTAACAAAAATAATTAACAAGAGAAAAATATATTAGAAAATCAAAGCGCTAAAAATATTTCACGCCATTTACATGCAGTAACTTGGAAAGTGTACTGAGCTGATGTACAAAGTTAGTCTTTAGTCAAAACGATGTTTAAAAACCTTTATTTAACTATAACTTAGATTTAAGATACTTTATGGGCATTCCCTGGTGTGTTTTGAATCGAAAATTAACAGTACCAATTTTTAAACTGAAGTCTTCAAACATTTTGACTGGATTTCAGACCAAATAGATGATTAAGCTTACGCCAAAAAAAATCATGATAATTTATTATGATTTTAATCTCTTTTAACTGGTCTCGCTACATCTGCTCCCAATGCGAGCACAAATGATTGAAATTAAATGATGTGTAGCAAATTTAATTGGAATTACGTCTTTGCCACACATATTGGGCATGCAAGCAAGCATGGAAATAATAATTAGCCAGCTAGTTGCATATACATATTTAGCACCCTTTATTGCCCATTTAATATTGTGGCTTAATTAGTGAACCAAAGGGAAATGCCACTAACAGCAACAGCATTCCTGAATGCCAAAATAAGATGGTGAGGAGCCTAAATAATGTGTGGAATTAAATGCATCAGCCAATTACTGCAGCTGACAAACCATTATTATACTGGTGTTTTGCAAATGAGAAAGCATTAATTGGAAGATTTCTTTTTATAGCTCATTTGCGGGCAAAACGAATTAGCCGAAGAATTTGTAATCTAAAAAAATAACTGGACATTTATTAGCCATCTAGCAAATTAAGATTTACACAGTAGTTTTAAAACTGAAGATTACACTAGAACTCGTTAAATGGACCAGTTATTAGCGGCAACTAGAGAGAAAGAGGACAGCTGCACCATTTGGAGCAACAAAAGTGAAAAAAGACATAAGATTTGTAAAGGATTGCTAAAATATGGCTGTATTGCTCAAAGAAATAACTAAAAGTAATATTAAAAGTAGTCAGTCTAACAGCCAAAAAATTATAGACCGTCAAAATAGCCCATTATGGTTTTTTTTGACACACATGGTATAGCTTAACTCAACAATATTAAGCACTAGCAAAAATAAAAAAAAGATTGAACAACAAAATTGTATTTAAAAAAGGCAAGTCTAGATGTAAAAGCACCTCTTCAAGTTCGTTTCCGCCTAGGATACGATACTTTTTATTTAAGTAAATTTCGGACGCCTTTCGCAGAATTTGATTAGCTAATTTTGTCACAAAAATTTCGACTTTGCCAGTCTTTCCAAAAAATAAAAATAAAATCAGCACCTGTCAGACCGCGGCCTCAATATGACAGCAACGGGTTTTCAGAAAGGTTTGCTCATATTTCTGGATATCGTATTTTCTCCATAAAACGCACCGGGGCGCTGAGTGTTCAATCCCAAAAAAAATTCTAAAATTTTTAATCAAAAGTGGCCTTTCTCTTAAACCCTAGTCAAAAAAAGGGGGGGGGCTTTTATTAGAGAGGAGGCCTTTTTTGAAGAGGGGGCGTTTAATAGAGAAATACGTGGATAGGGGGAAATACGCGGATAATAGAGCGATTAACGGTTTACAATGGTGAAATTATAATTTTTTTTAAAAGGACCTGTAAATTAAAATACTTCCAAATTTTTGGACTATACTGACGAATCAGCATTGAAGAACTTTAAAAACTGAGGTGAAAAAGTGTAAGAACCTAGGCGGGAACGAACTTCAGAAAGTGCTCTTATATAGAGGCTTGACTTTACCGATAATCATTTTTTATCAATTTTTCGGCGCTACTATAGAATACCCCCCCCCAAAAATCCGACCTTTTAAAATTGCTGTAACTACTCTTGCAAACAACAAGTTTAGGCTTAGCCCTTAGGCTTGGGGTAGGCGAGCGTACGGAAGTTGTGACTAATGAAGAGTTTGCGCACATTTTCCGGGGTCTGGACATATATTTGGGTATTTTTTACTTAAGTTTTAAAAGGTCGGATTTGGGGGGGGGGTATTCTATAGTAGGGTCAAATTTTCTTTCTCACTTTTTTATGATAGACATCCACGTACAGGCCTGTGTCTCAGTTCTTATATGTCGGGTAGATCAAATGATTGTAGAGTTGTTAGAGTTGCAGTGTTTTTTAAGCTCTCTTGCTGTTGGGTTTACACACAAAATTTTCAGACCTATCCAAAATTACCAAGATTTTTAAATTAATGGAAAGAACCCGGCATGAGTAATTACTAAAGGTATATTCTATTTGCTTTTGCTTTAGGCAGATCTGCTGCTTGTGCCTTTTTTTTCACCATGAATGACCACCAAAACAAGTTAAAACAAGTCTAATATAGAAAGCCATCTGACCAAATAATTTCCTTCTTTGCAGGTGTAATAATTTTTGTTCTAGCCATTTGCAATAAAAGAAGTGACTATTTTATGCGTAATTTCTATTTTGCATGTCAAAAATTTATTGTTTTTTGTCATGCTTTTACAATTTTTAATATTTTTAAAGATAGCTATTGAACGATTAGTATCTATGCGATTTTTATCTTCTATTAACTTTTGATTCTAATGGTCAGTAACCATTGGTCACTAATAAAATTTACTTAGCTGCTCTGTGTGCGTAAAATAACAGTCGCGCAAATTTTTTATTATTCTTAACTTTCATTTGACTATCTCACTTCCTTTATTTAATAACGAAGATAATGACGCCGAAAAGTATCAGGAAAATTCTTGATTGACAACCATACAAAAAGAAACGCATCAATTAAAGTTTATGTGAATTAGCAGGCGAAATTTAGCTTTTCGTCTGCGTCTCAGCGGAATTGCCAAAAAAATGCTGCATACTGTTTTTTTATTGAGTAAGCAGAAATATCTCGTAAATCCAAATTAATTACACAAAGATTGTAAAAGTAAGTTGCCGAACTATGATCACAGTTGAGGCCCAATTGAATTTTCGTACTTTTTCAACTACACTTAACTCTAAGGCCACCCGAAAATTAGTTCCCGCCTAGGCTCCATAACTTTTTTACCCTAAATTACGAATGGTCTGGTCCAAATATCAAGAATCTGCCAATCTTTTTGGAAAAATGTTAAACCTTTTGCTTGTAAGATCCACTTCTCCCGATATGAGGCCAAAATTTTGTAGTAAGGATTTTTGGCGCTACCGGAGTATACCCCCCCCCCCCCCAAATGAAATTTTTTTAAAAGTGTTTCCAAACACCCTATATCGACCTAAAATTGCCTAAGAAGCTCGAAAAAGACATTATTTTTGTGTTCTAGTCAATAAAAAATTGAGTTCTGGGACCACCCGAAAATACCTATTTTGACCATTTTTGAAGGGATTCAGGGCCATATTAGGGTCTCACTTCCTTTTAACCAAGGGCTGAAAAAAAGGAACGGCAGAGGGCGATCCAGACGGGACGGCGAAGGGCGAAATCATTCAAACCATTCTCCAGACAAAAAGCCAACCTCTACTACATAAGTGCCAATTTGTTAGACCATTCTGTTTGCTTTCTACAACGAAGAACAATTTGATAACGGCGAAAAAAGCACTTTAGGATTCTAATTTCCATATTAGGGTGGGAAAGGACCAAAAATAGACCAATTTAGTGTAAAAAAAATGTTGAACATAGCTTTGTTGACTGAGGCCTACCGAATAAAGAAACTCTGGTATGCATACATTTTTTATGCTACCAGAGTCACTTTCGAGTGATTTGCCTCTAAGGTATGTGGGTGTGCGCATCTCAACCCCAAGCAACCAAGCCCCCTGCGCCCGAAGGGGGCGCAGGGGGCTTGAGAGTTAGAGATGCGCGCACTCACTCACCTTAGACATAATTCCGAGCAAGACTCTTGAACAAAAATGCATTTAGAGGCTCTTTTTGCCCAGCTCCAGTGACCAAAACATGCCAAAACAGGCTAATAATCGGAATATAAAAATGTCCAAAACTCAATTTTTTATCAACCAGAACTCAAAAATAATGTCTTTTTCGAGCTTCTGAGGCAATTTTAGGTCGATATAGGGTGTTTGGAAACACTTTTAAAAAATTTCATTTGGGGGGGGGTATACTCTGGTAGGTTCGGATTTTTTTGTAAGCCATACTCAGATTTCAAAAATTTTATTTTAAAATTTATCCTACAAATTATGGTCTTCGTAAATCCTCTTCGAGGAATAGCATAAAAAGAGAAAAACCACGACATTTATGTGGTAAACCACACCCAAGTAGTAACTAATAATAAATTAGGGGGAAAGGTGGGCGGAAAATGCTAAATTCAGCCAGCAACTTGCAGCAGCAGAAGCAGACACAAGCGGAAACATAATAAAGGAAAGGGAAATGTTTGGATTGCGCATCATAGAAGGGATTGACAGTGATTCCTTGTGATCTAATTAATTGCATACACACCACCTACTGCTGGCACCCCCTTTCAACAGCTGCTGCTGCTACTGCAAATAGGTGATATGTAGCGCTGGAAGTGAAACACAAATCTGCACCGGCTAATTTACTTCCAAATTTGTTAATTTCTGTTTTTTTGTCATTGATGCGGTTGAGTAGCATTGGAACTAATCAAATTGCATTGCAAGAGTGAAGAATGCATTTTTATGCAAATATATAATGTTGCAAAATACTTGTCTAGACTTTTTTGACTGAATTGTTTTGATAACAAAACGGAGTGGGGCTGGCAGGGCTGCCCAAAAATTTTTCACGATCCGGCTTTTTTTCCAGAAGCGAGGTTTCTTGTGATAGTTTGCAGACTCATGGTTTTCGGTTCACATGGGTCATGACCATAGGCAAATTTATTATAATTCTTATAGTTATCGTATTTTCTCTGTTAAAAGAGCTCTTTTGACTTCGAGAACCTATATCTCAACCCAGGATCAATATTTTTCTAATCTGTATATGGTGTTTTCTTAACTCACATAAGCTCTATGGATTCCGCTTTTTAGATTTTGGATTTATGCGCGAAAATCTCTAGATCCAAAGGTGGTTGAAAAAAGACGGGCCGTACAATTTGAAGGGGCATGCTCGTGCGTTTTGAAAAGATAATGCGGGGACCAGCAAACTTTTTTGAATCTTTCCATTTTTAACTTGGTTTGTGTCAAAGCTAATATTGATGATCTCATCCTACTTTTGAAAACTAGCAGAAAACTTTGAAAATATCGACAAGCACGCTTTAAAAATTTTTTGGAAGGAAAAAAAAAACTACTGTTCTCCGCTTTTCCACGGGCATGCGCTTTTAATAGATAAAATACGGTAATTTGGTTATACAGTCGACGCTCTCCATTGCGTCCCCCCAAAAGTTCGTTCCCACCCCGGGTCCGACACTTTTTTTAGCTCAATTTTTGAAGTTTTTTTCAGAACTGATTCGTCAGTCTGGTCGGAAATATCGCAAGGATTCCGATTTTGCCGGTCGTTTCTCGCAAACATGATAATTTTGTCATTTAGACCCGCAACGCTATCCATTGCGTCGCCTTAAATCCCAAAAAGGCGACGCAATGGAGAGCGTTGCGGGTCTAAATGACAAAATTATCATATTTCCGAGAAACGACCCTCAAAATCGGAATCCTTGCGATATTTCCGACCAGACTGACGAATCAGTTCTGAAAAAAAACTTCAAAAATTGAGCTAAAAAAAGTGTCGGACCCGAGGTGGGAATGAACTTTTTGGGGGACGCAATGGAGAGCGTCGACTGTATTTTAAATTTCGATGTGCTGCCTTAAAACATAAATTCCTTACTCAATTTTATTCCGATGTCTCTGTAAATCACTTGTTTTTACAACCTAATGACTAATAAAGTATTTGCAGGAGCATGAGTAGTTGTTCTGCAGCATCCACGCCCATTGCGACGTCATCTTTTTTTCTATTCCCTTTACCTTTCTCCCGATAATGCCCAGTGCGCAGCAGCAAATATGATTTCATAAACTTTCTTTGAATGAATCACCCTTTCTCCAAAACAAAATTTCCAAGTCTAACACATTGCTCATCCTGCCCCAACTTAATCTACTACCTAATCAAGCCTGAGGAGTGCTAATGCAGGGTGTTCTTTTCGCCCCTTTAAAAAGAGCGTAGAAGCATCCTCTTAATCCCATTTGCTAACTGTAGTACAGTCATCTACAATAGATAATTAGTCAATAATCTGGTTTTGCTCAATCATCATTTCTTGGATGTGTGTGTCAGCAGAATTTTCATAAAAATCGCCCGGGAAAAATACCTGCTTTGCTAGCGTAGCTGAGCAAAATTTGCCGAAAAATTTTATGTTCAATTAATTTGCTTAAATGATTGACATGAAAAGCCTGCTAAAGGAGCAGAAAAATATTAATGCAGAGCTCTTGTTAATTACAGTCGAACCTCCAATAACGATCACCCCCATTAACGATCACCTTCCCATTAACGATCACCGAAAAAACTTTTAATTGGTCTATATTAACTGAAATCTCGAATAACGACCACTCCCATTAACGATCACCTCCCAATAACGATCACCTGAGGCCGGTCCCTAGGGTGATCGTTATTGGGAGGTTCGACTGTACCCTACACTTGTGTTTTTATTTTCAAGCGTAAAATCAGTATGGTTCACAATACAAAAATTCTAAGTTGAGCAAGGGCCGAAAATTTTGAGTTTCGATCACGAAAATTTGGAGAAAGATTGGAATGTTTTTGGGCATGACCGGGGTAAATTATTTGCCCATAATGACTTTTATGATCCCATATCTACATACTTGGAAGCAGGATTATGCCTAAACACCGGTGTTTTTTACGTGCACTTTAGCTCAAAACCCATGCCTCTTCCCGGTCAATCCAATTTCAAAAGTTTGAATAAGCGCATGGCCATATAAACTTTTTCGATAAAATTTTTAAGTTATTTTTTATTTGCATTTGAAATTGAAATTTCATGCATTATTCCATAAGTGGCAAACCTTTTTGTCTTTTTTGCCGCAAAAAATTTTTTCTCGTTGCGAAACGAAACTTGACGGTGAAAGGAAATTGGCAGTATTTTATTGACTAGAAAAAGTTTCAGTATAGATGTCCCCCTGCGGTTTCAAAATTGTTTAAATTTCCGTGTCAATTTCCTAATTGACGTTTTGTGTTACGTTTTATCAAAACATGCGTTTTTGTGTACAATTAGTACCGAAACAATTCTCTTACAAAAATAACTGTAAAAGCACATAAACGCAATGTCTTTTTCTTGAATGGCAAATTGGTGTTCTCGATTTTGCTATGTTCCCCTGTTCTCTAAATTGGCTCATAAAATTCTAATTTGTGCATCTTGGGTGTCTCTTGTCATACAAGAGCAATAAATAATACAAGTGCTTCACTAGTAATGCTAAATTGCTGAAGTAGAACTCCGCAAACACCCCAAATTCGGCAATTATAAACAGCAGTAAATGATAGCAGACAGGGGAATATAAATTGCTCATGTAATAAAACATATATTTTCTTTTGCTGGATTAAACATGTTTAGCTTGTCTCTACTTTATGGTATTGCGTTTAGTTGTAGGTAGTTGGTTATTGTGCTGCTGTTGGTCTTGCATGTAGTTTGGATTTTATTATTATTGTTGCTGTTTAGAAAAGACACTAAAAGTGATGTAGGTATCAATACGTATGCACTTGATAATACTGGTTTTGTTTAAAGCTTATGACATATGTATGCATTTTATACATTGTGGGCGAAATTGCTACACACGACTGCAAAAAAATTATTTGGTAAAAGTTAAGTTCATAAGTTGCATCTGCTTTTACATTTTTAAAAGAGTCAAAAAAAATCGGGCTTTTTTGAAAATTTATCGAATTTAATTAACGTACGATCGTGTGCTGGGGTTATAGTGTAAGTGCACATTACATTTGTATTGCAAAACTGCAAAGCGGGTATGTTTTAGTACCATAACCACAATATTTAACTCTGAGCAATCTAAAAAAAACAAAGCGAAATGTCGCAAATATAGGTTAAGGCTACCAGATAATTTCTAATATTTTTAAAATTTGTGGTGCGACTTTTTCTAAAAATATTATAAATCATCTGGTAGACGACTAAATGATAAAAGGCAAAAAATTTCAGTAACCCTGACATAAATAAATTAATTTTAATTACAATCAGCAATTTTATAAAAAGTTTAACACCCTCTATTTCTACTCCATTGAATAGTTCCCTATTGATCTGAATCGCAACTTATTTGTATGTTTCGTGTCCCACTGCTCCATATTAATCAACTTGCATATGTTTTTGTTGCAATAAGATTGCCTTGTGCTATTTCTAAACTACTTGTTCCCTCTCAAACACAATCCTCTTATTCCACTGCATACAGAAGCTGTATAAAACACAAAAAATGGTTTTAGCCGATTGAGTGAACCTCATCTCCCAATTGGTAGAAGGAGGCAACCATGTTTTTCACTAGTGTATGAGAAGAAAAATAACAGAACAGAAGATTAAAAGCTGTTCCTGGAGGAGGAAACATCTGGAGAACATTTTTGTACAATTATAACCAAATTGGCTGGTTTTTGTGGTGGTCGTCATCGACGTTAGCGACTTAGATAAAAAGAGCAATCTGAAAGCTTTTAAGCTTCACTCTTTTATTTGTTGTCGTTTATTTGGCGTGTTCAATAGTGTCTGTATGGATTTATTTGCTGTTATCAGGCGTTGTTAAAAGCTTGTTTTTTAAGATTATGCGCTATTCTGTGCTCAGGATATCGACATTTCTATTAATTTTGCTAACCCTTATTTTGTTGTCAGACAGCGGATGTTGGGCGGCGAGAAAATCGTAAGTTTTAAAACTGAAAAATAGAACCTTTGTTTAATCGGTATCGTATGTTAAATGGTATAAAACATGGTGGATAGGAACATGGTGGATAGGCTTTTACAGGCGCCTTTAATGAATTCCTTCCGTGTGTTGATTATTTAAGTGGCAGAAGCAACTGGTATTTCCTAGTCCAAAAGAAAGCGTCTTTCATGAAAATGTGAAACGAAAAAACAAACGCGAAAAACTACCCTAAGAGTGTCTTACGGGATGTAATGAAAATATTCGAGCTAATACTTGAACGCAAGAAAAACTACAGTTCTGGTGCGAATTCTATTTTTGGAATTTGAAAGTAGAAGGAATCCTGGTTAAATGGATGTTTTTTTAATAAAAATAGCTTCCATAAAAATGAGGAGATACCTCTTTTAAAACGTAAATTTTTCAACCTTCTTTTTTAAGCGATAGCTGACATCTGGGGAAACACGATGAACTTGGCCGAAAAAGTGATTTCGTCTTTTATGACCCATTTTTGACTTTCGAAGTCAAAAAAACTCTAAAAAGAAGATTTTTAGAAAAAATGGCATTCATAAAAATAGGGAGATGCCCCTCTTAATGCGCAAATTTTTCAACCTTCTTGTTATTACGCGGTAGCTGACATCTGGGGAAACACGATGGACTTAGCCGCAAAAGTGATTTCGCCCTTTATGACCCATTGTTGACCTTCGAAGTCCAAAAATCTATAAAAAGTGGAGTTTTAACACCTAATTTTCAACTGCAAGGAGCAAAAACTCAAAACTTTCACAGCAATGTTTAAATAAAAATTTCAAAGGTCCTCCGCCGTTAAAAGGGCTTTCGAATGAGTACAAACTCGCTCGATAAAATATTGTCCAGAAAAAGATATAGCTGGTGCAACGGGACCACACAAAAGTGTTACTGATCCCGGGGTGACGATTTGGGTACTGCTTTATTAGAAAATAGTACTATGAGAATACTAAATAGTACTAAAATAGTACCATAAAGTACTAGGGTACTAATTTAGTACTAAATAATATTTCAGTACCTAGTACTAAATTAGTACTTAGTACTCGTAGTACTTGTTCTATATTTTGCGGTTTTTGTGTTAAAAAGACACACTGCACATATGTTTGTTTGTTTTTAACATAAAATAACTAAAAGAGCTGTTAGTAAGACTAGAAGACGACATATCTGTGTGGGTTTTTTAACCATAGTACGAAAATAGCACTCAGTACTAAAATAGCACTCAGTACTAAAATAGTACCTAGTACTAAAATAGTTCCTAGTGCTAAAATAGTACACAGTACAAAATGAGTACCTAGTACCAATAGTACTATTTAGTACTAGGCACTATTTTAGTAATTAGTACTATTTCAGTACTCAGTACTATTTCAGTACTATGGTTAAAAGACACACACAGATATGCATTGTTCTTGTCTTAGTGACAATTCTTCTAGTTATTTTATGTTAAAAACAAACATATGTGCAGTGTGTTTTTTAACATAAAAATCGCTAAAAACAGAAAAAGTACTACTAGTACTAAGTACTAATTTATTACAAGGTACTAAAATAGTATTATTACCCTAGTACTTTATGGTACTATTTTAGTATTGTTTAGTACCCCAAAAGTACTATTTAGTACCCAAATCGTCACCCTGTTCGTCAGTCTAATCAGAAACATCGCAAGGATTCCCATTTTGCCGATTGTTTTTGTAAATGGCAATAGTTTCGCCGAAAGGACCCCCGCCTCTCGATATAGTGTAGCCTTATTTTCAAAAAACGGCCTTATTTAAAAAAAACGGCTACACTATATCGAGAGGCGCGGATCTTGTAAGTGTAAATGTAAGGGTGTAAATGTAAGGGTGTAAATGTAAGGGTGTAAATGTAAGTGTAAATGTGAATGTAAATGTCAGTGTTAATGTAAGTGTAAATGCAAGGGATGTTCACAATACTAAAAACATTTACATTTACAAAATTGTGATAGAGCCATTACAAGAAAAATAGAAGTAAAAAATTAAAATATTTTTTTAATTTAAAAGAATAACTTTCAGATATAAGCTTAGAAAAGGAAGTCGCCTGGAAAGACAACATCGCAGAAGTTTGCAAGACTGGAAAAGAGGCTATTATCATCGACATCACAGGTGATCATATTTCGGTGGCAATTAGCTAATCGAAAAAAAAACATAAAAACAATAGAAATGTGTGTCTTTTCAGCCGCAAAGTTACTGTTAACACTTTAATAACTCCCCTCCTAAAAGTAAAAAAACATAAATAAATACCGTACTTCCTCTAATAGAAGACCCGGGTCTTATATTTTTCAACCTCCCTCTAGGGGGGGGAGGGTGTGGCGGTGGGGTGGTTCTTATATTAGAGGGGGGTCTTATAGTCGAGGGGGTCTTATAGTCGAGGGGGTCTTGTATTTTTCAATTCTCTGGCGCCGAAGGCGCCGAGAAAAAAATTTACAAAACTTTAGTGAGCAAATATACAAAGCACTGGATTTTAATGACAACGGAACAATATGTATCGTAAGTAGTGGCACCACCGAGAGATGTTTTCACCTCCGCCAACTACAGTAGCAGCCTACCAGTGGTCCCCCACTGAAAATACTGCTCCCTATACATTCAAAGCACAAACAAAACGATTTCAAACACCAATATCAATAGACATATCACTGAGATATCTATTTTCATCGTCTTCTTCTGGATCGCTTTCTTCCATTCCTGCCATCACAGCATCTACTCCAGCTCGTGCATCTTCCAGCATTTGTCTTCCTTCTTGAACCGAACCATGCAACTTGAAACAGTAACTGAAAAATGTGAACAGTTGATATTAAAATGAAAACAAGTGAATGCAAATAACTACTTATGGTGTTGACGCTGCTTTGACACGTATATGACAAAGTCCATAACTCTTTGAGCGTATTATGCTGGGGGCTTTTAACGAACCGTCGCTGGTACTCGAAGGCGGAAACTGTGACGACGAAGGAACTTCTCTAACCAACCTCTGCTTGCCTAAATACACTTTCAGAAAAGTACAAAGCATGTGTAAAACAACCAAACCGTGAATTGCCCTTTAACGATTTCTGAGTTAAGTATCTTGTCTGCTTGTTGCTGTTTTATTCGGCGAGAAACACGAAATTTCTTTGCACGTTGTTCTCTGATCCACTTTGCAAGCTCCTTGTCCAAATCAGCAAACGTCAGCGGCCGACCACCTTCACGAAGCATCTTTCTTTTCTTGCCAGCAGCTGATGAGTCTCTTAAACAAAATAATTTCCGTGAATTTTGTGATGCAAAAATATACGTACTCGATCAGCAACAGACCCTGTTCTTTTTTGATCCAATCGAGAATGTTGCATCGATGTGTTGTACTTTTTGCTTGCTGAGTGAACTGAGCTCTGCTTTGCGTCTTTGATAACCTCCAACTTCCAGTCAGTGGAGTATGCTTTGCGCTTTCTTGACTTGTTGACCTGGTCCTCGCTGCTGGATTCGTCACTGCCATAGTTAGCCAGAATGTGTTCCATTTTGTTAGCACTAAAGTGATGACAAATTAAATTAGAGAAAAGCACACATGATGATGATCAGCCATAATCAAAATGGTTCGCCGCGAAAACTCAGAGTAACACATTGAGCGCATAAAAATCTCTTTTCTTTTTGAAAGAAAAATTTTTTTGATCGGCTTAATGTTTTGGTTTTAACGGGGGGGGGGTCTTATATTAGAGAGGGTCTTATATTTTTCGTTCATCCTCTAGGGGGTCTTATATTAGTGGGGGTCTTATAATAGAGGGGGTCTTCTATTAGAGGAAATACGGTAACTTCATTTCCAACTTTCCTTCATCCAAACCCCATTGTAATTTTTGGCTATTGACGTACGATTTTCGATTGCATGATGCTCTTTGGATATATTTGGCTTAGTTGATTTCTAAGCCTGCTTTCAACTTTATCTTTTGCTTGGCTCTTTTCGTAGGTTTTTCGGGTTTTGTATAGTACCGTATTTTCTCCAATAATACCACCAGTGAGTAACATTTTCAAAAGCACAGTCAAAGGCAGGACTTTTAGATTTTTTTCCCGGAAAGAGCAGTTCGAAGTTTTGACTACTTCTGATGGGAAAAGTCATTCTATCTATTGCTTTAGAAAAAATTTGAATATACAAAATACATAAATTTTTTAACAAATTAGAGAACTTTTTATAATTTTTTGTAATTTTCAGAAAGAAGAAAGTTAATAAAGTGAATTTGGAGCAGATTTGTCACAAATGGACTCTTTTGTACGGCCTAGATTTGGATGATTAATTTTATTTGTGAAAAAAATACTTTTGTCACTAACTCCGATCTTTCACTGACTTTTAAATATTTTATTGCCAAATGTGCTTTCTTTGATTGTCTTTAGTTCTTTTTGCCTAATTCTATTGCAATATTTATTTTGTTTGTATGAAATAGAGTTGTGCCTTTTGTTATTGCTTAAAGGGGGGGGGGAAGCGATTTAGGTTTGAAAAAGTGGCGTCCATGGCGCAGTGCGTAAGTGCTCGGGTTTTTCGCCTAAAATGGTGTTTTTTAATGTTGCAGGTTCAATCCCACGTAGGGGCACACTATTTTTTTTGGCTTATTTGGGCAGTTTAGAGGCAATTAGACTTTTTTGACGCCAGATTCGGGATCAGCGACCCAAATTACCTCTTAACTGGCAAATTAAGCCAAAAAAATAGTGTGCCACTACTTTTGATTGAACCTGCAACACCAAAAAACACCATTTTGGGCCAAAAAACGAGAGCACTTACGCACTGCGCCATGGAAGCCACTTTTCAAACCTAAATGGCTTCCCCCCCCTTTAAGTCAATTTGTTTGAAAGATTCTCATCAATTTTTCGGACATCTTTTCTCGAGTTTTTTTTATTAGTTTGCTAGGACAGAACAACGTTTTGTAACGCAGAAACTTAGCTACGAAATGAGCAATTTTGTTCAAAAAAATTAACATAAACTATAAACTAAACTTGAGAAAAAGCAATTTTAAACTTAGAAAAACTACCTGAGCAGTTTGATATTAATTTTCCACTGTTAATTTTAATTTTGCTCATTCTTTCACTCACAAAGATACTTTACTACTGCTACTACTATGTTCTTTCAGGGATTTTTTGTTTTGCAACATAAAATTTATCAATTTTTCGGTATGTGCTGTCACATCCAATAAACCTTTTTTATTAATTTAAAAAGTAAATTTAGACAGTTGCTAACAACTGATAGGGAACGATACACGATTTTTTTAATTATGAGTTGTTTCGAAAGGAAATGGAGAACTTATGCAAAATATGTCAACATAATTTTGTAGAACAATTCAAGCGCTACAAAACTGACATCTAACATCTCCTATATAGTATTAGAGATGTTTTTTCTATCTGTCTGCGGACAATTGATGTTTTTGGTTTTTTCGAAAAGGTTTTGTTTGGTTTTTTGGTTTTTTTTTAAATTGAAGCTTGGAAACTCGGGAGTAGAATGGTTGTTTTGGGTTTTGGTTTTGAGACTTTTTTTAGTTTTTTGGCTTTAGCGAGCAAATTATCGTTTTTTTTCGTTCAAGTGTCGAAATATCTTGGAGTTGAGTGAGTCAGATGGTGCTTTTGCAGACTTTGACGTGAAGCCCTGAATCCCAGCTTCCTTTTGAGAAAAACATCGCCGAAAAATTACGAGTTTGCATAGGGGAGTGGCGGAAACTATGAAGGTGGTCATTTAGAGAAAATTTTGAATCGGGCTTTTTGAGTTTTTTGTTTTTTGTCTCGAGAGGAAAGTCTCCTATATAGTATTAGAGATGTTTTGTTGGTTCGTACTCAGTTTCGCGCAACTCATTTGCGCGCGCTCATAAGCGGCCGCCTCCGTTAAACATATAATATTAGGAAAAACCGCTGGTGAAGTATGATAACTTTTCGGCTGCCTGATCAAGAATAATGAGTTGAGGAAGATCAAGAATAAAGATCTTTAAAAATTCTGGTAAATGGGAAATCCTGGTCGTCATGAGTTTAGATTCTTATTGGCCTGAATTGAAAAAATTGAGGCTGAAAATTTTTACCAATGACAACCGTTATAATAATAAAACACCAATAACGTACGGCACTCATTTAGTCCGGGAGGGGGGGGGTTGTGGTTTTCACAATTTTCCATAAATGATGTCTTTACATCCTCTGACAGATTTTTACCCTTAAAACGATAAAAACATTGTTTTCTGATACTTTTTTACATAAAGAATCGATTTTTTTGAAAAAAGTTTTTGGCCTGAATCTGACTTTTTGCCTTGGGGACCAAGGTAGATCAAGGTTTTGGTAAAATTTGAGTCAAAAATTTATTTTATAAAATTTGAGTCAAAAATTTATTTTTATAAAATTGGTGTTTTGTGTGGAAAAATGTCAGAAAACAAAGTTTTTATAGTTCAGTTAAAAGTTACTTAGAGAACATTTGAACATGGTTTGCGAATAATTATAAAAATGCGTCTCCCGGACTAAATAAGTTCCCAACATGCTTTTATTTCAAACACAAAACAACTCAATAACGCTAACAAACGGATAAAACCATTTCAAAGATTTTTTGCTTCCTGATGGCCTTCTTATTCTTCCTGCCGCAGAAAAGGGGACTCGGCTAGGTGATGCTTAAGAGCTCTCAAGAAAGTAGTCTAGAAAACTTATTAGCAACTAAATAGACAATTCGAAATTTTAGTTTATTACCTTGTAGATTGTTTTCAAGGTTAGTTCCTAAACACGGGCTTAGTTTGCAACCCTGTTTTTATTTCATCAAGGTGACGAGCAACATATTGTTCTGGAAGAAATCCAAGAAATGTAGACATCGTTAAAGTTCACGAGCATTAGAATCGTCATGAGCGGCGCGAAGGTGCTTTGACTGAAAACAATAAAATTTCGATGATGAACAAGTACTTTTAATTCAAATCTTGCCCCAACATTGGCAAATGTGTTCTTCGAAAATGAAACCGGGAATAGCTCATAGCGAAATCTTCGAAAACCTCATCTAATGGCAGAAGACCCAAAATCTAAATTACAAAAAACCTTTTAATGGTAAATTACACATGAATGATTCTTCACACATGAATGATGTCATACAGGCAACCGGACAAACAGGTCTTTAAAAGTGTTGTCGCGCGACGAAAACGGTTTTTTATCGGCCTATTTGGGCGAAACAGCCAAATTGACTGATAAAAAACCGTTTTTGTCGCGCGACATATACTTTTAAAAACCTGTTTTGTCCGGTTGCCGTCATACAAAAAATTACCGATCATAATTGATTCTGGTTGAAGATCTAGGTTTTTTATAACTTGAAACATTCGCACATATGTTGCAGCATACTTGTCAGGAAGCAAAGCGTACATGAAAGGAAGCGTCGTTTGCACAATAAAGACGTTAATACTGTACAGCTCGCCAAAACACGACACTTTCTGTATTCGTAGCAGTTGACAATCGAATATTGCCCTCCTCCGTTGATAGCGACATGACCCCCTGAAAAGAGTAAAAAATCAGGGTATTGAGTGAAAATCTGAAGCTAAACATCATTTACATAGCTTATTAGCTGGTTGAACTGTTTTTTAAGTTCGATCCTGAACATTAGCTAGTCAGACATCATCCCGTTAATATTCATCGACTTAAACTAAACACGATAATACTAGAGCGAAAATACCGATGAATGGTAAAATAACAGTGAATAATGTTTCTATAATTCCAAAAATGTAAACCACGAATCCAAAAAAAAATTCTAAGAAACAATGAGGCGGACACTCATGAATGCGCGCAAATGAGTTGCGCGCAAATGAGTCTGTCTGTTCAGTTTTGATATTTATGGTTTTTTCGGAGTGTCTTCGTTTGGTTTTATTGGTCAATTTTTTTTAAATTGAAGCTTGGAATCTCAAAAGTAGAATGAACATTTTGAATTTTGGTTTTGAGGTTTTTTTAGTTTTAGTGGTTTTAGTGAAAAAATTGTCGCTTTTCTTTAATTCAAGAGTCAAAAGTTTTTTTAATACAGCGCCGGGACGAAATTTTAGCGTCCGCCAGCGCTGGCGCCGACCAAAATTTTTCATTAGCCCCAGCGCCGGCGCCGAGCGCCGGCCCGGCGCTGTTTTTTCCCGGGGCAGCGCCGGCGCTAGAACAAACCTGGTAAAGAGTCATGTTAAAAACTCTGATTTTAGTGATACAAAAAGTGTAAGATTTGCAAAAAGGATGTTTGTGCCGGAGTAGGTAGGAGTGCCAGAGAGGAGTAATCGTTTGGGTACGTATCGTTTCCCCGAAAAGTTTATTTCTTTGAAAGTACGTTTCCCTGAAAAGTTCATTTCTCCAAAAAATCATTTCCCCGAAATGTTTGTTTCCACACCCACATACCTTAGACACAAATCACTCGAAAGTGACTCTGGATGCATGAAAATCTATGCATGCCAGAGTTTATTTATGCGGTAGGCCCCAGTATTCAAAACTATGTTCAACATCTTCTTGTTAGTGGGCCCTGTGTCATTAGTGGCTCCCTTTATTCCCTTCCCTCCCTATACAGCCCTTAATCCTTTAAAATTCAAAAGGCACCAATTTAAATTTTTCAAATTTTGACTGAAAACCATGATACTCCCTGTAGTTCGAAATTTTTTTTCTCAGAACCAGAAAAGCGCGGCTTTCTTATGAAATCGGGGTCGAGAAATACTAATATGAAGTTATCTCCTCCTCCTGATCACTCCCGGGGGGATTCTGAACTCAAGCCGAAAAATATAGTAAACAGTTTCGGATAACGACAAAAGACATTGAAAAATATTTATAAGGGCTGGCAAAAGCTTTGGCAAAATCTGGCAATTGCCTAACAACTGCCATGGCAATTGTTAGGCAATTGACATCCCAGCCCTACTTGTGCCTTCTCCTAGCTCGAGCGTCACATAGAGCAGAGTCTACATACAATCTCATCCAAAGCTAATATCATTCATTTAAAGAAACTTTTCAAAACGCATCATTTTAAGTCATAATGAAAAAATTAATTTTTACATTTCACACTGAACCGAAGACCAACAAGTTTTAGTTAGAAAATTTTTTTCTATCTTCCAAATTCATTCTCTACTGCAATCACTTATTAACTATGACCAAAAAAACTATTTACAGTTTGTTCATTAATAATTTCATGGAATATCATTTAGAACCAAAATCAATATGATTATTCATCAATTTCATGGTCATCATACATCATACAACGATGTTAAACACCCAGCGGCACTAATCTACCTTCTTAGAGCCATTATAGTCAACCTTTTCTCCATATTTGGTGTAAAATGTAACCAGAGATTTAGCGCTTCTTCCTGTTCTCTGATCGAATACCTGGCAATGGTCAAATGGTGGATATACAGGTGGAGAGTTATGGCGGGATCTGAGTGACTAGGATTTTCCATTCTGTGAAGACCAATTTTGTCGTTTTTCGCGTTTTTCGGCTTAAGACATCATTGGATTTGGCAACTAAAAGATTTTAAGAGACAAAATATTTTAAAGGGGCATGCTCACCTTTTTATATGTCCCGCCAATTAAATTTTTTTCATAATCATTTAACTTCTGTACGGATTTTCTAGTTGGTCTAACAAAACTAAACCTAAAATTAAATTCTAGGCCTTGTTTAGTTACAAACCAAATGAATAATCCGTACAGAAGTTCAATGATTACGAAAAAATTTTGAATTGGCGGAGACAAATTTAAACAGGTGAGCATACCCCTTTAAACGACAAAGACATGAAAGAAAATATGGTTGCCCACGGGGAGTGATCAGGTGGAGGAGATAGCCTCATATTCGTGCTTCTCGACCCCGATTTCATGAAAAAGCCACGCATTTTTTTTGATTCTAAAAATTCAGAAAAAAAATTGATTCAGAAAAAAAAATTTCGAACCACACAAAATTTGAAAAATCAAATTGGCGCCTTTTGAATTTTTAAGGAAATAAGGGCTGTATTGGAGGGGAAGGGAATAAAATGGGCCATTTTGGGCACTTATCGCAAAACGTTAGAAATTTAAATTTTCGTATTCTTCGACTGCTTCACCATGTTTTTCAACTGGGCCGAGGCAAAAAGAGACTTATATCGGAATCATGTATAAGGTAAGTGAGTGCGCGCATCTCCAACTCTCTAGCCCCCTGCGCCCCCTTCAGGGGCGGGCAAGCCCCCTCAAGCCCCCTTCGGGGGCGAAAGGGGCTTGGGGGCTTGGAGTTGAGATGCGCACACCCACATACCTTAGACACAAATCACTCGAAAGTGACTCTGGATGCATGAAAAAGCATGCATACCAGAGTTTCTTTATTCGGTAGGCCTCAGTCAACAAAGCTATGTTCAACATCTTTCTTTTTACACTAAATTGGTCTATTTTTGGTCCTTTCCACCCTAATATGGAAATTAGAATCCTAAAGTGCTTTTTTTCGCCGTTATCAAATTGTTCTTCGTTGTAGAAAGCAAACAGAAGGGTCTAACAAATTCGCACTTATGTAGTAGAGGTTGGCTTTTTGTCTGGAGAATGGTTTGAATGATTTCGTCCTTCGCCGGGAGGGAGAAGGGATTCTGAACTCTAGCCCGAAAAAGTACTTATCCATAAAGGCTACATTTACTGGAAGGAGAATCGTATAAGACCAAAACTTACTGGGGATGCGTCGAGGTCGACGAATTCAACGACACGAACCTAACACCCCTATTTTACATTATTCAAACATTTTCGGAGAAACTGACTTTTCGGGGAATGACTTTTGGGGAAATGACCGTGTCCCTAATCGTTTTACCCATAAAACTTTTGCCAATAAGATCATTTTGCTAATAAAATTCTCGCTAGTAAGATCATTTTGCCAACTGTATTTTTTGCCAATGGCGTCTTTTTGTCAATGTCATCTTTGGCAATGAGATCCCTTCGCCGTTGGCATCTTTTCTCCGATACTTTCTCTTCGCAAGTACTCTCCTTTTTCTGATAAATAAGCAGTTTAAATGTGACTGAGAAGTGTAAATCTGACTAAATTTTATAAATGTTGCTTTGATTTCTTCTACAAATACATACAACGTTTTCAGTTACAGCCATAGTTTTTTTACATTTTATGAAATTTAAAAAAGACCTTGTTACGAAATTAATAAGTGCTTTTAGTACACTATCTATATTGCATTTAAATTTTAAAAAAATGTAAACTTAGAAATTTAGAATAAAGAAAAATGGGCGCTAGTGTAAAGTACACCACCCCTCCCCAAAACCGACTTTTAGGAGTGGTCAAGAACTATTTTTGGCACTTTTATAGTTACCCCCCCATACTCGGATTTCTTGAAAAGTGACCCAAAATCCCTCCCGAACTCATTTTTTCTGTACAACACGATGTGGGAAGCATATATAAAAAGTTTCTGAATAAAAAAATTTAACTTCGCCAAAAAAAATTGCCTCCCACCCCTCAGTCAAAAATGGTCATTTTAAGGCATTTTCAAATTAAAGAAAAATAAAAATGATCGATTTTGAACAGGTTTTTACTTTCTGGAGCCTGCCGCATAAAGAAACTCTGGTATGCATATGTTTTACATCCAGAGTCAATTTCGAGTGATTTGTGTCAAAGGTATGTGGGTGTGCGCATCTCACTTACCTTCGACATAATTCCGAGCAAGACTCTTGGTTTAAAATGCATTTAGAGGCCTTTTTGCCAAGCTCCAGCAAGAAAAATGTGATAAATCACCCAAAAATGACCCTAAAATGCCTTAAAATGACCATTTTTGACTGAGGGGTGGGAGGCATTTTTTTTGTCGAAGGTCAAAATTTTTTGTCAGAAAGTGTTTAAATATGCTTCCCACATCGTGTTGTACAGAAAAAATGAGTTCGGGAGGTGATTTTGGGTCACTTTTCAAGAAATCCGAGTATGGGGGGGGCACTATAAAGTGCCCCATTTTATTAGAGGTGTGCATTCGGCCTCGGGAGAGATTTCGGGATCGGGCTAAAAAAACATTGGGGATCGGATTACGTGAAAAAAAATCGGGATCCCGATCAAAATTTCAGGATTTGCAGATCTGTCGAGTCCATGAGTAATCAGGCAAAATACAGGGTGTCCATAAAAATTCCACTGATTTCAAACTTTCACACTGTTTTTTCTTGGATGCTATTTCAAAATTTTGTAAATGCATAAAGACTAAGCTTCCGATAAAAAATTTGGCGTGTAAAATCAAAGATACGAGTGGTACCCTTGAGGCTTAACCCTACCTTTCCAGAGGCTATTTACAAACCAGGACCTAAATTACTAGAGGGGTATCAATCAAAAAAAGTGTTTTATTTTATTTTATAGAAGAATATTACAAATCAATTTGCTAGAAATTTATCACCGCAAGCTTTGTTTACAGAATATCGAATTCAATTCATGACAAAAAATTATAAACGTCTAAAATTGGTAGAATGTTTCAAACATATTTTTCATAAATTGATGTAATACAGAGCTAAAAAAAATTGAACCTGATGGAATAAGCGGCAGGGCCTGTCATATTCAAAATCTGTCAGAAAAAGAGAAAAATGAATTTAAACAACCGTAAATCATGCAAAAATGAAAATATTTTCGGCCAAAAATGCTTTTGAAAATGCTTATCGGGATTTGGCGATTTTCGGAATCGGGATTTTCAAAATCGATCGGAAGCGACTCGGGATCAGGATTCAGCACCAAAATCTTCGGAATCGGGATCCCGATCGGGAGGGATCTTGTGAACACTCTAATTTTATGAAATAATATTGCCATAGAAAGGACAGAAAAAGCAATTTAGTGGGAATTTTTTTACCAGTTCTTAGATAAATTAGTGCTGTATCCAGGTTTCAGTTTACAGTCTACTCTCGATAAACTGGCACCCTGGGGACCAGTCTGGGGTGCCAGTTTATCGGGGGTGCCAGTTTATTGGATGTTACTTTGCCTAATTTCTTTGTCGGCCAGCCAAATAGGGCTTTTTCAATGTGCCAGTTTATCGAGGGTGCCAGTTTATTGGAGTGCCAGTTTAACGAGAGTAGACTGTATTCAAACAAACCTTTTTACATCAATCAACACCAAACGATAAAATAACATTAATAGGTTCACGAGGTCCACCCCGCTGATCGGCCTGATCCATTAAAAGTACTTAAACTTTTGCCTGCAACAGTTCCTAGGTTATGTCAAACAATGTGAGATTTGCGCAAAATCCGTTCAAGGGCCATTCATACTCCCGCGGGACACGGACAATTTTTCAAGCACGTGTTTGCTCTATCTCGGCTCCCAGCCATCATTTTTTCACTACTTTCAATAGATCCACAAGAGAACAGACCATGCTCTACAACATAGGGATAACAGATTTGCCATGATCAGTATGGAAAACGGTTTTTAGGCTGTCCCGCAGGTCAATGTCCCGTGGGACAAATCTCTATATTTGTACTGCGGGACATTGACCTGCGGGACAGCCTAAAAACCGTTTTCGATACTGATCAATGGCGAATCTCCATATTGCATCCACGATTTTTTTTGTCTCAAACAGAAAATATAATACCTGTTTTATCAATTATTTGTTTCAACTTCCACATTTCAACTTCTAAAGTTTCTTCACTAAGCTTTTTGACCGCTTGATGTTGAATTTCAGCATCAATAATGTCAACTCCAAGCAAGAAGCGTAGGCCATTACTCTGGAAATGAAGAAAAAAATCATTAAGGTTCGGAGACAAAGAAGCGGGAAGAACTGAGCAAAGAATTTGAACTGCCAATCGCCACGATCAAATGCATCCTCGGGCGCGACAGAAAAGTGATTCTCAATGCCATAGATGAAGGAGCAGATGCAAAAGGGGCACGTTTTCAACCGGTGAAGCACGAAAATCTCGAGAAGGCAGTTTTTGCGATGGTTCAAGTGTGCGAGAAATGAGAATGTTTCCATCTCAGGCCCTCTTATAGCTGTAAGATTGATTCATGTTCGCTTGCTTTGACTTCTTTCTTTCAGGAGAAAGCAAAAGAATTGGCGAAGGAGCTGCATAAACACCTAAGGGAAGCCTTGGAATGAAAAGCACTGCCGTGATGGAATCAGATGTGCAGTTGGAAAGAAGCGGATGAGCTTTCTAGATTTGAAGCGAGCAACGTTGGCTGGATGGGTTTCAAGAACGGCACTCAATCGTCTTCAAAGAAAACAGGGAGAAGCGGCAGACATGGATGGGAAGCGCTCGGGAGCTGGCAGGTATAATGTTTTGAGCATTGTTATGAATCTTACTTTCATGAGTCAGGTTGCTGTGCTGCACAAGGAAATTTCTCGCTTTTCTGCAGACGACGTTTTCAACGCTGATGAAACAGGTCTCTTTTGGCAGTTACTTCCAGAAAGACTCTTGCATT